>PVHX01001821.1:0-189040 GCA_004024805.1 Geosciurus inauris | reverse complement strand
GGTCACAGAAATGAAAAGTTGACTAATGCAATATTCTTCAAAAGCATATTTCTATCTGGTCATAAATTACTTGAACCAGTAGAATTTCACTTGACCTTTTCTTTTGCTCTTGCTTTTATGATGACCAAGGCTCTTGACTTTCACCATCAATATCAGTGAAGTAAGACAGTGAAGAAGGGCTGGGGTTGTGGCGCAGTGGTGATGTGCTCGCCTGGAGCGTGGGGGGCACTGGGTTCGATCCTCAGCACCACATAAAAATTAAAAAAAAGAAGATATTCTGTCCACCTATAACTAAAAAATAAATATTAAAAAAAAAAAGAGTGAAGAGCTGAAAGAGGTTGGTTTTTCTATGTGATTCTGTTGGTTTTGATTTGTGATGGGAAATTACTGATGTCTGGCTGACCTGAGTTTCTGCATCTTCATTTTTAATCAAATTTTGCTTTCCTTACTTAAATGTAGTCTCTATGGTAAATAAAATCATTGTAATGACACAATAAAGCAGGAAATATAACTTTAAAAATGTAACCTGTCTTACAAAGTGATATGAATTATCCATCATCATACTTTATAATATCTTATAGTTTTAGATGTTTCTCCCTGACAGAACCCATCTTATAACTGAGAATGTTCAAATATTCTTATTTCGGCAATTAGTGAACATTCTGTATCATATTTTAAGAACTAAATCAGATGAGAAGCCAAGACCTTGTTTCAACATTATAAAGAGGCTAGTGTTAAAATAGGACCCAACAAGCCATCTCTAGTGTGTCCCCCCAGGACATCTGCAGAATTAACAGTATCAGTTGCCTGTAAAACCATGGTCAGTGGCAGCCACCTTGGATAGAAAGGCTCTTGACCATTTGATTTTGGGCAAATGAAAGCCAAAGCATTGTTTGCATTTTTAATATGCCCAACTTACTCTAAGCCCATAGATGATCATCATGCTGTATGCAATTTGTAACTAGCCTGTGAAGTTTGGCTGCGACCCCATGGCCAAGTTTGAGAGTGGTTGCTGGGCCTTGTCCAGTGATAAGGATGCCAGTTGTGGCTATAAATCTCTGGGAGGTTGTGAAAGAGGTTCCGGAAGCTCTTATTCTGCTTGGAAACTGCAGAGAAACAGATACCAAAGCCAAACCTGTCCTATTCTGGATGGGGTGCCAGCACGAGATCGCCTCTGTCCAGTCCAACTCAAGCCCAATCCTTCTCCCTGGCTTCTTTCAGTGCGTCTATTCTGTGCCCTCATCTGGACAATGCTGTCTTGGTTTTTTTTTAAGAACTTAAGATTCTACCATGAATGAAATCATTATAGTTCTTTTGAATTCTGGAACATTTGATTGATGGCTGTTGGGATAAGCAACATCCTCTTCTCCTTGGAATAAATTTCCAACCCCTCTTGGGGAAATTGACTCACAGCAGGAATATGACACCAAAGTGTGAGGATTGGAAAGGAAGTGGGGTGTCTCCAGTGAAATGTGGAGATAGTGCTCAGAAATCATCATTTGAAACTCTGAAAAAAAGTTGATGCTACCTCTTGACTCATTGATCATATTTCCTTAGGATTCTCAACTGAGGATAATATCATTGACCTATATCAAAACTTTTTGTTTTATTGTATCAATAGCAGTCATCATTGCAATCCATGGCAGCGTAATTTCTATAATATTACAAATAATCTAACAATGTATTAAAATGAATCTGAAAATCAAAGAGAAAATCCAGGAGAAACAAATAGGCAGTGTAAGGACCTAGGAGACACTTTTTTAAAGAAAACACCTAAAATATTTTGATTTGATTTTTGCACTTGGCTGAAGGCGACGATGCTGTCTGAAACTTGGGAACCATTGATAGAGAACCGAAACCAAACCAAACCAAAGGGAAGTGGGGTAAAAAATCTTCATCTAATGTGTTATCGTCTATAGGAGCCAAATGTCACTTTGAAACCTGATGCCAATTCCCAAGGGCTCCAAGTTCCTGCCTTTGCTCTTTTTAATAGGCTGGCTGATTATGGAGCTAATAATAAATATAATTGAAAATCACTGTTGGATCCTTTAAAGTTTGCTGCCAAATAACGTCTTATGGAAGAATGGAGGGAGGAAAAGAGAATCCCTGGGGAAACTCTTCAAACAATGCTTTAAATACTCAGAATCAACAGTGATGGTGTTAGATTTACCTCGAGAAGTTCATAGTGTTTATACAACATAATATTAATTGAAGAAAGCACGCTAATTCCCATGGCTAATAAATGTCACCAGGGCAGGCATTGTCCTAATTACTTAATTTCTGACTGGTACTGACTTGAAGTTAATTTTTTATTCTTAAACAAATATGTGACCAGAACAAAGTGCCCAAATTAGTTAGTTATTGTCGGTCAACTTCATCCGTGACTTTGGAAATGAATTGCTAGCACAAAGTGGTTCTTTAGCAGAAACAATGTCATGCTGCCTAGATTTTCATTTTAGGACAGGCTTTCTGCAGTGAGTTAATAGTCTCCGGAAATGGTGCAGAGCTACAATACAGCTTTCTGGTTTTGATTATAAGGGAGAATGATTTCTGCTTTTCTGTATTATTTGCATTGTGAATGGGATTCCGTTTTTTCTCATTTAGATGCAGTGATCAGATGAGAGAAATCGAGCCTGTTCCATCAAAGCCCTGTATTGTGACCAGAATACAAATCACCTGATTCCAGTTCTTTAAAAAAAATATAGCCTATTTTAAAACAGAATCCCAGGGTAATGCACAGATGAGAATTTGAGATGGTGTTCCAGAAACCATGTACATGTCAGCTGAAGTTACTGCGTACTGCTCTGGGCCTCGTGGTAGCTGGCTGCATATCTGTCCACAAAAATTCTTTCTTCACACTCTTCTGAGGGGTCAAATTTTTAGTATTAAGAGCATTAATATAAAGACAGCTTAAACAGAGGCAGGGTGGTAGGGAAGAATGTTATCCAAAGCCATTGCCATTTCCTAACTCCAAGGAGATTGCTATTGAGTTAATAACCCATCAGTTTCAGCAGGCAGAGGTATGACGGGGAGGAAATGAGAGTGGTGAGTTCCAATCTCCCCTCAGAACAAGAACACTGCTGACGTGCCTTGCCTTTACTTGATTTTCTTGTCCTGGAAATGGGATGGTGGTGTTGCGTACCAAGTTGAAAAGCTGATCAAAATCTCTGGAAAGGTCTTTTTCAGAAAGACATTTCCCCATGCTTAGTGATCAAAAAATGGCCCAGGGCTGAACTAGATTTTTTTTCAGGGTAGAGTAAAAATTCTTATTTCATTATTATGATTTATACTTTTATCTCTCCCAAGCCCCTGGCATTTCCTATGTAGAAAGATTTTTTTTTTAATACCAATTTGGCCCTGTGTTGAGCACTAATTCCTCTCCCATGTGACTGTCCTAAAAATATTTGAAGCAGCTGTTGTGATGCCCTTACCTATTCTTCCGTTCAGGCTAGACAAGGCCAGTTCTTCGGAGGCCATGGTTGTAAGTGCTCTCCTTGACCTAGACTCCCCCAGCTAGATGGGTTTCAGTGTATAAAGTCTGTTCTACTGGCAGGATACTGGGAGCAGAATATGGGGCTTCCATTGTGGTCTGTCCTTGTGGAATCCACCAAGAATTGTCACTCCGTTTAGTCAGCCTACCATGGTTCTTTACAGACAGCTGAAGTCTTATCAGTTATTTTTGGAGACCACATCAGATCGTTGGCTCATTTTGAACCTGGAGTCTATTAAAACCACAGGACTTTTTCACACATGCTCCCGCTAAGCCACCGTGTGTATATATAGCTATATATAGTTATTATCTGTTGAGTGCTTATTATGGGCAAGGCAATGTGCTAAATACTTTGCATCTTTTGCATCTCATTTAATCCTGACATCAACCCAATAAAGCAGCAAGTATCCTTAGTTCCATATTGTGGATAGGCAGAGGCTCAAACAAGTAGAGACTTGCCTAAAGTAGTCTGAGCCCAAAACAAGAACTCTTGAACTTGATGTCATTCTGTCTCCTGTACTGATGTGATGTCTTTGTTGCTGACCTTTCTCTAAAGGGAGATGCAGAGAACCCAACATCAAAGAGAAGAACTATTAAACATAAATTGAGGTATACCTGTTTATCATTTTAGCCTGCTGAGGTCATTTTGGATCCTGATCTTGTTTCCAAATATATTAGCTATCCCCTTAAAGCTCCATGTCACCAATGGATTTCATAAACCATCAGTACTATTCCCTCCAAATCATTACTTCAAAAAGTAGTATCAGGTCAGTGACAGAATGGCCCAGTCCACACCAGAACCTACATCATGGTTGGCATTGATCACCACTCTGATAAGTCACAAATCTGTGATCAGCTCTGGGACTTGGCTCTCATTTTCTCCTTTTCATATATTATGCAAAATCTATTGCTAAAATTCAAGGGCAGAATTCCTAAAGCATTGCTTTTATTGAGTCTGGCTTCATTGCCACAGAGAACAAAAGAAGTCCAGTCTGGCAAGATTTTTGCATAGTGAGCAGGTGTTGGTTTTAACTGATCATTTCCTATGCTAAGGGAGCATGGACCAGCCCTAACTCTCCATTCCGGACTCTGGTCTAGGACTGATCAAGGTCATTTGTTTCTAGTTTACACTATTGACCATCTTCTCCTTTTTGAACATTATTCTACATGTGACCATGTTTATTGATTTATTTTTTTGAAGCCTTTCCTATCTTTTGAAATTCTTGTAGGATCAGTCACAGCAGTTGGACCCCCTCATGGACAGGTTATTTTTGTGTGTTGGAAGTTTTTTTTTTTCCCTTGGCAAGGAGAGTTGAACATATTGAGTACATATTACCATATTTGTTGAAACTTTTCTGGGCTAAATAAGAATTTTATTTTATAAAAAAAAGAAATAAAATGAGAGTTAAGTAGATCGGTAGGGTTTTCCATTTGGTGATTTGCATTTTATTCCATTTCCTTTTAAACTATTGAGATCCCTTTGTTTTATCAGTAAAGCCTGTGACATCATTAGATCTCAGTTTTGGATCTCTTTAAAAACTGGTATTCCAAGATGTGAAGATACCCTTGTGATGCGATTTTTAAAGAATAATATATTGACGTACATATTACTTGTATTCTTGGAAAATAACAGATTAGGAGGTAGACCTTGTACTATACTGGATATTTCCAACTTTAATACACAGTATAGCTCGGCTGAACGAAGAGAATAGAGCTTCTTCAGTATTTCTGCAATGAATCGCTCCTTCGATTTTCTCTACCACACTGTCACAATATTTGAGTCTGATACAATTTAGATGGACTCTAAAGAAACTAGTGTCATTCAAATAAAAATCTGCAGTCTCTGAAGTTTGTTTTCAGGCTTCTTCCTCCAACTTATCATCCAATGGGGGTGGGGGAGGGATTTATGTATCATTATGACATTGTGCAAAAATGGCCTCAGACTGGTCCTGTTTGTACTAGCTCATTCCTGATTGACCTCTAAAGTGATGGCCTGATATACTGGATTTGGGGTTTCTGAGTGCTCCTTTGGCTTCCAAAGTTCCTTGATATGACCAGTACTTGTGATCCATTCTTTTGACTTTCATGTGCCCCTAGGAAGGGTGGGTCTCATGGGTCTCATGGGTCTCATGGGTCTCATGGGTCTCGTGGGTCTCATGGCAAGCTCGCAATTCGATATTCATCCAGGGCAGGTACTGGGGTTCAGTCAGACCTCTTACTGTGTGACCATGCATTTGCCTCTACTCCCAGAATCCAACATAGGAAGGAATTTCTATGGTTTGAATGCTTCCACCAAAACTGATACTGAAATTTAATTCTCGCTGTGAGGTATTAAGAGGGTTGAAACTTAATCCAACTATGTCATTTGGAGGTAGGACCTTTGGAAGGTGATTAAAAGTTAACGAGACTGTAAATGTAGGGCCCTAATCCAATGGGATTGTGGCTGTATAAGAAGAGAAAGAGGCCTGAGATGGGATACTCAGTCTCTTTCCATTTAATGTCCTGCACCAATGTGGGATCCAGTAGAGGTCCCAATAGCAAGGAAGACCTCACTAGATGTTGTTACCAGATTTTGAACTTTCCAGCCTTCAAAACTGTGAGTGTAAAAACCTCATTTGTGTGTGTATGTCTGATTTTATTTATTTATTTTAATTCGTTCTTTTTTAACAGTAGTAGAATGTATTTTGACATATTATACATACATGGAGTATAACTTCCCATCTTGTGGTTGTACATGATGTGGAGTTACACTGGTTGTATATTTATATATGAACATAGGAAAGTTATGTTCCATTCATTCCACTGTCTTTCCCATTCCAACACTCCCTCCCTTCCCTTCATCCCTCTTTGTCTAATCCAATGAACTTCTATTCCCCTCTTGTTGTGTGTTAGCAACCACATATCAGAGAGAACATTCAGCCTTTGATTTTTTTGGGATTGGCTTATTTCACTTAGCATGACAGTCTCCAGTTCCATCCATTTACCATCAAATGCCATAATTTCATTCTTCTTTATGGCTGAGTAATATTCCATTGTGTGTATATATACCACATTTTCTTTATCCATTCATCTATTGAAGGGCACCTAGGTTGGGTCCATAGCTTAGCTATTGTGAGCTGAGCTGCTATAAACCTTGATATGGCTGCGTCACTGTTACTATACTGATTTTAAGTCCTTTGGGTATAAACCAAGGAGTGGGATAACTAGGTCAAATGGTGATTCCATTCCAACTTTTCTGAGGTATCTCCATACTGCTTTCCAGAGTAGTTGCAACAATTTTCAATTGAAACTTCATTTCTTTATAAATGTCCCAGTGTATATTATTCAATTATAGCAATGGACCAGAACCATGGGAAATGACCTTGCCTTTGGCTTTCCCTCAATAGATATAATATCCCCATTCTTCAGGTCAAAGGACAGAGAGAAAAGGCAGGAATAAGTCTGACTCTTAACTCCTGTGCCTTTTCTCACTTCTCTGTCCCCTTGCCAATTTCTACAAGGCAGGAAAAAAGGGCTGGCATTTCTTTGATTTCCCCAGCATTATAACCTATTTCTTTGTATCTCCAGCTAAGCTCTTATGATGGGGATGAGAGTCTCCTCTATGTTGCATTCATTCTTTCTCTCTGAACTGAGTCTGCAGAGTTCAGATGCTGATAGGCTAAGGGGAAGACAGAAGAATTGGAATAGTTTTGTCCCAGGGTAATGAATGCCCTAACTTCCATGATTATCCTTCTGGAGTTTATTGTCATGGGATATGTATGTCCTTCCTTACTGTGACTCTACCTGGCTTCTATAATGATGCAACTGGAATCAGATGGGGCACTTAAGTTATATCCTTCTGCATTTCTGAGAATTGTCTTCATTTACTTATGGCTAGATAGTCGATATTACTGTTAGACAAGGAAACAGGACATTTCAGCATCTTTTCTTTGGATGTTAAAAATGTATTTTGTGGGGGCTATAGCTGTAGCTCAGTGGTAGAGCGCTTGCCTGGCATGCGTAAGGCACTGGGTTCGATCCTTAGCACACATATAAATAACAGATGAATAAAATAAAGGTCCATCAACAACTAAAGAATATTTTTTAAAAATGTATTTTGTTGTCATAATTATTTCTGGTGAATCACTACATTAGTTGAGGGAAACGTATTTGAATTCTGAAGGTTCACTTCCATAAGCCCTAACAAGATGCATGTGATCGAAGAGGAAATGGCTGTGGTTGAAGGCAGGAGAATGGATTTGGAGTTAGGAGGACTGGATTCTCAAACGTTGGTAGTAACTTGCTGGACTGACTTGTGCCAGGCACTTAATCAGTGCCTGCCTTATTTCTCCATGTCTGAAGAGAGACAAGAAACGCTTACACAGCAAACACTTGCAGAGTAAGCTGACACTAGGGAAGAAGCAACTCCAAGTTGCTACCTACTCCTGTCACTTTTGACCTCTCTTCCATGTACACTCTGCCAGTTGCCTCTAAAAATATAAAGACACTGGTTTCACAGTTTTAGAACATGTGACTGTAATCCAACTCCTGGATCAAGCAGAGAAAGGGAAAATACTCCCCTCACTGTCCTGTACCTCCTATCAGTGGGTAAACAAGGCCAAGACAGAAACTCCTAGGTGATAAAATTAAGTTGTCACCACAAAATATTCTGAAAATTGGTTCATAGTTTCTTTGACAACATAAATTCCCCATTTATTTATTCTAATTTATTTTTTTGGAGTTGGATGCTGAACCCAGAGCCTTGAACATGCTAAGTATGTGTTTGATCACTGAGCTACACTTCCAGCCATGTTTATTTATTTATTTTTATTGTTCTAATTTGTGTTTGACCTACACGTAAGAATAGAAATATAGGAGATTCACAACCCCCCATTATTTTTAGCCATTTTCAACTCTTTGGGTGTGTTGAACCATATCTCATTAGGCAGTCTGGGTTACTGTCGTTGGGTCGCTTATAGCCCCTGGAACACAATTCTCATGAGACTGGGGTTTTACCTGCAGGTAGGAGTATTCAAGGAGCCTTGTGTTCTATTGCAGAATCCAGCAACAGCTGAATTCATCTTAGAACTGGGAGGGCCTGAAGTCAATTCCCAGGACACTTGCAACAGACTTAAAATTCTTGAGGAAATGAAGTCTGAGATGCAAGGACATCCATGTTTTTCCTTGAAATAAAAGTTTAAACATTGATGATGACTCCAGGTTACATTGAGCTGGGACCAAATCTTAGGAGCCAATGTAGGTGGCAAAGATACTTCTTTCCTTTTAGGAAAGAAGGGAGTTCCCCACTTTCACCTTTAAATGAAGCCAGTTGCAAATCTCCTTTCATGGCAGAATTTGAAGTAATAACAGGTCAGACGCTCTGAGTTGCCAGTCATGAGCACATTGCTAGTTGTTATTGGTGTACGTTTGATCTTTTTATGTCTCTCTCAATGCTCTGTAGCTTTTGATTTATGGTAGAAGGGAATATTAGAGGTATTGGTATAGTTTGGATATGAAATATCCCCCAAAGGCTCTTGCAGACTTGGTCCCCAATGCAGCAGTATTTAGAAGTGGAGTTTGGGGAAAGTGATTGGATTATGGGGGCTCTGACCTCATCAGTGGATCAATCAACTGGTAATTTACTGATGGATCAATAATTTGAAGGCATTATGGGAGGTGGTGGAAATTTTAGGAGGTGGGACATAGTTGGAGAAAGTAGGTCATTGGAGACATGCCCCAGAAGGGTATTTTTTATCCTCAACCTTCTTTGTATCTATCTATCTATCTATCTATCTATCTATCTATCTATCTATCTATCTATCTATCTATGTATGTTAGTTAGGTATGCATGACAGCAGAATGCATTTTGATTCATTGTATACAAATGGAGGGTAATTTTCCCTTTTGCATGCACACACTCCTCTCTCCTCACTCTCTGCTTCCTGGCTGCCCTGAGATGAGCAGTTTTACTTTGCTGTGCTCTTCTGTCATGATGTGGAGTCTTACCTCATGCCCAAATCAGTGAAGCCAGCTGATCATGGACTGCAACCATGATTCCAAATATACCTTTCCTTCTTTAAGTTGTTTATGTCAGGTATTTTGGTCACCAGGACCAAAATATTTCATATTTTCTTTTTCATTCTTCTCTTTCTTCTCCCTATTCACATGGGGGTAGTTATTCACTTTTTTCCTTTCACTCAAATGTCATTTATATAATCGAATGACTTCACGAGGTCTGGTTTGACTACTCTAGCCAACAGTGAAATTCCATTGACTTATGAATTTCTCATTTATTCACTCACTTTTTGATTTTAAAATATTTATTAAAGCATAATTGCATATATTAAAATGCACAATTCTTAGATGTGTTGTTCTATAAGTTTTTAAATTAATTAATTAAGTTCATAATAAAATGCATTTTGACATATAGGACACAAAGGAAGCACAACTTCTCATTCCTCTGGCTGTACGTGGTACAGAGTCACTCCACTAGTGTAATCATATATGTATATAGGGTAATAATGTCCATCTCTTAGTTCTGTGAATTTTGACGTATGTATGTATCCAGACACCCAAGATCTTAAACAAAACAGAAAATTACTACAATCCTAGATAATCCCTATAATTCTGGAGATTGCTTTTACCTGTTCTTACAGTATGCACTTGATTTCTGTGTTTTCTTTCATTCAATATAATTTTTTGAGATTCATATTGTGTTTATCAGTAGTTCATTTCTTTTTATTGCTAAGTAGAATTATATAAATTTACCATTATTTATTTATTCATTCTTCCACTGAGAATGTTGGAATCCTATCTAATTCTTTGTTATATGAATGAAATACCAATAAATAAAATAAATATTCTTGTATGAGTCTTTTTGTGGACATTTATTCTCATTTGTCATGGGTAAATATCTAGGAGTGAAATTTCTTGGTCATAATCAGGTGTATGTTTAACTTTATTAAAAACAGCTATGCTGTTTTTCAATACGGTTGTACCATTTTACATTTCCACCAGCAGTGAACATTGGTATGGCCAGTCTTTGTAAATTTTGCCATTCATTGTAAAGAGTGTGTGGTGGGTGTGGTATACCACTGTGGTTTTAATTTGCATTTTCATGCTGGCTAATGCCACTGAGCATCTTGTCATGTGCTTATTAGCCACTGTGTTCTTTTTTGTAAATTAACTGTCCAAGTCTTTTGGCATCTTTTAATGAGGTTATTTGTCTTTTTATTACAGATTTGTAGTGATTCTTTTCATATTTTGCATAAAAGTCTTTTGTGAGAGATATATATCCCCAATGATGAGCAGAAGTCAAATTTATCAAGTTTTATTTGATGGTTATTTCCTTTTTTTTTTTTTTTTGCATTATCCTAACAAATTTTATCACATGTTGAGAATATATTTTCCTATGTTTTCTTTTAGGAGGTCTCTAGTTTTAGCTTTTATGTTGGGGTCTCATTCCATTTGGAATAACTGTTGGGTATAGTGTGAGGTGAGGGTAAAGGCTCCTTTTTTTTCTATATAGGTATCTAATTGTACCAATACCCATCATTGAAAAGCCTTTTCTTTTCCTCATTAAATTGCATTGATGCGTTTTGTCAAAAATCATTTAACCATAGATGTGTAAGTCTATTTCTGAATTTCCCATTGAGTTCAAGTAATCCATTTGTCTGTATTTATGTTCATACCCACACTTTAATAGTCACTGTAATTTTATGATAAGGTTTAAAGTTTGTGAGTCTATATTCTTCAACTTTGTTTTTTTCTCAAGATTATTTTTCTTCACCAGGCCTACATAAATTTTATTCTCAGCTTGCAAATGTCTACAAAAAAGCCTCCTGGGATTTTAATGGGAAGTGCATTAAGCTTGTGGATCAATTGTAGACAATTGGCATTGCAATATAGTCTTCTGTCCCAAGAGCATCTTTATACCTTCATTCCTTGAGATTTTGCTGATTTTTATTTATTAGATCTAATTCTTTCCCTCTTTTGGGACTCCTTGGGATATTCTTGTTATATAATCATATACTATATAAATATTTTTAAATGTTTTCTTCTTTTTAAATCTTTTATGCCTTTTATTTATTTTTCTTGCTTTATTGCCTTGACCATGAACTTCAGTACAATTCATATAAATGGTGAGAGCAAATATTCACAGTATTTCTAAATAGGAGGAAGGTTATTTAATATTTCACCATTATATGTAACATCATTTTTTGGGTTTCTTGCCTTACCTTGCCTTTCCCTTTCCTTCTCTTCCCCTCCCTTCCCTCTCCCTACCCTTCCTCCCTCCCACCTGTCCTCCCTCCCTTCCTCCTTCCCTCCCTCCCTTCCTTCCTTTCTTCCTTCCTTCCTTCCACTGTCTATAAATGCTTTTTGGATTTGTGAATTGATTTCATCTGATTTTGAAAAAAAATTGGCATTATTTCTCCAAATATTTTTCTGACCCAGTAATGTCTCTTTGTCTTTGGCAGTCCTCTTCCCCCAGCTGTTCTCAACTGTGTCCAACTCTTACCCCTAGGACACTGACACAATTCTCTGCTTAGTGATGAAAGGTTCTTCTTTGGCACTTCAGTTGATCAAGGCTTTCTTACATCAACTGTTCTCCAATAATCCCATAAGAAAGTATGATTTGTAGTTAATCAGGGTTGACTTACTATTCCTAGGAGCCAGAGTCTTTTGTATCCATCTGACATGAAAGCAGAATTCACACATATTCACTCCTTTACTAGAAGGAGTATACAGTTTTGTGAAGGAGGTAGCAATTGAAACAGTCTGGAGGAATTAGAAAGACTTCCCAGGGGTCATGATGATTGCTTGAGTGCTGATTTTTGAGTACAAGTAATTCAGATTGGTTTAATGACTTCCAAGCAAGGGGACTTGCATGGTTAAAAGCATAGCATATTAGGGGCTCATGAGGCAAACAGTGACCTGTAAGGACAGATCTCAAATACAGGTAACACTCAGGGCCAGTAAGAAGGAAAGTTGAAGAATTAGAGTCCATATCACTATCAAATGGGAGGAATAGTACCTACTACCTAGAATTTTGTAAGAATTAGATGATATAATACATGTATAAATCTTACCAATGCCTGGTATATACTGAGTATTCGTAAATATTGGCAATTATCAACTAAAATTACTTAGGGTATCTTGCAAGCCATGCTAGGAGGCTTACATTTCATTTTTGAGGGAAATCATTTTTGAAGATAGCTTCTGATGGCAATGGAAGATGGAGTTTTTGTGTATACTGAGTGTGAGGTGTGAATGGGGTAAGAAAAAGGTAACAAGTGATAATGATGCAGGTTTGAGATGGAAGAAGTAGCATATTCTAGGCTGTGGAGATGTTATGTAAGATGGAGAATAAACCATGCCCATTGGAATAATTAGAAGGTGATTTTAAAGGTAACATTTATTTCATAAGATACTCATAGACCTGGTGTTCCTGTTAGTTCTATGGGCTGCTATTGTTATCTAATGATAGTACAGTTATCCCTCAGTATCTGTGGATGATTGGTTCCAGGGCCTCCCATGGTTACCCAAATCTGAGGATGCTCAAGTCTCTTGTATAAAATGGTATAGTGCTTGCATACAACTTATGTACATCCTCTTGTATAGTTCACATCAGCTCTAGATTACTTATAATTTCTAATACAACATAATGCTATGTAAATAGTTGTTAAAGTATTGTTTAGGGAATAATGACAAGAAAAAGTCTATGTTTCATATAGATGCTATTAAAAAATAGTATTAATGCATAGTTGGTTGAATCCATGGGTGTGGGGCCCATGAATACAAAGGGGATGTAAGTAATTATAGGTAGTAACTGCTATTAGTGGATAATGCTCATTACTTGGTAGGCACTGGTCAAAGCTTTAAAATTGTATTATGTCATTTAATTTGCATGAAGCCCTCACAGGAATCTTTTTCTCAATTTTACAGGTACACAACTAAGGCAAAACTCAACTAAGACACCTAAGGCCAATCAGCAGTGGTATAGTCAGGATTTGACACCAGTCCCTTAGAAGGCTAATACTCTGGATTCCTTGTGCTTTCTTTGAGTCTTGCTCACATGTTTACTACCTAAAAACCATGGATTGCACGTAGCAACACTTCAAATATTATTTGTATTTACTCAATACAATGATTGAATAAAGAAGACCTCTTCTTAAAACTGTGAAATAAAAGAAAGAAAACAGGTAGAAAGCTCCATGACATAGGTCTGGATAATGATTTTTTTGAATAACCCCAAAACATAGACAATTAAATTGAAAATGGACAAATGGATTATATCTAACTAAAACAGTTGCTGCACAGCAAAGGAAACAATCAACAGACCGAAGAGAATAGAGAGAAAATATTTGCAAAGCATACCATTGATAATGAGTTAGTATCTAAAATATATAAAGAATTCAAATAACTCAATAGCAGGCAAAGAGACTGATTTAAAAATGGACAAAGGACTTGAACAGATCTTTCTCAAAGATGCAAATAGTCAACAGGTATATATAAAAAATACTCAACATCTAATCATCAGGGAAATGCAAATTAAAACCATAATGCAATGTTACCTCATATCTTTTAAAAAACTGACCTATCAAAAGATGAAAGATACAGAGAAAGAGGAACCCTGTGTACCATTAATGGGAATGTAAATTTGTAGAGCTCTTATGGAAAACAGTATAGAGGTTCCTTAAAAACAAAGCAAAACAAACAAAAATCCAATCCCACTCCTGGATGCGTACCAAAAGGAAAGAAAAAAATCTATATATTAAAGAGACATCTGTATACTCCCATGTCCGTTGAAGAACCATTCACAGTAGCCAAGATATAGAAGCAACCTAAGTGTCTATCATGGATGAAGGGATAAAGAAAATGTGCTATATACACACAACAGAATACTACTCAGCCTTAAAATAAGAAGGAATTCCTGTCACTTGAGACAACATGGATGAACCTGGAGGATATTACGGTAAATGAAATAAGCCAAGCACAGAAAGACAAAAAACGGACGAATTCTTGTGAATGTGGAATCTAGAAAGGTTGAACTCACAGAAGCAGAAAGTAGAGAGGTGGCTACCATGGGGGCTGAGGATAACTGGGGAGAATTTGGTTAAAGGATACAAAATTTCAGTTAAGGGGAGTAAGTTCCCAAGTTTATCCTACAATGTGGTGATCATAGTAAATAACAACCTATTGTATTTTTTTTGTATTGTATTCTTGAAAAACCTCAAGAGAAGGCTTTAAGTGCTCTTACCCTCAAATCAACAAATATGAAGTAATACATTGATTCTTTGGCTCCATTTAGCCATTGGACAACATATATATGCATATTTCAAGGTATCATTTTGCTTATAGTAAATATATACAATTTTTACTTGTCAATTAATAATAATTTTTTAAAAGAGGGCCTATTCTTTGATGAATAAAGGTTGTGTGCTCAAACTTCAAAATTCATACTAATAATCGGTCAGTTTTTTAAAATCAGGTATTTTAGGCTGACATGTAAGTGAAAGATTTTCTTGGGTGACAGAGCACCAGCACATATATCCTTGCTTATATGATCAACAAATATGTCCTTTGATCACCTTAATAGAAAGACAGACTCTGAAAGAAAAGATAATTTTATTTTGTGGAAGTATGCAGAGAGAATTGGGGGAAGAGATTCTGGATCTCTCGGTGGCTTTTGTGGCTAGATGTAGTCAAGGTGACAAGAGGGTCTCTAGGACTCTTCAGTGATTAGTGCTCATAGTGCTGGTCCAGCAGTAGGTGCTGAGCTAAGAGATTTTGATTCCAACTATCCTTAAGTCTACCTGGGGCAGAATTCACCTCGATGATCTGGCACAGATTATGGGCCCACTTTGCTTCTTGGGTGAATGAAAGAAGGAAAGACCGTTCATGTCATTGGACCAGAACCTGCCCACCCCCACTTGGACTCACCCGACTCTCTCCCAATTGGAAGGTTCAATAACTTCCTCACTCAAACCTGTGAAAAAAGTTGGACACCATTTATTTAATGAATTAATGACCAAGGTTAAAGTGCTTCGCCATAGTGAAACACCTTGGTGACAATTTTGAAGCTTGAATCCTATTTATCAGCCATTTTCTATTCATGAGAAGCATTAGCATGACTCAAATACTGGGGATTAAAGATTCTTCACACTTACTTACTGGAATCTGAACTAGAAAATATTTGGTTCTAATGATGTTGAAGGGGATTCAATAGGTTGCATTATGGTATAGATTTTCCTTTGTTGTGTCTCTTTTTTAAATTTACACAAGAACTGTTTTAGACTTAAAAGTATTCACCAGCCATTTAGTACACTTAGACACATTGCGTATTTAATGTTCCACTTTATTGCTTGCTGAAAGAAATAAATGCATAACAAAATGCTTTGAAAAAATGCTTAATTTTTCAACTGTTGATTTAATGTGTAACGGTTCAATAACACGATGAATCGCCCTGGTGTACAACTACTGAAAAATAGAAAAATTACCCACCCTGGTATGTTGAATCTGTGAATATTAAGTTTGTCAATGTAATTTATGACTCGGCAGGTAATATGCCGGTAATTTGCATACTAATTGCTATGGTGGAAGCCAAATGACTTTAATTCAGTAAATTAGTCTGCCTAAGCAGAAGCCGCCAATTGCTTCTCAGTGCTGGGGAGAGAGAAGTTTGTTTAGGATGAGAAAATGGAGCTCCGGCCAGGAGGCCTTTCAGAGTTGCAGAGGCCCCCTGCTGGCAGGCAAGTCACACAGCGACAAAGACACAGCCTTGCTGACAGCCCAGTCTCTGCTTCCCTTCAGATCCCAAGCCCAGTGGATTTTCTAAGCCATTCAAATTCAGAAAACAGAAGACTGAGGTCAAAGGAGTTCACTCTGGGCAAAAACAATGCATGTTTGTGTGTCCAGTAACGGACACAAATAGAAATTTGAAGGCAGAAAAATAATCCATTCCAGCCTCCCAAAAGAAGTGCTTTCAGTATAGGCTTGCATTCTTTAATTCTTTCAAAAACAAGTGTGATTCTCTTTTTGCACATAAGAGTTGGAGAGTTGGGGCAGGGGGAGGAATCAAGTGATGTTTTAAATGCCATGGGTGCAACGTGTGTATGGAAAGATGTTCAACCTCCTCACGAATAATGAAAGAAGCAAATCTAAACACCGAGGGATGATTTTCTAGCAGAAATTAAAGAGATTGAAAGCTGTTATTATTGTCAAGGGCATGGAGGAGAGAGTATCGTATAAACTGGCATGCATATCTTTTAGGAAAGAAATGTAGTAGTTGCTATCAGAATAAAAAATGCACGTGTCCTTCGCTGCACTAACCCCCCTTTAAGAAGCACATCCTATAGAAATGTACAGCATGGAGCCAATGAAATGACTGCTATTTGACAAGTTTTGACATATAAAAACAGTAATTTCAAATGATCCAGCCCATTACAAGGGTGTTCATAGAATTTTGTAATGATGATGGTTTGAGGAAGGCCTAAACATTCACCAAGAGGAGACTGATTAAATAAATAAATGGTGGTACCTATCGTTTGAAGCTTTTAAAAACATGAGGTAGACGGAAGATTAAACAGAACGAGTCGTGTAGCATTACATGTAATCCTGTTTTTGTTTTTAAAAAATGTGGTGTGTGTACATGTATTTCTATATTTTGATTGTATAGAGTATAGATACAGAAAATATTAGACCACTACCCTACAGTTCAATCATGGTTAACTTCTGAAAGTGGGATGGAGGCTATCTTCTGAAAAAGGTGTTTTCTTTAGCCTCTTTGTGTTGTTTGAATTTGACATAATTATTGCTCTTTTTATAGCATAAAACACTTTCCCCAACACACACACACACAGACACACACACACACACACACACGATAATGAAAATAAGGCATAAAAGCAATGAGGCATTTACTATATTAAAAAGTATACTTGTGAACTAAATCAGTATTCAATAATATAATATTTGCTCTGTTTGGTATATCAAACTTCAAGAAAATAAGATGTGCCTATATTTTGTATGTGTGTAAATACATTTTAAGAGTGGTGACAAAAATTAGGATAAATACTGTGTTAAAATGAGCTATATCTGAATCAAATACAATGCAATAACTTAGAGTATTGCACCAAGCTAGCTATCAATTTAGGAAATGGGACTCAGAGTCTTGGAAAGGCACATGAGGGCACGAATGTCATAGATAAAAACTGAACTGGATCACTAACTGAAGACACTATTTTATCCCCCTCCCCCACTTTTTTTTTGCCACCAGTGCAAAAAAAGAGTATCATTTATATGTAGTAAAATTCATAGATCTTCAGTGTATGTTTTGATGAAGCTTGACAAATATATTTAAGGGTATGCTGATAAACTAGCTCTGTAGGATAAAAGAAAAACCCATACCTGATTTGTGATATTTGTTGATTTCCATGATATAAATACTTCTGCTGTAGCTGATTTCAGCCTAGAGATGGTTTAATGACTGGCTGTAAAATTTTTACTGATTATTCGAGTGTTGCCTCTCCAGAGTGTAAGAGATGAACTCAGCACATTGCCAACCGTAGTGAACCATGTTACCACCATCCAAATCAAGGTGGAGAACATTTTCATCCTTCCGGAAATTCCCTCATGTCCTCTTTTGTTAATTCACCCCTTACCATGTCCTAGACAACCACAATTCTGACTTTTATTACTGTAAGTTAGTTTTGAACTTCACAAAAGTGAAGCTACAGAGCAGATATTCTTTTGTTTGTGACTGCTTCTACTCCACTTAATAGTTTTGAAATTTGTCCACATTATTGCTGAAAATGCCATTTTAAAATCATTGTATTTTGCTAAAAAGCACTTTTTTGTGTCCTTGTATTGATCTTTTGTCTATTACCAGAATAGAATCTGTACTTTAAAACATAATTTTCCTCCTTTAAAACTCCTCATTCTTATTTACTTACCTTAGTTGCTAAGTATATAATATTGGTCATACTGCACATAGAATGTAAAAGAAAGCAGATTCTATTGTTCTTTATACTGCTAAATTTCAGATCTCACATTTTATCAAAATGAAAATTGAGTAGAAAAAAAACATCATATATCATTGGAAGCTGTTCACTGATTTCAGTTTTCATGGTGGTGGTGGTAGTGGTAGTGGTGGTGTGTGTGTGTGTGTGTGTGTGTGTGTTATGAATATGGTTACATCAAATCCTGGCCACAAGATACAGTGTAAGCACCAGCCAGACTCAAATCTGAAAATAGCCTGACTTTGGTTCACCAGCTGTGAACACTTTCCATGGCAACTTCAGGCTCATAATAAGGACCACATTAGAAATCAGAGACTAGGGATGAAGGCCCATAATACCCAACTAGAAGCCCCAGGGGCTGAATGCAGGAGCTCCCTAGATAAACTAATGAACTTGATCCCACGATGCTGTATACTATCACTAAGAATTTCTGAAACATTTGACACATTTGTGGTATTTTTAGCCATTTCCTCAAGGTTTTCTAAAATAGCTATTTCCAATGGCTGCAGAACAGCTATTGTTAGAAAAAAAGAAGGCAACAAGGAGATCTTTTTTTTTCTTTCCACATTTTTATTGGTGTTTTATAGTTGTACATAATGATGTGATTTGTTATTACATATTTTTACATGCACAAGAGTATAACAATATCTTGGCTAATATCACTCCCTAACACTTCCCCCCTCCTTATTTGCCTCCCACCCCTAGTCCCTTTCTTCTACTGATCTCCCTCTGAGTTTCATGAGATCCCCACCTTTCTTTTCATTTTTTTCTCTCTAGCTTCCACATATGGAGAAAACGTATGACTCTTGACCTGAATTTGGCTTATTTCACTTAACATAATGGTTTCAAGTTCCATCCGTTTTCCTGCAAATGACATAATTTCATTTTTCTTTATGCCTGAATAAATCTGCACTGTGTATATATGCCACATTTTCTTTATCTATTCATTTGTTGATGGACACCTAGGTTGGTTCCATAATTTGGCTGTTGTGAACTGTGTTACCATAAACATAGTTACGCATGTATCACCGTAGTATGCTGAATGTAATTCTTCGGGTTAAATATCATAGAGTGGTATAGCTAGGTCGTATGGTGGCTCCATGCCTTTTGAGGAAACTCCATACTGATTTCCCTAGTGGCTGTACTAATGTACAATCCACCTACAGTGTGAAAGTGCTTCATTGCCAACAATGAGATGTTGAATGAGTAGGTATTTCAAGTTATTTGTTTCCAATAGAAGACTCCAAATTCTGATCAGCGTTCATCTAAGGGTCAGCTGTGGCAAGGTGAAAATTGAGAACAGACTTCTGTCTGTTCCATTGGTTGGGTTTTTATTATAAGCAAAGCTAAATTTGGGGTTAAAATAAAATGTTGTAGATCCAGCCTTTACTTCTTCCCCTTAACTCGCGCCAGGTTGGAGCCCGTGATTCCTAGAATTTGAGTACTGGTCAAAGGTTTCCCCAAGTCTGTGGGAGCAGGAGTGAGTTTCTCCTGCTTCCTGGTTACCAGGCCTATCCTCTCTCCTCTGAGCGAGTCTAGTATCACTTGGCGATTTCATGGTGATCTCTCCCTGTTCTGGGAGGGAGCGAAGGAGGGAGGCTGACATAAGGCAGGTTAGACTTCTGGCACCCATGAAGGTCCAGAGACACACCCAACAGCTCTACTTCCCTGGGCTGCTCCTTATTAGGGCTGTGTGTGGCAGGGACACCGAGGCAGGCCCATTCCAGGGAAATCCAGGGCTTCTCCATGAGCCGACTTGGCTCTCAGGACTCTCCAAGGGCTTTGCTAAATTTCTTTCAGCTTCTTGATGGTCTAGGAAGCTTCCGCTCAATCTTCCCTCCCTCTGTCCTTTATTTGGGGTTGGACTTGCACCTTGGTGATGGCTCTCCTGCCTTCTCTGGCTCCTTTCTTATTCCTTTCATTCAGCTATTTCCACTAGTGAAGTCTTTGCATGTTCAGTCCTGCATTGAGACCTGCTTTTCAAAGTATTCATATAAACACAGGCCATTCAAGAAAGTTCCTCTTGGTTCCTTGGGAAGGATAGTGTAGGTGGGCTTTGAATATCATGTGGGTAGTGACTTGCTGATCTTAGATTCTCCTGACACTAGCATTTATGATTCACTTATCTAAGTTACCATGAAGTCCCTGTCTTTGGCCAGAAAAGGATGCTGCAGCAGCAGTCTGTAACACCGGCCATGAGGGGACTGTGGAAATGCATCCCTGATCATGGCATGGGTTGGTGTTCTTGCCAAGCAGGCATTCTCATCCCTTCCATGCTCATCCTGCTTCCGTGGTACCAGGACACCTCTGTGCAAAGAAGACAACACTGAACTTGAGAACAACAGTGAAGGTGGGAATGAGGGTGCCTGGGCCAATATCTGCAGTTACTCTAGGATCAGCCTGGAGACAAAGGAAAGCTGTTCAGACACTGCCCCTTCCACATGTGCACCAGTGAAGGTGATGAGAGTTTGCCAGCCAGGCCAAACTTCCAGGAGTCCATAGAAGAAGGAGCCAAAGAAGAAGAGAGACTGAGGCTCTGCTTTCCCCTAACATTTCTAGCTCCTTCGTTTAGCTAATAGTTGAAAATCTCCCAGGAAATCAGCAGAGCAGAGATTCCCAAACCTATCTCCTTTCTCCATCCTCCAAGGCCATTGACTCAACTAGGTCCTATAAATGTGGTCCCAATCAAAGTGGAGGAAGGAAGTCTGCTTCTCTTCTAGTGGTCCAGCGCTGGTCATTCTGAGTCCTAGGATTCCTCAAGAGCTGGTTTATTTCAGTCTGGCAGAAAAATCTAGTCCTTGGAGTTGGGCCCTTCCTGGGTCTAGTTCAGTGCAAGGCCTTGCTGGAGACAGGCAAAAGAGGGCTGGACTGGATCCAGCCTCTGAAGTCCAACCCAATCCAGATTATGCTCTGGGGACTGGGTTGAGTAGCATTAGCATCTGAGAAGGAGCAGGATTTGGGACAAAAAATGGGTGGAGGATATTTTCCAGTGTTTATGCTTGGATCTCAGCACAATTAGGCTTTGCTGGACCACCTGTCTCTCTCATTCTTGAGGGATAAAGAGGACTTTGTGTCTTGGCCCATTACCTTCTCCTTCTCACACTGCAGATTTCATCTGGGTTGAATCTGCACATGTGCAAGCCACTAGAGAAACATGTACAGCCAAGTGGTTAGTTTGACAACTATTGTGTTGATTTTACAAAACAAATAGGTATCTTTTCATCAAATAAGTTAGGAAGAAGAAACAGAAATTTCCAAACTTGAAGGACAGAGAAGGAATACAGGCAAGACAGCAGGTTGACACACATTTGTTAAATCATCAGGCTTCACAAACAAAATTAAACTGTTCTCTGGAACCAGTTCACAAGGTCTCCCTAAGCACTTAGAGACACATGGCTAGCAGAAACTGGACACACCAAATTAGCTCCCAGATGCACAGTCTAAAGCACACAATTTGAACACAAACTTTCCCTTTGCCAAACCTCACAAACAGCAAGGTTTATTGGGGAAGATGGTGTTATTTCAATTCATCCTGCTCTCGCAGTTTTTGTTGCCGGCAAAAACTTGACATATCTATATCTTTTGTTCTCTCTGGGGAAAGAAGTCATTTCCAAAGCTGAGCCCCTTGGCTGGGGCCTCTGAGGTTGCTCTATTATGGGCTGTGGGACACAAATTAATTCTCTCATTTATATTCTGGACACAGTTTCATGCATATGAATTCCACAGGTGCATGCTTTTTATTTAAAAAAATAGCAAGGGAAGTGGAGTTAGACCTTGGAACAATTTGTTCCATGGAACTGAGTGAATCATCTTCCATAATGAGGAGTGTTGGCCAGAGCTGCAGCAAACACTGAACGGTTCCTTTTATCAATTATTCAAGGACTCTCTGCCTACCAAGGACATTCATTAACATATTGAGGGCTGATTGGCTCTTTGCTCAGTTGTTCAGTGTCTATCGGAAGGATATGGACTTACTTGCCATTCTGACTCAACAATGGTGTGCATTTCCATGGAAAATAAGGGGCTTAGTTAAGGAGAACTTCCACCAGCATTTCTCTCCCCTCGACTGAGAATCCAACACCGTGTGATGTGGAGTCCCTTTGTCAGGACCAGGAAGCAGACGTGGGGGTGTTCTGGGAGGCTATGTTCCAGGAGCAATTCTTTGTCCAGTCCACAGGGGTTTGGCCTCTATGTTAAGTTCACGATACTCAAAGTGAAGCCTGTGGCACGCACCTGGGAGCTTATTAGAAATGCAAAATCTCACCTCCACCCAGACCTACTGAATCAAAGCCTGCATTTTAATCAGTTTCAGAAGCTCTGTAGGAAGCAACGCGGTAGGAATGCTGGGGATATAAGGTATTCTGGCCTCTGTCTTCCCAGAGCTGCAGTATGGGGCGGGGGAAAGACTGATAGATTAAAAGAGAACGCATTCCCTAAGGGGAGTGTTCTCTAGATGTCTGTACCAAGTGCTAGATAACAGAACAGAGTCTTAACTCCGCAGGGGAAATAGCAGCTCTGGGAGGAGAGAGTTTGCCCAGCAGAGTAGGGGACAGTGAGTCTCCCTGCTCCATTGCTGTCACCCTGCTGCCTTAAGGCAGCCCTTCACTGTCTTGCACCTGAACTGTGGTGAGAGTCTCCTTGTCGCCACTCTTTGGAGCCCCTCAAAGTCACTTCCTCCATTGTCTTTTGAATAATCTACATAAGCATAAACCAATCCCTGTTTAAAACTTATCACCTACAGGGAAAAGTGCAGACTCCTTAGCTGGCACTCCTTTGTTTTGTGTCTGGCACACACACCTTTCTGGGGCTATCTCCTGCCATTGTCTAGCCTCTCTCCTGTTCCAGCTCTCTCTGCTGAGCTGCCCAGGAATTCCCTCATGTGTCTTTTGTTTTTATCTTTTTGATGTCTATTCCTTCTGCTTGGACTAGTCTTCCTCCATGTTCAGTCGGTGAACTCCTCTTCATCCTGCAAAACCTTGACCTAGGATTCACCCTTTTATGAACTATTCCTGTAGAAAATTAATTTCCTGCTTCTGCACTTTTAAATGTGTCTGATTCTCTTGTTTTCTATGAGATTATACTTTATGTTTCAGATTCTACTGTTGTCATTGGCTTATTGAGAACTGCTCCTACAAGGTGTCTCCAGGCTGGCATATGGAAAGTTTTCATTATTGGTTATTAAAATTAATTTGGAAAAATATAGAAAGCATGAGTTTGGGGCGTATTGACAAGTCTATAGTTCTTTTGGTCTCACCTAAGCACAGAATGAGTGAGAAGGTGCAGTCATAAACTGGAAGGCTAAGTAGAGCTGAAATTAGGAAGGTCTTTAAGTGCTTAACTAAGGAATTTAAACTCTGAGAAATCACCGATGTTCTTTTATAGCAGGGGAACCATATGACTTGTTTGAATAGTTGGCTGGGGATAGGGAACACAGGAGGGGTAGTGGTCAAAACAGGAAGCAATGAGACCAGAGAAGGTGCTGTTACAGAAGCCCCCGTAAGAATGACAGGAGCCAGAAGTAGAGTAAGGAATTGAAGCAAGGGAACAGAATCAAGGCTCATCTCTCAGCTACCTTAAAAATGGGTGTGAGCTTGTTATTCTGATGCTCAGGTCCGAATGCTCAGGTCAGTGTGTTATTGACCAGGTTAGCTGTGTAGAGCAGAAATTGGTAAAGCAGGGTCGGTAGGGGTGGGGTGGAGTGAGGGATAAGGCGGTAGGTTCTGATTAATTGAATTTTCTAGTTAACTCAGAGTATCTGAAAACTGGTCCTTTTCTTATGGAAACATAAGAAAAGGAAATTCCACTCATATGGAAATGTTTTCCCACAATGGCTGCTTTCCTGCCCCAAGGTCTATGTTAGTAAGAATACATTGCATCAACCCGAGGATGGAACGTGGGATGGTAACAGGGTATGCGTGCATGCTTTGGGAGACTTGATTTTCGAGCTCCTTCTATTGTGACTTTGTGCAAGTCACTTAACCTGCCTGGGCCTTAGAATGCTCTTTTGGGGCTTTAGAATCCTCATTTTGAAACCGAGGTGTTTCTCCCGTATGCTGGTGGTGGGCATGCAAGATGGTGCAGCCACTGTGGAAACTGCCTAGTAGTTCCTCACAGGGAAACATCGAGCTACCATCTCACCCGTCTCCCACACCCAAGAGAACTAAAATCATGTTCAAATAAAAACTTGTATGTGAATGTTCATTGCTACTTTGTTCATGAGACCAGAAAAGGGAAACAAGTATTAACTGACGGATGGGTAAGAAGTATGATATGTTCACACAATGAAATATTATTTGCCCATAAGAGGAAAGACATCATGATATCCACTACACACAGTGAACCTTGAAAACCTTGAAAAACAAACCCAGATACAAAGGGCCAAATGGTCTAGGAGTCCATTTGTATGAAATGCCTACAACATGCAAATCCACAAAGACAGAAAGCAGATTAGTGTTTGGCAGAGTGCGCAGGGTAGTGAATGGAGAGAAATGGAGAGTGAATGTTTCTGGGTCCAAAGTTTCTTTGGGGGTGATAAAAATGTCCTGAAACTAGGCAATAATGATGATCACACAGCTTTATGGTTGCACAACAAATAAAAACTACCGAATTGTAAAACTGTAAAGTGGTCAAAATGGTGAATTTCATGTTACGTGGATTTTGTCTCAATTTTTAAAAACGAGGTTAAACTCGAATGTCTCAAAGATTTCTTAGAGCTTTAAGAATATAATTTAATTAAACCTTTCCCTCACACAGTAAATACTCAATAAGTATGTGGTGAATTGAATTGAAAGAAACATTATAGATTGTGATTCTTTAGATCATGGAATATTTTCCTACATGTGGAGATATCTGGACCAGATGACATCTGCATGGTCCTCAATACAGTACAACTCATGGAACAGAATCACTTTTAAATGAATGTGCTTCACCAGTGGTATAGGCTTAACAATAAGCTCTCCAGGAAAAAGTCAAATATGCAATAGATATGGATAAATGCCTATGAAAAAATTTACTGATATAGACAATGTATAGCACAATTTACAAATGATAATAAAATATAGACTGCTTCTTACTGTAATTTCCACCTAACCAATTGATTCTCCCAGAATGTTTTCATTGATTTTTACTGAACTCTTGTATTTCAGCCAAGAAAGCATTGCCACTAAACTACAATTTAACAAATAGAGTTGCAAATCACTCCTCTAACTTTTTTCCCAATAAATTTATTGTCATTACTCTGATATGTAATTTGTTCTATCATTCTATTCTGTTATTACCCACGTAAAATTATAACCATTAAACTGAAACTTCTTTTGGCTTTAGCTCTGTGTGTATCTGAACTTCACTTATTTTTTTCAGGGCTGTGAGCAATTTCTCTACTGACATGGATTATAGTTTTTGAAAGCTGGAAGGACATTTCCTCAGTTTGGTGTGTGTGTATGTGTGTGCTATTCATAGAGCAGTGGTACGAAGCAACAACTTTTAAGTTTAATCTTCATTGTGAACATTTTGTCTGTCATCTTCAATCTAGGCAGCCTGCAAAACAATATATGAAGTCCTAAGTTATAGCATTTATTGACTTCCTGGCTGGTTTTTAGCTCCTGACATAATATCACAGGAAGAGAGGCACGGCAAGTGAGCATCACATGATATTTTCTATATTCCTGAGACTGTAGAAGCAAATCAACTAAATAACAGAGATACCAGCAAAATCACTATGCCATGACACATTTGGAGTACTTACTTACTTTATATTTAATAAAAATTAATTGTAACTTCTTATGATTGAATCTTTAATAATGGTCGTGTTTTGACAACCAGCTCATAAAATTCCTATAAATTTAATGAGTGGGTGAGAGCTGGCTTCAGCACACCTGTGGATACAACTGCAATTAGTGGCTAATCATACTTTCATTAATTCAACACCCTACCAGAAACTTCATAAATATACACTTCTGGAGATTTCAACACTCTTAATTGCAAATCTCTAGTTGAGAATTTCTTAACTATTTCAAAGCAGTTTTAAGAAATGCTGAAGAATTTCTCAGAGGCTTTAATATGCTAGCACATTTGGAATCTTCTAGAAGAGTATATAGCATTCATTTAGTGCATTGTAGCAGAACTTCATTCAGAAAATGCTGCTCATCCGTGAATGGACTTTGGATGACAGTGTGGTTCATCATGACTCCTCCCAGCACTTTCAAGGCTCTTCAAAACCCCAGAGTGAAGATGAGGAGCCCATTCTTGCTTATCTGTCACCCACTACAGTCTTTTTCCCAGGTCGTAGGTATTCTGGAGTTAACTCGTGTGGATCATATGGTCAGTGAACACTTACTTGGTCATCAGCTCTGTTGACCTCACAGGATGGGGCACAGGTCACACAGGCTGTAATGATCCCTGCATCTCCTCAGGACTGATACATCCTGTCCAGACACCTCTTCATCCTGGTCTGTGTGTGCTGTGTGTGTAGAGCAGGTGGTGGGGGAGGCTGATTCTGACCCTCCAGTGCCCTCTTGGTCAAGTTGCTCCCAGATCCATTGCCTGCTCTCCCCCTGCTTCATGGGTGGGTGAGGATGGCAGAGGAATTGGTATCAGATCAGGGTGTCAGCTAACCCACACAGTCCCCATCTTCCAGCTCCCTTCTTAACCAGCTCCCAGCCATGTTTGGTCCCTGTCGAGAGATTGAAGGGATGAAGGGAGGGAAGGAGAGAGAATTCAAGGTATTTGTCCCCTATTTCTACCGTGGGCGGTGTTTCTGGCAGCAGATACATCTTCTCCACAGTTCTGTTTCTGCAGAATCATTGTTTATTTTATGGTTTCAGCAGCTGCCATGTGACCCCAACCCTGGACTTCAGGAACATGGCTTCCCACCTTTGTCTATCCAGCCTAGAAGAGGCAGACACTTTGTGCTGTTGCTTATCTCAGAGCGGCTTCCCTGGTTTTTGTTTGTTTGTTTGTTTGGCTCCTCAGCTCTTCCATCACCAATACAGACCTATTGTGCCCTACCAGCATCCTCTAGATATTCACTTTACAAGCCGAAGGCGCTTTAACTATCTATACACTCAATACTTTCTGCTGAAGGCTTTGGTTCTGGCCATCAGAGCATGTGCAGCCCGTGTTCAGAGCAAGCTGGAGAATTTACGTCCCCAGAAGCAACTGTGACTCTGAAGGCATGTTGACAGATAAATGCCCCAGCTCTCCTACTCATAGGGGAGGTGAGACTCTGAGGCATGTTCTACACTGGCTCCAGGGCAAGCCACAGGGCAGTGAGCTCCAGTTCCACAGTGGGAATGAGCTGGAAACTACACGTTTAGATTGGCCTCCTCTGGCGTCGGTCTCATGACTCTCCTAGTCACATCTCCTGGCTTTACCTCCCTCCCAGCAGAGCTAATATTTGTACTGGAGTCCTTGTCTGTGGGTCACCTGTTAAACCAAGATGCCTGTGTAACCCAGTTCCTGCATTAAATGCTCCCTGATTTAAGTGCTTGCCTGGTTTTGGTTTTGCTGCTTGGTCTCTGGCTGCTATACCTCCACTCCGATACAGATCCCTCCCAGGCTCCACCTCTCTATCTTGCTGGGAAGAAGGGGGCCTGCTGGGCTGTTGCTCAGAGCAGCCTCAGACTGGTAGGTCTGGGCTAAACAGCATAAACCAAGAACCTATAAGAGGCCGTGAATCCCCATCACTACCATATATGGCATCATTTAGCAGTTTCTCAAGACTGAATCTAGCCTGTTTCAAGTTCAGATTGTTTCTATAGTGATTCATTTTGTAGAAGGCAAATCTTAATGCTGGTCTCCCCTTTTTTTCACAGGGTTCAATATGTCAATGTGTTCCCTGGTGCATGAGGCTCCTGCCCAAACAGAGGGGTGCCAGGAGCCTTCAGGTGGCCTACTCAAGTGGATGGACTACTCATGAGTTTATGGCACCAAACAAAAGTGCTAGGGGGACATTTGTATTTGACATTTCAAAATAATCATCAAAGCCATTTCCATGAGAAGAAAACGGAAGAGAATTCGTTGCACTTCATCACATTCATTTTGTGACTCAGCATTGTGCCTGTTTTACATGACATCTGTGCACGGTGTTGCATGATGATCAGACAGAAGCACAATCTTGTGTGAATGATCAACACCCCTGTAGTTGTGCAGCGTGGCAGCACTGGGGGAAGAAAGCGCGGGTGCAATTTTGATGCCAATGGTCTCCAAGGATCTCAACCTGCTCTTCATTCTTTGATAAACAGGGAAACCAGAAATCTAGAAGGTATCCGCAGCTGCATGCTACCTGACTCCTAGAAGGTCAGAAGAAGCAAATTTCTAAACTAACAAAACCTCAAGGTGTCTATATCAAAGGAACCCTCAGACAAAGGGGAAACAGGCTTGGTGGGATGTGCCCAGAAAAGTCCCCTGCCTGGAGTGTTCACATGGTACCAGGAGAGGCTGAGGGAGGAAAGAGCCTTTGGCTCATGTAGCTAATTGTAAGCAGAAGGAAGAGAAAAATAACATGATTAGCATGTTTCTCTCCTTCCCTTGATGAAGATGACAGAAGCAGGCAATCTGCTGTTTGTGCAGAGGGGCATAGGGAAGGAGAGCTGAGAGCATCTGTTCCGAGAAACTGCTGCTTAAAAATGCAGGAAGTACACAAAGCCAAGGAGGAAACTCCTTGGTGCAGGCCACTGCCTCTGAAAGCAGACGAGCAAGCGGAGAGGCATGTGCTGAGAACACTGCAGGTTTCCCTAAATTCGCACCTGGAGACTGGCTCTGGGGTCCTGTGGAGGGTCAGATCCTCTTTCCTACAGGGCTGAGGATCGTGACAGTGGTCACGAAATGACACCTTCCATAAGGACAGACACATCACCTACCTCTGCAGTCAACCATTCTCACTTTTACTGACCAGTGCTGTGTGTTTTCAGCCAAGGTTCTTGACCAGAGGCTGCATTAGTCTCCACCCTCATACGTCCTCCTCTGCTCTGCCCAAGGGGCAATGGTAACCATAGTGATTCTCCTTATACATGCGGATACATTCCAAGACCTCTAGTACCTGCCTAAAACTGCAGGTAGTACTGAACCCTACATACACTACCATTTATATATACTATCATATATATACCATATATATATATATATAATAGAGTTTGATTTATAAATCAGGCACAGTAAGAAATTAACAAAATTAATAATAAAATAGAACATTATAACTATTTACTGCAACAAAATTGCCAGCATCACTACTCTTGCAATTTGGGCTATATGAAGCAATACCATGGCAGTCAACCTAACAACTAAGAAGCTGCTAAGTCACCGGCAGGCAACATGTACAATGTGGATACACTGGACAAAGAGATGATTCATGTCCCTAGAGGGACAGAGCGGGACGACATGTTTTATCATGCTATTCAGAAAAATCATGTCATTGAAAACTTACGGGGTGTTTGTTTCTGGAATTTTCAGACTGTGATTGGCTGAGGGTAATTGAAACTGAAGGAAGTGGAACCATAGATAAGGGAGGACTACTGTGCTTTTGATGAAAACTAAGGGGCGTCAGAGTCTCTAATGGATGATATCACTGTGGACCCTGAGGTTTGAAAGGTTTTTGTGCATCCAGGAGAATCAGGAAACTCATTCAAAGGAATCAGCAAAATAGCCGGCTGGACCAAATATCTGAGGCCCAAGAGCCAGTTCTGGCCTCTGAATCCTCCCTTTCTTGGGGGATCAGGCAGGAGCAAGGTCCCCTCATTGCACACCTCTGACTGTCTTTGGTATTCAAGTTCATCACCCAAAAGCCTGTTTGTCACAGGGTTGTAGGCTGGTAGGTACCCTTCTGATGGTGTCTATTTAGACCTCATTTTACTTGTCCAGCAGACGAGATGGTGTGTGTCCAATGCAGCCATCCTTGCATACTCTTGCCAATTAGGTCAATGCTACTCTGACAGTATGTACTTGGAAGTCACTTGTATTTGTGAATATTTGACCCTCAGATCTTGCATCTCTCCCAGTCAAAGTAAACTAGCCTTGTGAATTAGAAAAGAGAATTGAACAATTCTTTCTTGGGTGTCAGGGGAGTTTTTCCCTCTTACTCACCTGGAAGACAGGATCATTTTCAAATCTATTTTCTTGTAGTAAAACGCCAATAATAATAGAACTTTCTCACAAGAATTTAGTGAGGTCAGGCATATAAAATAGCACCATACATAATGATAGCTGCCATTTTATCATTATCAGTATTATTAGATTGTTATTTCTAAAATAAAGCATATTTTCTCCAGGAATTCTGTGAAAGGATGAGTGAACTCTGGCTCTCCCCTATGAGCAAAAGAAAGCACCGTACACATGTGGCTGATGCACAAGGAACCTAGTGAGGGTCATACCCATATTCCATGAGCTCTGTTATGGTTTGGATATGAGGTGTCCCAGCAAAAGCTCCTGTGTTAATGCAGGAATGTTCCGAGATGAAGTGATTGGATTGTGAGAGCTATAGCCTAGTCAGTCCATCCTAGTTTGAATGACTGGGTGGTAACTATAGGCAGGTGGAGTGTGGCTGGAGGAGGTGGGTCGCTGGAGGGGTGCCCTGGAAGGGTGCCTTCCCTCCTCTTTCTGCTTCCTGACCTCTCATGAGCTGAGTAGCTGTCCTTCGCTGGGCCCTTCCCCAGCGACTTCACTTTGGTCCCAGAGCAATGGACTAGCCATCTGTGGACTGAGACCACTGAAACCATGAGCCCCAAATCAACTTCTCCTTCTCAAAGATCACAGCGATGCAAAAGCTAACTAAAGCAGGCTCCTTGCAGCCATTTCTTAATGACTCCGTGGTTGCATTCCATAGCCTGTCTGCAAATTTAGCCAAATCTACAGACACAGCTTTCCTTCTCCTACCACTCTGGCTAAGGTTGCTAATTCCTTGAGAGAAGTACGGCCTGCAACCCTGCCATGGGTTTGGATGGACTCTGCCACTTGCTTTTGGCTCACTTTTCATTCAAGACAATAGATTCTCAATTCCAAGCTGAGAGGAGCAGCACTCCTTGGCTTCCATGTGCTCTGAAGCCACAGCAGGCCCTGAGCTCCATCTTACCTATAAAGTCCGCAAGGGTCCTTTGCCTTTATGACCTGCCTTGTAAGAAAGGCCTTCACTGAATTAAATTTTAATATTGTGTTCTAGTCTTTTGAACACAAGGGTAAATGTAATAACAGTAATTTTAAGAATTTTAACGTGTCTTCTATAAAACCATTAACTGCTGGTGCTACTAGTAACATCTCAATTTGCAATGTGTTTATTACACAAGTCATCATAGATGCAGAAATAAGGTGATAGAGGCAGAGTGATAGTGAAAAGGAGGCCCAAACCCAATTTCAGCTTCGGAGCCCATGTCCAGCATCCCTTCACACATTGGCTAGCAGGCTGTTCTAGCTATGCTGAGCCACAGAATATCATCCTCTAAGGACAGGGCTCAGGAAGGATGTTTCAACTGCCTGCTTTCTTAGATCACATTTTTGTTTTGGCTTCAAGGTGGTAAAGAGTTCAGAAGCAAATGTCAAGATCAACCACGAGTGCATCAGTTAAGGCTTTTGGAATTCAAACTTCCTTGTCCCTTTCTATTACTACTTCAATGGTTTTATTGTGTGCCTTTGTTTTATGACTCTTCAATCATGTGGGAATGAAAAAGAGAAAACATGTTAAGAAAGACAAAGCAAACTGAACAGGCACTTCACAGAAGAAATATGATTGGTCAACAAATATATAAAAAATGTTCAACATCTCTGGCAATTAGAGAAATGCAAATTAAAACTACACTGAAATTTCACCTCACTCTAGTAACAATGGAAATCTTCAAGAATACAAGTAACAATAAATGCTGGTGAGGATTTGGGGGAAAAGGTACATTCATATGTTGCTGGTGGGACAGTACCGAGAGTCCTCAGAAAACTTGGATTAGAGCCACCATTTGATGGAGTTATCCCGCTCCTTGGTTTATACCCAAAGGACTTAAAATCAGCATATTATATGACACTGCCACACCAATGTTTATAGCAGTTCAATTCACAATAGCTAAACTATGAAACCAGCCAAAGTGCCCTTCAATAGATGAATGGATAAAGAAAATGTGATATACACACACGATGGAATATTACTCAGCCATAAGGAGAAATGAAATTATGGAATTTGCCAGTAAATGGATGGAACTGGAGACTGTCAAACTAAGTGAAATAAGCCAATACCCCAAAACCAAAGGCTAAATGTTCTTTATGATATACTGTCATGTATATCTAAAAAGGACAAATAAAAAATTTTAAAAATTAAACATAAAAAAAGGACAAATCAATCCATCAACCATTCATTTTACCTGGTAGAAAGAAGGACCACAGGACTTTTCTTTTGTTCCAGATGTTTTTCTGTCTGCTTTCTAGAAAAATAACTATTTCAATTAGGGTTGACATATAAAATATAGGATGCCTAGTTAAATTAAACTTTATATAAATAATGAATAATTTTAGTATTACTAAATATGTAACCTATGCATAGAACTTGGCTAAGAATAAAGGTGCAAAACTAAAACAAATTTGTAATAATAGTTAAAAACCCTGGAGATGAGTTGAGCACCTTTGAAGTCAAACTTTGCAACTTGTGGCCCTTGGAAACAGGCTCACTGGCAGGAATTTCATTGGTACTACTCAGAAGCAGCCTGCCCTCCTGAGGCTGCTTCTGATTTCAATTGGGACCCTTGAAGACTACATGGAGGGTGGATCTGCCTTTGGTTTCCTAGGGCCTGTTGAGCTACATTTGCCTGGGCCTGCTTCTGGGGAATAAATAAATGTTTTGCCATTTCTCCAACCTTTGATAGAGAAATTTTCCAATTGCAAATTTCAGTCCCATTGTCCCAGGATATCACACTAACCTTGGTATTCATAATTCACTGATTCCTTGAATCCTGTCTCCTTGACTTCCACCTCCAGGTAAAAGAGGCAAATTCCCTCTCTGTCCCAATCAAAAATGTCTGCTTGTTTCTCTGGGATCCCTGAGGATACTGTATAAGAGTTCTCAGAGACCTCTCCTGGTTTCACCCCCTGACTCCTCATCATGGTCTGCAGCCTTCATCCAAATGAGAGGGGCTGGCCACTGCAACATAGTCGGACAGCAAAGTGGGCATGGCCACTGGCTCCCTCCTTCACAGACCCCCAAGCCTGAAAAGCAGGAGAGGACCATTGCTTCTGAGCCCTGTCACCCTGCTGACATGTGGACCCCACAGCAGCTCTACTTGGGCCTCCCATGAGTCAATCAGAGAGCGCTTTGGGAGACAACCCAACTTCTACCTTGTCCTATAGTCCTCATCCATCTGGGCAGGGCTGAAATAACCTCCTCTTTGGATCTGGTAGATGATAGATGCCTGCCATCTTCTTTCTTTCCAACAGAGAGCAGAATCAAAGCTTTTTCCTAATAACAATAAAATCAGATTATGATATAATCTGATCTAGAAGCTTTTCCAATGGCTTGCTAAAATGCTTAAACTTAACTGAAATCTAGCAGGGAGCAGACCCTAAGCTTCACTCTGTATCTTCATGGCACAAAGCAGGTCTGACAAAGGGACAGTATATGGCCTAGGATAAAGATGTGGTTGTGATCCTAACCTGCTTAAATCTGCATTCCATGACCTTGGTAAAGAAGAGCACTAGGCTGCCTATTGGATGCTCATACACCTTGCCCGTGATGCTGCTCTTTTGGGGACATGAAGTTAGGCTTCAAGTTTCCTCCATGCAGACCATCAGCCAACACCCCACTCTGCTGCAGAAGGGGCAAAGGCTCTCTCTCTCTTCCATGCAGGTGAAGAATGGTGTTTGCAGGGCATTTAGAAATTCTGTCTCCCATGCTCTGGCCTAGGCTTTGCCCTCAGGTGCCCCTGGGTGTCTTTGTTCCATGAAATTCTGCTCTAAAGGCACATAAAGGAATAGTCACATAATGCATTCATCCTTCCTAAGGAAGGTGCCTCTGATTTTCTTAGCTAGACGAATCTGAGGCCTCAATAGTAATGCATATGTGTCCCAACCATTAGATTGGAAGCCTCCTGAAGACAAGTTCCCCTCAAAGCAGACCCTGAGGGTATGTGTAAAAGTAGTTTGTTTAAAAAATGATCCCAAGAACAGTGAGGGGGTGAGGGAGGGAGGGAGGCAGGGCACCATGGGGACAGCACAGGGCGCATCAGTGATGTTCCTGCTGTCGTCTTAGCACTGGGGTCAGTGCTGTGGGGAGCTCCGGGCAGCCTGGAAAGAACACACCTCACATTACCCCACAGAAAGGCAAGGACACAGCATACCCACCAGATCCTCCCTTTTTAGGTTGAGGAATGTGCCGGAACCAGGGCCGAGCCTGCCATGACCAGAGAACACCCTCAGGTAGAAACAGGCTGGAAGCCTTTGGCCTGTGTAACACCTGTTGGCTGGTGACCTTCAGGATGAGGGGCTACTGCAGGGGCTATGCTTTCCTCCTGGGTGCATCCTCAGCACCTAGACAGCACCCAGCATTTCACCCACAAGCAGTAAATGTTAGCTGAATGAGCACATGAATGGACAAGGTGCATGTGCAGAACTAGAGCTTCATGGGTCAGCAAATGCTGCTTAATAGTGAAAAACAGCAGCAGCAACAGAAACATTTAGGACCTCTTAAAACCAACTCAAACATCAGTGACGTTTGTTTCCGGTGGGAAGCCCTGGGCCAGACTGAATTAGGAAAAACCAGCAGGGCCATCAAATTCAAAAGCAAAAAGGGGAGAAAAGCATCTAGAAAGCACCTTGGAAATTATAAATTATGTTGTAAATAAAGGATATTATCACCTTTTGTCCTGGAGATATCTTGGTGTACGGGACTCAAGACCCCACAAGGCAGCCTGTCACATTGCTATGCAGCTTTGGTAATCAGATGAGTCTTTTTATATTGAATCACAATTTGCTTTCTAATTGTGCCCTTATTTCCAATGGCTTCTGATTCCTTCTTTATCATTTTTATCTGTGTAACTGTGGTGCAGTAGCTTATTTTTTCTGTGCCTTATTTTCCTCACCTGTAAAATGTGCAAAATAATCTTTTAGCAAGGTACTAAAGAGCTGGTCTCTGATGTCCAGCTGCCTTATTTCAAATTCAGGCTCCAATATTTACTAGCTTGCCTTAAAATGGGATGCTTTAGCATCTCAGTGCTGTAGCATCCTTTTCTGAAAAATGGAGGTGATATTAGTACCTAAATCAGGTACAAATTAGTACCAGTCAGGCTGTTTAAAGCACGTAATCAGTGATAATCTGTGAGTTGTAGTTTTATCTCTTTCTGATCTTGCAAGTGTTAAATGAGATAATGTAAAACTTATATAGAATGCAATGCCTGATAAATAAATGTTGATTCTCATTATTTTTAAAACTGCAGCCATATTAAAATACTTTGTCCATTATTTTTGTCCCTGTCTCTTCCCACACTAAACATCCATTCTTTTTTTTTTAAATTTTTTTAGTTGTTGATTGATCTTTATTTATTCATTTATTTATATGTGGTGCTGAGGACCGAACCCAGTGCCTCCCACATGCAAGGTAAGTGCTCTACTACTGAGCCACAACCCCAGCCCTAAACATTCATTCTTTATAGTACACATAAGTAAGTTTCGATATAACCTGTGCACATACAGTTGGGCCATTACCCTGTCTTCTCTATACCTTTACTGTGCTATATAAAATTTCTTCGGTCCAGTAAAGTGTATCCTTTAAACTTTAATCAAATTACTCAAATAACAATTACCATCAGCAAACAACATCACATTTAAATATTTACTGAAAGATGAGAAAATCAGACTGCACTTTCTGTCTGCAGAGACTGAGTGTTGTCTTTCGGTTAAGTAGCTCCACTTTCTCTCTCCAAGTACTTCCCCAGCGGCCCAATTTCAAACCCAACAACAGGATCTATTGTAGGAAGCTATAGATGTATTACGTGCAAGAATGAGTTGGACTATGGTTGAATTGTGAGATTGGGGGAGAGAGGAAGATGTGGGTCAAAAGAAGAAAGAAGAAAAAGTTTGAGACTCTGGCTAAGAGTCAGTGTACAGAGACGAGGTTTCACAGTTTCATTTCAGCAAGTTTCCCCAGGGGCCACCTTCTAGACACTCTCATTAGTCTGACATAGCTTTCCCTGAGTTGCCACCATCAATTGCCCACTTTTAAAATTCCCTTTCTTCAGCTTTTTGATCTCTTTGAGACCTTGGACCTTTGGTCACCATCTCACCTCCATGAGCCCTCAGGATGTCACCCTGGTTTCCCTTCTGCTCCTCTAAAGATTTTCCTCAAGCTTTACCATAGGCTTGCCTTGAATTATAACATCCTTCTTTCCTGGTGTGTGTGGGGGTGCTGGGTATTGAATCCAGAGGTGCTTAACCACTGAGCCACATCCCCAGCCCTTTTTTATATTTTATTTAGAGACAGGGTCTTGTTAAGTTGCTTAGGGCCTCGCTAAGTTGCTAAGGCTGCTTTTGAACTTGCAATCTTCCTGCCTCAGCCTCCTGAGTTGCTGGTATTACAGGCATGTGCCACTGTGTCTAGCCTATAACGTCCTTCTTTATCCACTCTCTTTACTGTTCTTGGATATTCTCTTTGGGACCTATGTCTTCAACCATCATCCATGTCTGACAAACCCAAAGTCTACTTTCTAGCCTAAACTTCCCTTCTCTCTTGGAGATTGGCCCATATACTTCTCACTTATAACTAGCTATTTTGATCCAGATTTCCAACTTCTCTCCCAAATCCAAAATGTTCAACATAGAACTGTATTTCTTCCCAACTCCAGCCTCTTCATCACACTAGGTTTTCTATTTTGGATAATGACACACCTGTCCAAGCCTGAAACCTAGCAGTCACTGCACGCTCCCTTCCTCCCCACTCCAATGGGACCCCACTGATTGTATTTACTATATCTCTTGCATCTGGCTCATCTTTTCCAGATATCCATGATTGGGCATTTTCCCACTTGGATCTTCTACCAGTGTCCAAAAGATCTCCCCGTGGCCACCATCTCTTCGCTTCTTTTCCTCTTCTAGCCTCGTCCTCCACTCAGTTTCAAGTCATGTCCCTAAGCTGCAAGTGTCACCCCCCTTTGACATATATACAACTCTTTACCAAAGTGACCTTCCTTACCTTTCCAGTTCTTCATTAATACATAAGGATTAATATTTCATTGATTAAAACCAATCAATGAAAATGAGTACCGGCTACTTGCTGAGGATTGTCTTAGGTGTTGTGGAAGACATAAAAGAAGTTTTGCAGCCAGGTGCGGTGGCACAGGCCTGTAATCCCAGCACTTTGGGAGGCTGAGACAGGAGAATCACGAGTTCAAAGCCAGCCTCAGCAACAGTGAGGCGCTCAGCAACTCAGCGAGACACTATCTCTAAATAAAACACAAAATAGGGCTGGGGATGTGGCTCAGTGGTCGAGTTCAATCCCCGGTACCAAAAAAAAAGTTTTGCACATCATCTACTTGGAAGGGTTTTCAAAACTAACGTGTAAAAAGAATTATAGCATAATTAAATGCTTAATTGTGTGGTATAGACTATAAAAGCAATATGAAGCATATTTCCAGGTTCTGAGGCTCATAAAAGCCTACAAGCATGTATACACTTATAAATTATGTATGTGTAAGTCCCTGGTAAAAAGTTTATAATATAGATTTGCCTTGGTAACAGTACTCATTTACATTCTGAAGGAGGAGAGAGGTCACCTGTATCAGCCGATACACCTTCCTCAGTTCGTTTCACAAAACTACTTATTTTATTACATATTCATCCCACTCTCTTCTCAGCAGGAAGGAAAATTGTTTCTGTAATTGAAATCAAAAAACGGACCATTGCTTACACTCCTTAGAAGGATATAATTCAGACAGTCAATGTCAACAGACAAGTGGAGGAAAAACCCACTCATAACTCTTTAGCATGACCACCTAACTCAATGTATTCCCAGCTTTTGGATAAAGGCATTTGGTTCAGAGCAGCCAACTTCTTAAACTGATGTTCCCTCTTCAATTGATTATAGGTCGGGCTCTTCCATGACGAAGGCCAGGCAGGCGGGCTTATTGTAATGTTTCCACTTGCTAAACTCCAGGCAGAACTCCATGAGGAGCCAGAGACACCCAGCTTTCCTCCCCAGAGATATAGGTGGATCTGACTTTGTGAAAAGGAAACCAATTTAGAGAAACATGGTGCCCTTCCTTTTTCTGTTCAGCAGCTCTGAGTTGAGGTATTGGAGTCCAGGGGCATGTATAACCTCTCCTAGTTCTTGCTCTTAACTTACTTGGATTGAAACAAAGCAGTAATGGGTTTAAATCATGCTGGAGGCCCTGCCTGGAATGGCTGGAGGTTTAGATTAGGAGTCAAAGGGCTGGGGTTCTCATTCTAGCTCTGCTGCTAACCAGCTTAACTTCAGGATCTCCTTAATACTCAGGAAGGAGTATTAGGTTCCTTAATACTCATCAAGTCTTGCTAGTGAGAAAACATCCTACAACACATAGGGTGTCTGAGACTCCCACCGAGAGATTTTGAAGTCCCATGGCCATTTATATCCATGAGCATCATCCCCTTGTGACGCGCTCTGGACCCAGTTTACCACCATGGTGAGCAAAGCCACCTGCTTACTTCTTCCAGGGCCAAAATTAGTTTTTAAAAGGACCCATCGTATTAACATAATGTCTTGAAAGTTTGAACAAAAGCATTTTGTTTTTCCAGTATTAGGGATTTGGAACTCAGGGGTGCTATAGCACGGAACGACATCCCTACAAGGTCTCACTGGGTTGCTGAAGCTGGCCATCCTCCTGCCTCTGGAGTAGCTGCCATTATAGCTGTGCGCCCTGCGCCCAAGTTCTTTTGAAGATTTGAAAACACTCTTGCATATACTATTTTACTGAATCCTCACAGGCTCTTTCAATCAGGCAGAGCAAGAATTCTGGTTCTTAATTCAGGAATGAGGGAACCGAGGCTTAAAATCCAGAGCCTTTGTTTCTTTCACCTCCTCCCTCCCTCTCTTCTTGGGTTCTCATGTCAGTTTTTCAGATTCTTCACCATCCTCTGCGCCTTCTGGACTTGAGCCTAGAAGCTTGGATTGGCCTCCCCTAACCCCAACCTGGAAGATAAATCTCTGCCGGTCTTGCTTTTTTTTTTTTTTTAATATTTATTTTTTAGTTGTAGGTGGACAGAATATCTTTATTTTTTTTTAATTTTTATGTGGTGCTGAGAATCGAACCCAGTGCCTCTCGCGTGCTAGGCGAGCACGCTACCACTGTGCCATAACCCCAGCCCCTCTGCTGGTCTTTCTAATCCCAGCTTTTCCGTAATTCTTTCTGTTTTAGTCAGATTTTTCACTGCTGCAACTGAAAGACCCGACCAGAACGACTGTAGATGAGTAGAGGTTTATGTAGGGGCTCACAGTTTCAGAGGTCTCAGTCCATAGTAGGCCAGCTCCATTCCTCAGGGCTTGAGGTGAGGCAGAACATCATGGCACAAGAGTGTGGCAGAGGGAAGCTGCTCACATGATGATCAGAGAGCAAAGAAAGACTCCACGCTCCAGATACAAATACATACCCAAAGCCACGCCCCAATTCCCACCTCCTCCAGCCACACCTACCACTTCAGTTACCACTCAGTTAATCCCTATCAGGGGATTAAATCACAGACTGGGTTAAGACTCTCACAACCCAATCATTTCTTCTCTGAATCTTCTTGCACTGTCTCACATGTGAGATTTTGGAAGACATCTCACATCCAAACCATAATGCTTTCTCTACTTGAAAGAAGCAGGAACCCCAGCCTTTTCCACAGCACGTATGTGCTGCCCACCCTATGCCATGTACTCTGCCCAGTCTCGTCCTCTGCCTTCTTTGACCCTCTGCCATTATGAAGGTCATCTATGTATTCAACCAAGGTTCTCTGAGCTCTTACTTTTCACAGGGCACTTTTCAGAGAACTTAGGAGTGACAGTAGTAGGCACACACGAAAGGTATTAGTTGAGGTGGGAAAAGGGTTCCTGCATTTCACACTTGCTGCTAGTTGGTGTATGGAGAGAGACACCTCAAAAGGACAATTTTTGCCAACCTTGTTTTTTTCCCACTGATATAAAAAGTCAGGACTGGTAGAAATATAAAAGCAAAACAGTTTCATGTCCAGATAAATAGCTGAAGAAATGGTGGCAAAACCAAGATTGTTTTAATTACGGAATGGTGTATGTTTTTTAGTCATTATTTAGAAGACTACAGAGGCTCTCCTACATCTGCCTGCTGGGTTAGTGGAAATTTTCTCCTAAGAACCAGCTACATTTCCACATGCTCATTTGTGCATCTGCTACGTGAGGCCTGGAGTGAAGGACAAGTTCCAGACCTCGTTAATTTGTTAGTTGGCAACTTATTGATTCTGAAAGCTACGGCCCCTGTGCTTTGTCATCATTTTCATAAAGCATTCCTCAGGGTAGTGTTCCCTGTAAAATATTGAGCTTATTAAGAGTTTTTGGGCCGCTGATTAACGTTCACAGCAGAATGTGTGTAAAGTAAATTAGGTACTAAATAAATCTAAAATGATTGTGGGAAGTCATCAGCTAAATTAAGATGCTGACAGCTCACATAACAAGATGCAAAGCAATAGTAATTAGGAAAAATAATCACCTTTGCTGCTGAGAGCACAGGTTTGGCCCCAAGTGAAGTAACTCCTTAGGTGTCTGTTTTCTAAAAAAGCACATCTGGCTGTTTTGTTCTTCTCTGAAGCGGGCAAGGGGCAAGAACTCCTCTTCCGTATTTCAAGATTCACCATGTACTATAATGGAGAGTGATGCTTGGAGAATAATATTGTTTGAGGAAGAAGAAAAATTGACAGAATTATCCAGGTTCTCTGATAGTCCCAGGTATAGACTAGACCATGAAGTACTGGCCCCAGTGCATTTGCACTTCCCTTCTCCCTGCTTTCCTCTATGGATACGGTAAGAAAACAAGACTCACCTTTTGAGCCCCCTTCACAGGTAGTGGAGGTCCTGTTCTGGCCAATGAGTTGTGGGTAGGAGTTGCTGCGTACAGCTTCTGGGAAAGCTTTCGAAAAGAGGCAGATGGGATTGGATGTCCATTCTGCCTTTTTCTCTCTGGCCCTTCTCCCTTCTTCCTGCTTGGAACATGATCAGGATGTCTGCCTGGAAGAGTGACAGCCATGCTTGAAGGATGGCAGGACAGGAAGTCAGAGGAGCCTGAGTTGCCAACTCCTGGCTGCCTTCCCATGTGACAGAAGGAACCCAGCCTGTTGAAGTCATTTTCAGGAGGGTTTTTATTCTTTGTAGTCAGTTATAGGCCTGACTTTAGAACATTCTGGTTCAGAGGATAATTCCTCAGCAATGTTGTTGAGTTTAGTAGAAGTTAAATAGCAACAACAAAAACAACCGTTTTATATCTTTGTGGGTACCAATTTCGTTTAGAATTTTCAGAGAGTGACATGAGCTTCTCTGGAGAGCTCAGGGCCAGACCTATGAAAGCAGGTGCCGTGTAAGCACACTTCTCAGTAGGTCTTCAGCCTCAATCTGGTGACAAGTCTTTTCTTTGGGGTCAACATTCCATCAATCTTAGTGGACTAATTTGAGAAGCAGCATTCTATCTCCCTTGCTGGCTCCATGGAATAGTGCATTTGTGTTAGCTTTCTTGGGTTTGAGCATGTAAACCCCTCCTGCTCCAAATAAGTCTTCCAGATGCAGAAAAATAAGATGGGGGTTCTTCTTATGTCAATTCTTCCCTTAGGAAGACCTTTAGTCTTCCTAAAGACTTTGGGTCTTTCCTATAATCCTGGAAAATGAAGCAAGGACCACAAAGGTAAATTCAGGCCTAAAGGAGAGGGAACGAGGGACGATGAGTGTGTGATGAACCATAACTCCCATAGGACAGCATCTCCTGGGTCACATGATCTGTTTTTCATGTCACTCCATGCACATTCAAGGAGGAAGAAACAGCGTGCACACTACACTGGTCAACAGTGGGGTGTATCACAGGAGCTCTGCTTGCTTTCTCCTATATTATGGGCCTATAAATAGGAAATATATTGGTTGTTTTAGAAGTCACCATTTATTCCTACCAACAGCGGAAGAGTACACATTTCATGGGGGGTTTTGGGTTTAATTACTGAGCACACCAGGGACTTTGTTATGTTCTTTCTTGAGATATTATCTATTATATTTCCCCAACAAATACTTATTAAACACTATCTTAGTTTTCTATTGCTGTGTGAAAATTGCTACACAACTTCATGGCCTAAAATAAAAATGCTAATTATCTCACATGGGTCAGGAATTCAGAGCAGCGGAAGTGTCACCGGGTCCGCTGTCATCTCAGAGCTTGACTGAGGCTGAGGGATCCACTTCCAAGATGGCGCACTCATAGGCTGTTGGCAGGAGGCCTCCCTCAGTTTTTTATGGGTAGATGATTCTTATTATTCTTGGCTCCTCCCTCTGAGTCACCTTTACCTTTCCATAAAAGGTAGCCTGGTTTGCAGCCTCATAGTTTTCTCAGCTTGTTTCCCGTCTGAACATGTTTGGGGGTTCAGAGGCCACTTTTGTTTTTGTACTATCTCTGTCCCTTTTGATACAAGCTTGTCACATCTCTGACAAAACTTTGTAGGTTTTCAATAATCGTATTGGGACTCACATCCTTAGATCAAAGCCACATCCACGAATTGCTTCAAGATACCTTTTTCTCTACGAGAGCTTCTCTGAGACTGCTGAGAGACACATTCTTAAACTTCTTAGAAATTCTATTATTTGACTGAATAAGTTACTGGAGGCACAACCTGGAATCTTTCTGAGATCTTAACAAAGGATGTAATAATCATTTCTTTGGTTTTATTTTTGGACCATGTTTTTCTGAGAGTATTCTGAACTCTTCTTTACTCAGAATATTTCTCTTAAATATAACACTTCCTGAGGTCTTTTTGTTTATCAGTCTTTCCTTTAACTCATTTCTCCCCTTTTACATTTTACTATTAGCAGCAAGAAGACACCAGGTGGCACCTTCAACATTCTGACTGGAAATTTCCTTAGGTAGATCTGCAAGCTTATCAGGTATATTTTCTATTTTCTACCATGTCACTGAACTTTTTGCCACTTCGGAGGAAGAATTCGCTTTCCTTGAATTTTCAGCTACATTTTTCTTACTTTAAGCTTTTACCTGCAGTCTCCTCAAAGGCCAGCAAGCTTCTACTATCAGACCCTTCAAGACAGTTCAGTCTTGTCTAACAGTTTCTTCTCCTTCTCCTGCTCCAATGGAGATGGAGCACAAGGCCTATGCATACTACAAAAGTGCTCTACCTTTGAGCTACATCCCCAGCTCTAGCAGTTTCTTCTACTTCTGCCAGCTTCCTACTTCCAAAGCCACTCTCATGTGTTAGGTTTTTATAGGTTATAGCAGCGGTATTGCACTTGCAGTTATGAAAGTCTGAATTAGGTACCTACTGTTTTATAATAAATGCTAAAAAACTTAGCATCTCAACACAAGAAATAGATGTTATCTCACACAATCTCTGTGAGCCAGGAATTTGATAATAATTTACCTGGGATTTGGCTCATGTTCTTTTATAATACTGCAGTCAAGATGTCAACTAGGGCTGCAGTCACCAGAAGTCTTGACTAGGACTAAAAGATCCATTTCCAAGATGGCTCACTTGGCTATTAGCATGAGGCCTTGGTCAAAGGTTTGCTTGAGTGTCATGACAACCAGCCTCACCTAGAGCGATCCAAGAGAGAGCAAGCCAAAGTTGCAATGTCTTTTATAACCTAGCCTCAGAAGTCACAAACCATCCTATTGGTTGCACAGACCAGCCCAGCTCAGTCATGAATACCAGGAGGTGAGACTCAGTGGGGTCATCTCAGAGGCTGACTCCCACAAAACCTCACTATGGCCAGGGCTCAATGCAGGGCCCAACTAGGGACAAAAGGCAGGATATCTTCTTTCAAGGAACATATACTCTAAGGTAGGCAATTAGACACATACACAAATAATGTGCAAAAATATCAGTAAATTATATAACCAAATTGCTGGGACTGTAAGGAAAAGGCATTCACTTGATGTAACTCTGTATTTGTTTCTACTACTAGTTCGCAAGCTCTTGGCAGGGTATCACTCATCTTTATTCCCCACAGGACTCAGCTCAGGTCCCTGCCAAACTAGATGTTGAGTAAATATTTCCTGAGAGAACAAAACTCTGTGGCAAGTTCAAACAAACAAACAAAAAAGACTGAAAACTAAGAATAAGCCACAGAGTCTAATGGACAAATTTTGGTTGAGTTTCTATAAAAATAATTTCAGAAGACTATTGGAATAAAATTGAGATTACAGAGAGTGAAGAAGGTAGAGAATATAGATCATTAGAAGTAAAAGGAAAGATAGAGATGGGTTCAACTTGAGAAGAATTAGTGAAAACATTTTTTTTTAAGGTTAAAGGAAATTTAAGTATTTTTCTAGGTAAGAGGAGTCCAAAAGGAGAGAAAAGAAAACAGAACTGAAGGACCAAACATTGGTCATCGATGGAGCAATGTCTTGGAAGAATTCTCAAAGGTAAGCAGAGTTCTAAGACTTTGAAAAGGAACATTTCTTCCTTTGAAACAGAATGGATGTTAGACACTTCAGAGTGAAAAAAGGGAGATTTTGTTAGGTCATGTTGAATGACCTTGATTTTTCTCAGCGAAGTCGGGGGTAAGATCTTTCTAGAGCTGAAGGGATCGAGGAGAGGATAGGAGCTTCAGGACGATGGAATGTGGAAGAGCTATTGGCAGGAATTGGGGAGTGAGTGACCTAAATACTTTTGGAAGTTTGTGAGGAGCCAGCTGAGGTTAGATCGTCTGGGTTTCTAGGAGAACCAGTATGCTTGGGGACATGATGTCCTCTGGTGTCACTCAGCACACTGTGAGCAGAGGACAGGAAATGGATGGAGTAGAACAGCTGCTGACACAAACGCCCATGGCTGGGAATCTCAGGAGACATGGTCTGTCTGATTTCCATTCTGGACTGATTGCTCCCATTACATGATATGATTACTTTTCTTTGAAGATGGCTATGAATCTTGGGCTGAGAAGGAATGGCATGGTCTGTCACTTAAATGTGTGGTGTGTAACTGGGAAAATAAGGAGAGATTTTAAATTTTTTAAATAATTCCTATAATGAACAAGTTAAAATTCAAGTTACTGATCAGCACTGCTTCAGATCACGTAAATGATGTCAATACCTGCTTTAGAATTCAGTTCATGTGAAATAAACACCTGTTTCTTGTATTCTTCCTTGGTAGACCCTAGAACAAACTACCTAAAGCCGATTGCATTTATGGAAAAATATTCTCAAGAGAGGACTGGCAACTCAGTGAGACCCTGTCCCTACATAAAACACAAAAATAGGGCTGGGGATGTGGTTCATTGGTCAACTACCCCTGAATTCAATCCCCAGTACCAAAAAAAAAAAAAAAGAGAGAGAGAGAGAGAGATAGGATTATAAGACCTGGGCTCCATTACAGCTCTACCACAATCTGTGTGACCCAGGCTAGTCACCTAATCACTCCCAGGCTGTAATCCCTCACTTGTGAGGGGAACAAACGAGATTGAGTGTCCTCTAATCCCTTCCAACTCACTCATCCCAGGATTCTACAGTTTGCAGCCCTCCAGTCCCCTAGCTTGTCCTCCGGGAGTGACACCCAAATTGGACACTAGGGGTCACATTTAGATAACCACTCACAAACACATCATCTGAGTCTGGTAAATTCGCTCATTTCCATAGTACGAGGCCCTCAGCAGCAAGATGATGATTGGCCTAGTTTCCCATTAAAAAAGTACTTAAATGGGATCATGTGGTTTCTCTTTTGGGCTGGCTGAGAATTTCGTGGTTAAGTGAGGAGCACAGGTCTCTGACTCAGAGCCCTCCTTTGGCTCAGTGCTGCTTTCTTCCTTTCACACACGACCCCCAATTAGGTCAATCTTTCACTTGTGAGGCCAACAAATTCTTCCTGAAGTTTTCATATTTTTCTTCCATCGGTACTCCTCAGTCAGGGTGGGGGGTGTCCCCAACCAGATTACTTAGAAAAGAAAAAATTAGAGCCGCTTTCATGGAGAACCATTTTTGGTAGCTCCTCATTGAATGATCAGTTCCATGACCTATTCTGCTCTCCAAAGGAGCTGGAGAGATGGGCTTCAGCTTCCATTTCTTTGCAATCTTTCTTTATCATGCTTCAATTTGAGCATCCCCCTGTCAAGCTCCCGTTTGCCCTATCTTCATAGTCAACTCTCAGGGAAGGTGGGAAATAAAATGATGTAGTCATCATGGATAGGACCAGGCGATCAACCATTTCCACACTTAATAGTAATATCTCCACGTATCTGTGTAGCTTTACAGTTTTCAAAGTGTTTTTATGTATACTATTTCCTTTGAGTGTCACTAGCGGGTTCCTTCCTTACTCTTCTCCCATCTCTGCTAAGAAGTTAAGCTGAAGAGGGACATAGAAGCTGACAGTAGAGAAGGCAGCCAGCCCGAGAAATGGGTGGAACATTTCTCATGGCAAGCTGGAGTGTAGTCCTGATTCCATTTCTCACGAACTGTGTATCTTTTGGCAAGTTCTACCCAATCTTTGAGCTTGGATCTCCTCACTTGAAAAGTGTGGCCATGAATGCCCATTCTCCCCAGGAGCACCAGGTTATTAGAAAGATGGTCATTTCTCACCTTCTTGTAACCAGGCCACTGATGCCCAGCCTCCTGGCAGTGTTACTCTCCCAGCCAACCCCCAACCCCAAATCCTGGTATGATGAGCTATTTGGACAACCTGAAAGAAAATCAGAGTCATTTTTATTTCCTTCTTTCAAGCCTAGAGTCAAACAGAGCTGGGCTCCTGCTTCTTCTCTTGGGATTGTCTTCCAAAGCACAAAAGACAGTCCTTTTCCCTCCTGTTCTTTTCCTCAGGAACCCCAGAGGCAGCTCCCTACCTTTGGTCTGGTCTCTCAGATCAAGGGCTCAAGGGTGGGAGCTGGGATTCTACCCTGGGTGAGGCTTGAGGCCCATGGATTCCCTGGATGCCTTTCTCCTGCTGAATTTTGGGGCTGACTCTCCCAGGATGGGGAGTTGGTCAATTTCCTGCAAATCTTTCACAGACTTAATATACCCTCTTTTATAGCAAAACCTGGCCCAGGCCTTGACTTTGGAGTCAGAAAGGTTTACATTTGAGCTCAGACTTTCTGGGTTACTAGCTGGGCAGTGGATTAATTTTCCCAAGGTGCAGCTTCCTGTCAGTGCAGGACATGGCATGGTGTGAACCCTCAGGACTTTGAGTGATACTTTTTCTCTTGTGTCAGAATTGTGACTAAACCAAAGCTAAGCATGATAGGCAATTAGCACTCTGCGGTCCAAGTTCAGAGTCACCAGGGTATTTGGGAGAAGAGAGGCCCGAGAGTGCATGAGGTAGACTCCTGTGTCCGTGCAGAGAAGCTCAGGGATAGTGGAAAGGCAGGATCTGTAGGGCTGCCAAAGGGCCACTTCAGCTTATAAGACTGGATGTCCAATACAACACAAGAATCTCATTGTGTGCCTCCCATAGTCTGAAGGGAGATGTAACCACTGCCTTCCATGAAAGAGGATCCACATTGGAGGGCTCTGATCACCACCCTAGGAAAATCTTGAGCACCTTCTCTGAGCAGAACACTGATCTGTAGGAGCCACCAGAAGTAGGAAAGAGTTTGGCCCAGAATATGAAGGGTGGAGACAGAGAAGGGTCTCAAAGAAGAGAAAGAGAGCACAGCAAGAAGAGCAGACTTTATATACTCCCAGAGTTGAGGGAATGGGGAGAAATGAGATGGAATGAAGTTTTAAAATAAGTAAAATCGAGTCTAAATTTAAAATGAGACAGTTTCAGTAACCATAAGTGATAAGCATGTTAGAAAGCTGGCCAAGAGCTATTTGTGGCCAGTTATCCCATGGAGAAGAAGGGTGTCAAGAGAGACTGTTTGGGAGTCAGTAATTAGGAAAATTAAATATTTAAAATATTAACACCCCAGTGAGCTGAGAGTAATCTTTGGTAATCCATCCTGCCAGTAATTGGTAGTTTGTTGTTTTAATGGCTCTTTAACCCTTTCTAGTTACTGCTTTCCTCACTTGTGGAGGAATCTTTCCATTTAAAAAAATTATTTTCATTATTAAGTTTTCTCGTTCTTTGCCTTTCAGATCCACCTGCTCTTTTCTTTGAAGCATCCCATTCTGTATAATGGGACCTAGTCTTCTCCTCATCTTGATGAACATTTTAAGTGTATTTATCTTAAAACACTGAGATCTGAAGACTCATGACCATCCCTCTCTTCTCATTCTCTCTTGAACTCCCTCTAATCAAGCTCTTGGTCCATCACTCCTTCAGAATGGCTACAGTGGAAGTCACTAGTCTCATGACTTGCTACTACAGTGGCAGACTGAAGCTCTAACACTTCTCTATCCAATTCAGACCTCCCCTCTGAACTCCAGGTTCATATATCTGGTGTTCATCTTACTTGAATGTTTATTGAGCATTTCAACATAACAGATGCAAACCTGAGTTTTCCTCCTTCTCCCTACAGACAACTGTCCTGCAGCCCTCCCCATTTTATTATTTTTTATAAATTTTTTCTTTTTTTGGTACCAAGGATTAAACCAAGGGGTGCTCAACCACTAAGCCCCACCCCAAGAATCCCTCCCCTCGCCGCCCTTTTTATTTATTTTATTTTATTTTTTAAAAATATTTATTTTTTAGTTGTAGGTGGACACAATAGCTTTATTTTATTTTTATGTGGTGCTGAGGATCGAACCCAGTGCCTCCCGCGTGCTAGGCGAGCACGCTACCACTGCGCCATAACCCCAGCCCCGCCCCCACCGCCCTTTTTAAATTTGAGACAGGGTTTTGTTCAATTTCTGAGGGCTTTACTAAGTTGTCGAGGCTGGCTTTGAATTGGTGATCCTCCTGCCTCAGCCTCCTAAGTCTCTGGGATTACAGGTGTGTGCCACCACATCTAGCCCTCCCCGTTTTAATTAATGGAAATTCTGTTCTTCTGGGTGCTCAGGACAGGGGTTTGGAGTCATCCTGGACTCTTCATGCTCTCTCCCACCCCACACACAATTAGTGAATTCTGTCAGCTTGGCCTCCAAAATACATTCAGATATATCGCCTGTGCTACTTACCACTGTTGTCCAAAGTATCATTATTGCATACCTAGATTCTCCTAGTTGCCTCCTTCCTGCCCTCCCTGATTCTACCCTAACCTCCTATGATGGTTAAATGTGTATGTCAACTTAGGCTGTGGTAACCACTAAGCTTTGATTAAATACTAGTCCAGATCTTGTTGTGAAGACATTTTTGAAGATGTGATTAACATTTCAATCAGTAGATTTTGAATAAAGCAGATTACCTTCCATGATGTGGGTAATGTCTAATCAGTTGAAGGTCTTAAGACAAAGACTAGGGCTCCCCGAAGAAGGAAATCTACCTCCAGACTGCCATGCAGGAATTCTATTGGAGAGTCCAGCCTTTGGACTCAAGACTGCAACATCAGCTCTTCAATGAACCTCCAGTCTGCCTTGCCATATATGTTTTAGCCCCCACAATTGAATAAGGCAATTATTTAAAATTTATCTGTGTATCCATCCATCCATCTAATTTCCAGTTGACTCTCTTCTCTGGAGATCCCTGACAAATATAACCCCTTATGACAGTTCTCTCCATACAGCGGTCACAGGGAGCTACTTAAAATGAAAATCAGCAAGTCACTCCTGTGATCAAAAAACTGCTTTTGTCCTTGAATTTCAAACAGATTAGAAACTGAAGGATGTACAGTGGCCTGCAAAGCCTTTCATGAATTGGTCTGCCATTCTTTTTCTAACATTGTCTCTTTCAAATCAGTTCAAGTTAGAAGGTGTTATAAGAATCAAGTGGGTAATATTTTGGACATACATGGCCAATTCAAAGACAGGAAACAATTACATGTCAAATACCTAATGGAAATCAGAAATGGGAACCAGAACCTTGAGGAGCAAGGCTTTCTGTCTCTGAGGGCTTCATGATTTCTCCTTGCTCTGCTTCCTGCCATTCCCACCCCACCTCATGTGTGTTTGCTTCTCCTTTGCTGCCTCTGCTTACTTGTCTGCAAATGGCCTCCAGATGGTTGGCTCACGCCCAGGTCATTCACTCATTCAACAAGCACTTAGTGAGTGCCTACTATTATATGTCAGGCACTGATCTAGGCTCTGTGAATAAAACACTGAAGAAAACCAGCAAAAACAATTGCCTTTGAAGAGCTCATGTTCTAGTGTAAGTGTGTGGGGTGGGTATATGGGAGGTGGGGAGAAGTAGAAATTTGATGAATGTGCAGATTATACATTATTTCACAGTATTAAAAGTGCTTCAGAGCAGACAAGAGTAGTGTAGAAGATCAAAGGGGTGCAGTGTTAAACTAGGTGGAAAAAGGTCACCCTGAAGGGATGGCCTGCGAGAAACCCTAAGAAGACAGCGGGGAGAGCAGGGTGGCTGGGGAGAGAGGTCAGATTGCTGAGGGGTAGACAGCTGGTTAGGAAGGGAGGTCATGGAAGGTCTTTGTTTTTAATTTGAGTGAGATGAGGAATTACTGGAGAGTTTTGATCAGAGGAATTTTATGATCTCACTGTTTTAAAAATTAAATTTTTAAAACTGATATATAAAAATATAAATTTATATGTATTGGTGGGACTGATTCACATTTTAACAGGATCAGTCTGGCTGCTGTGTTGAGAATAGAATGTGGGGAGATATGAGTAGAAGAAGGGAGTCCATCTAAAATGCAATTTCAATAATTTCAATAATCAGGGAGAAGGATAGAGGTGGCTTGGACCAGAGTGGAGGCAGGAGGAGCTTCCCACTGTTCTGGCATGGGCCAGAGTCCATCCTTTGTAAAGGGTGTGTCGAATGGAGAGGGTGCAGACCAAAATATAACTTAAGTCTTCTTCTAAAAACCCTCCATGTGGCAGACATACCATCTGCGAGCAGATGATCATCAAATTTGATCACCAAAAACTCATCTGTCACTCTCTGTCCCATCTCTTTGGGGACTTAGCCCTTGTTCTAAATGGGCAAACTCAATTTTAACAAAATTTGTTCAGTGAATCATTTCAATAGAAAGGAATCTTTGCATACTTCATAGTCTTTTATCTCTATTCTGAAATTAGTTGATAACTCCTTGCAGGCGACTACATCGTCCTGTGGGTATGAGACAGATGACGAGCGCCCTGGTGGGATGCCTGAGAAAGACAGTGCCACAAAGTATTAACCTCTCACAGACGTGACCATTTATCTAGTTGATGCAAAGGGCCCTGAGGTCATTTTCAAAACTTTTTTTCCATCTTATCTAAAGCAGATAAATGAAATGAATTGAAATGTTGTAAAACTTATTAAGATAGTTTGAGGATTATTGTAAGTGGAAAAGTGAGATAACCTCCCAGAATTTCACTTTGGAGTGCTTGTTTCTCCTCTTCATCCCTTTAGTACACAGGAAGGCCCCTCGGGAGCAGACTGAGGCGGAAGACGCTTCCCTGGAAACAAATTGTCTTTGTGACTCTTCACTGGGGAGGATGGAGCTGCCGCTCCGTGGCACCTAGAAAGTACAGAAGGCACAGGCCTGGTCCTCCAACCTAGATGAGCTAGAAGCCTGCCCCTGATTCACAAAGTCACTCCAAAAAAAAAAAAAAATGCTTCAGAGTTTGGAATTGTGGAGGAAGTGGAAAAGTGCCTGAACAAGGGCTTGGGACCATGTTAGATCTGGCTTCATCACTAAGTGCAGGCCGAGGACAGGTGTACATGGGTGGCAGGTGGACTGTTGATCTTCTCCATGATGTCTGTAGTCCCATTCAAGATGAATGATCAGAAAGTTGTCTCCAGGTCACTGCTTCTCAAACATGTGAATATTAACTTTTGGTGCCTTATTCGTGGGTTTTATTTATCTTATTTATTATTATAAGCTAAAATAAAAGAGCACATAGTCCCACAGGAATCAATGAAGCCATACTCATTTTTAATGAAATAGAGTGTAGGTCATAAAAATATATAGCTTTACTGAACTAAACTATGAGGAAAAATACTTGCTCACCCTGGGTTTAGACAAAGGACCTGATAGCAAGAGGGTCAGAGATGGCCAGAGTATAGGGTGGCTTGACCAGTCTCTGGCATCAGGTTGTGGCAGAGAGGCTGTCCAGACCCATCACTGCTCTAAGGGGACAGCAAGTTGACATACAGTTTCATCCTCAATGACAACTTGAGTATGTGTATGTAAAATGACTATCAGCTGAGCTGAAGGGACTCTTTGTGGTGACATGTCCTACAGAAGAGATGTCAAACCTAAAGGTCTACAATGACTATGAAAGGAGTTTTGGAAACCACTGGGACAATTTTGACCACAACTGCTGGTAGCCTCCTGGTGTGGGTGAGAGAGACAGAAAGTGGGAGGGAGAACTGCAGGAACTTCAGGTCAAGTTCAAACACTGGCCCCAACCCCTGCTTCCCCTTTTGGGTTGAATAACCAGGCCAAGTCTAAGAGAAGGAAGAGAGAAGCTTGACCTTCTCCAAAGGGGTCTGTGGGGAGTTAAAAGGCAGTGGTCTCCACAGTGAATATGATGCTTGAGCCCTGGCCATAGGGTTGAAGTCAAATTCTTAATGCACGTGGAGGGGCAGGGTGGGGAGGGAGAGGGAGAAGGAGAGGGAGATTCTTTTCTTGAAGACTTGACTAAAAACACTGCCTATTCTGGGGCTGTGTTCTGCCTCTCTTGGAAAGAGCTAGAATATCTCAAGGTAGCCATGGCTCCTGGAGTCCTGGAGCTTGGGAGAACTTGCTGGTGGCACCATGTCAGATCTGGTGTCTAGAGACAGAGGAGTGTATTTGGAAAAGTTTGAAACAAGCAGGTCTCAGGCATGTGGGAGCAAGATGGAAACACCCAAACGATGGGAAAGGCAAAAACAAAACCAGGTGAGCAGCGAGTGAGGCAGATGCTGGAAAGCGGGGTCAGGCCAGTTTTCACAGTTTTTCAGAGCCCAGCGAAGTGGCTGGTTCAGTCTGTTTGGAGACCAAGGATCACTTATCAAGAATACAAGCAACAATAAATGTTGGTGAGGATATAGGGAAAAAGGTACGCTCATACATTGCTGGTGGGACTGCAAATTGGTGCAACCAATCTGGAAAGCAGTATGGAGATTCCTCAGAAAACTTGGAACGGAACCAGCATTTGACCCAGCTATCCCACTCCTTGGATTATATATAAAGGACTTAAAATCAGCATACTACAGTGACACAGCCACATCAGTGTTTATAGCAGCTCAATTCACAATAGCTAAGCTATGGAACCAACCTAGGTGTACTCCAGTAGATGAGTGGATAAAGAAAATATTACACACACACACACACACACACACACACACACTGGAATATTACTCAGCCTTAAAGAAGAATTGAAATTATGGCATTTTCAGGTAAATGGATAGAGCTAGAGAATATCATGCTAAGCAAAATAAGCCAAGCCCAAAAAACCAAAGGTTGAATGTTTTTTCTGATATGCAGATGCTAATTCACAATAAGGGGGTGGGGGCTAGGGAAGAACAGAGGTACTTTGAATTAGGCAGAGGGGAGTGAAGGGAGGGGAGTGGGTATGGGGGTAGGAAGGAGAGTAGAATGAACTGAACATCATTACCCTCTGTGCATATACATGATTGGTGTGATTCATCAGTTGTACATCATGCACAACAAGGAAAATGAGAAGTTATATTCCCCGTATGTATGATATGTCAAAATGCATTTACTGTCATGTATAACTAATTAGAACAAATAAAAAAAGAAAATGATAATTGAAAATGTGATTTTAAGCTGGGTGCGGTGGCGCAAGCCTATGATGGCGCAAGCACTTAGGGAGGATGAGACAGGAGAATCGCGAGTTCAAAGCCAGCCTCAGCAATGGCGAGGTGCTAAGCAACTCAGTGAGATCCTGTCTCTACATAAAACACAAAATAGAGCTGGGGATGTGGCTCAGTGGTCAAGTGCCCCTGAGTTCAATCCCTGGTACCAAAAAAGAAAAGCAAAGAAAAGAAAATCTGATTTTAAAAACAAAAACAACAGCAAAAAACCAAAATGCAGTGATCTCTTATTCGTCTTGTACAGAGTAGGCATTAAGGACAAAGCCTCACTAGTCTCTGTGTCTACCCACACCACAGGAAAGAAGGTCTAGTATCATGCTTCTAAAAATCTAAGGCCTCACACAACAGCTTGCACCAAAAGAATTCAAGTACAAGTGCACGTCCACCCCCGCCCCCTGTTGCACACACACATACATACGTGCGTACACAGGCGCACGCTTCTGGGAGGGGAAGTAAAGAACTCTCATGTTTTCAGGTCCTCAAGGAAGTTTAAACTGGGTAGCACCTCTGCAAGGTAGAAGATGGCCCCTTGGCCACTGAGGCAAAGTGGCTGGACTCCAAAGGCAGGGCGGAGGGAGTTCCCTGAGCCTAGAAAGTGGAGGAGAAGCAGATGAGAACGCAGCCTGATTGCTACTTACTCGCCTGAGCCAGCCAACCTTCCTTCCCTTAGGAAGTTTCCATAGCCCATTCCGGACTAACACCTTGTCTGACTTTGCCCCTAGAACTCAACTTCCTCAGTTAAGAACTTAGTCAAATAGCCTTACTCTCAGGAGCAAAGAGGCTTCAAACAAATCTTTTCTAACCACTCTTCTGTCCAGACTAGGTAAGTCCTGCTTTTGCATCCAAGTATCAAGATCCCAGGATCATTTAAAAGAGTAGTAACACTTGGATGGGGCTGGGGTTGTGGCTCAGTGGCAGAGCGCTTGCCTAGCATGTGTGAGGTACTGGGTTCGATCCTTAGCACCACATAAAAATAAACAAATAAAATAAATGCATGCTGTCCATCTACAACTATAAAAAATATTTTTAAAAAAGAGTAGTGACACTTTAAATTCACTCTCTTTTTAAAAATAATTGAAGATGGATTTTAGGGTTGACAGTAAACCCAAATTCACACTGACATTTTCCAAAGTGTCTTCCTCTTTTTGCCTTTATACCATAAACCTATGTTCACATTATCTGGCAGAAATATTCTACATTAGATTATGGGTTATGCTTGTTTTAAGCAACAATATAAATGTCTGAAAGCTTGTAGACTTTCCATCAAGCAACTCTGTGTTCTCTCTTCATACATAAAAAGGGAAGTTTTACCTAATGCTTTCTTGATTCTTCACAATAAAAACAGTCATCTGGATTGATTGACTGAAGTAGAAAACTAAATGTTAGTTGATTTGCAAAACAAGGTTTCCACTCTGAGTTCCCATTGTTAATGTGTGATCATGTGTCTTATTGTGAAATAAAACTAAAAACCAAAATCCCTGTAGTGTATTAACTCTAGAAACTAATCTATAACACAGTAAACTCCTGGACATCAGCTTATTACCTACTAAACTTGGAATAATTATTTCTACATTTGTTTCTCAAGTCTTCTCCTCCATTTCCAAAAAAGATTTGAGATAGCCCCTTGGAATATTAATAAGCATCTTTATTTACACCTCTCAGTTAAAATAATAGCTCAGGGAGTACTGATAAGTCTTCATAAAAATTAATGAAAAAAATTAATGATTTGCTAGGCATGGTGGTGCCTGCCTATAATCCCAGAGACTCAGGAGGCTAAAGCGGGAAGATCATAAGTTTGAGGTTAGCTTCAGCAACTTTGTGAGACCTTCAGCAGCTTAGCAAGACCTTGCTTCAAAAAAGACAATTAAAATAGGACTGGGGATATAGCTCAGTGATAAAGTGCCCCTGAGTTCAACCTCCAGTACTAAAAAAGAAAAGAAAAAAAAGATCTTATCAAAAGCTAAAAATTATTATATATTTTATATTATTTAATATATTCAACTATAATTTTTTAGATTGCAATTTTCTTGAACAACATAACCCTGTGGAACATGAAATTATTCAGTTTTCATATTATGAACCAATTAACTATATAGTTCAGTTACATCTGAAAGCTAGACAGAAATCCTTAGATCAGCACTCTCTCCCCTATTGCCCAACAGCAGATGCCATATTGGTTTTTACTCAACACTATGAAATATGGAGGAGAACCTTACCAGTTCTCTTTTTACTCTCTTGCTTGGCATGGATTCTACTTTAATTGGAACTCTATCCTTGCATACTTGATAAGCCAGCTTTCTTTCTCATTACTCTTTTTTCGTATGTGGTGTCTTCCTCAGTTACTCTTATCCTTACTATCTCTTCCTGTGTGATTATTTCACTCCAAAGTTTTGTTACAATTTTTCACTGCAACTCCCAAAACCATTCGAAATATGTTCTTGTGAATTACCACAATTCTATATTGATGGAGTAAGGGCAGAAATTGTAATTCATTCTGTCTTGGCTTTTCTCAAACTGTATTCCAGAGAATATTAGTTCTTCCAAATGTTAACGTGTGGTATAAAAAAAGGTTCCATGATTAACATAGTTCGGTAAATGCCAGTGGCTATGCACATTAGCTTTAAAGTCTCCAGGGAATCCTTCAGTAAGGAAATTTGCTTAACTTGGTTTAATCCAGCATTTCCTAAATTAATTTGCCACAGGATCCCCTACCTCCACTACTTTCATAAAGTATAGTTTGGCACATACATATTTATGGATTGTACAGACTACTGGAATGGAGAGTCATCATCCAGAGAACCCAGATAAAGAATTTACAAGCTGAGATAATTACCATCAAGGATAGGATGGTGGCTGTAACTGAATAACAAAGATTCTGACTTAGACTGAGAGCTGGAGAGCATTTTTTCAAGGATGCCACTCTTTTCTGAGAGCTGAATGGTGAGTGGGAGCTAGCTACTGCTGGTGGGGTTGGGGTGGGGTTAGGGACCTTCCTTCCTCATACAGACCTTCCTTTTGAGTAGAATGGCTGGCTTCTAGTTCACCTTGGAAGAGACGAATTAGGAAGAGATTCATTCTCTGTAACATATGGCCATCCATTTTAGTCTCTGTTAACGTTGAGATTTCCTTAGAGAGAGAAAAGGAAAGAACACAGAAATCACTAAAGTTTGGGGGGAAACAGAAACCCTCACAGGATTAGGAGACAGCTGGGATGTGGGAGGTGGTAGCTGGAAGGAGTGAGAAGGGAGATGCCAAAGATAACACACATTTCTTTAACAAGACTTGGTTATTTTTACAAATGATCATGCAGATTGTTCAACTGTGGTCTATGAACTATAGACTGTCACTCTTCCGTAGTATGGAATATTGTATAGTACAAACCTCAAGAGTTTAATATATTTCCCATGACATACTTGTTAATTGAATGCTGAAATTATGCACCTTTACCCACAAGTAGTCTAAACTTAAGAGTTTAAAGGACTGAGACCAGGTGCATGAGCCATTTGCAATTAGGGAAGCAATTACAGGTTTATTTAAAGATCATAAAGTTGATTTCTCTTTCTTTGATTTTTTTCTTCTTATATTTTTTTAGGGAAGATGATATAAATCTTCTGCTCCTTCTGGAAGAGCATCTAGTTTTGAAAAATCTGATATTCACCCTCTTCCAGGTTTCTGGCACAGTAAGCCAGACCTTAGTGCAACATTAAACAGAGGGTGATGGCTTTTGGAGGTGATATTGACCTTAATAGATGACAGCACAGTAATATTAATACATGATCTACCATAGAAGACACCTTCTGGATTTGGAGGTTAGATAATCAGAAATTCAAGAATCTAGTAAAGGGAGGGGAAAAAAAGAGGAAGGGGAGGAGAGAGAGAGAGAGAGAGAGAGAGAGAGAGGGAGAGAGAGAGGAGAGTATAAGAGCATGTGTGCACCTGCAAGTGTTAATAGGATAGATTATCCTGAAAGGACAGACTCTCCAAGGGCTGAAACTAGGGGAGGCGCAGGGAGCCAAGAGTACTATCAAGAGATTGTTTATTGCTTTCAAATAGTGGCAAGCCTCCTGAGCAATCTGAGATTTCAACCTGCCATAATGGCATACATTTGGTGCCATGGGAATTCCTCATCTGGTAGCAAATCCAGGACTAAACAGATGGACCCTGAGGGTTCAGGGAACAGAGTCAGAACATGACAAAGGGATGTGGTTCACATAAACATGAACTCTACTAGCCCCATTTTGGTCTTTGGATTTGTGGCATTGTAAAGTCAACTCATGACCATGAAAACACAACATGGGAAGCCCCCTCTTTGGGCTTTCTCTGGGGGAAACATAGTTTGCAGTGGATGTTCAGAGAAATCTCTCTGTGATTTGACTGTCAATATAATGTGAACTTATAATGGGGATTCTGGAATCAAGCAGACTTAACTTCAGTTCCTCACTGGGCCTTAGTAAGTGCTCTACCTATGCTAGTTAATAGATGAAATTTAACATGGAGACCTAATTACAAATGGGCTGAAGAGGTGAAATCTAAACAGGAGACAGTGAGGCCATCCGAAGATTTGTAAAATCAAGAAAATGCTCTCACCTCTAAGCCTGGAGAGTGGGGAACTGCGTGGTGAGATCTGGGAACAAGAAGAAAAGGTCCTCTTGTGGGATCTGGTACAAGAAGATGCAGCCATAGACAGAGTTGGTGCCCAAAATATAGGGGGAAGAATACTCTGGCTTCTGCTTCCTCGTACTGTTTCCTGCCAGTGAGCCTCTTTATGAATCAGAAGCCCAGTAGCAAAGAGAGTCTGGAAAATGTACTGTGTACATTCCTGGCAGACGACAAGGAGCCAAAGTCTCAGGAAGGGCCCAGATTTCGGCAGAGTGGGAGCTCTCGGGGCTGAAGTCAGAGAGTGGGCTCCACAGTCCTTCACCAGATCCCAGCAGTGTGAGTTACAGAGGTTTGCTTTTCTCCTCTACCTGAAGACAACCCCAAATCTCTCCATGGATCTGGTTTCCTCTTTTAATTATCAACTGGCATTTTCATTCTTCCATCTAAAGTTTTTCTCCACAGTAAGTTTTGCTATTTCAGAGTGCCATGATTTGAATGTGTCCCTTAAAGTACATGTGTTGGAAACTAAATCCCTCAATTTATGTTAATCCTATTTGGAGGTGTGGCCTTTGGGAGGTAATCAAGGATAGACGAAGTCACAGGGATGGGGCCCCCAACGTGGCATTAGTGGCTTTATAAGAAGAGGAGGAGAGACTTGAGATAGCACGCTTGCTCTGTCTTACCATGATGCCCTCTACCTTGTTACAATGCAGTAATTTCTTTGGAATAAGAATCTCATGAAACCAGTCTTTTCTGTTTGATAGAACCTGCCATTCTAAGACCCTCCCAGAAGCTATGGCTTGGATGCTTTTGGGAGAGGCATCTTGGTCTAATCAGTAGCTTTGGAGAGTGGGGTAAGGTGATGTTCAAAATATGGCTTTCTAGCATTGTTCCTTAAGAAGGGGCTGTGGATAGTACCTGGCAGAGGACCTTGCTTCTGTCTTCCTTCACCTTTGTTCCCATAACCCTGGAACTCCTGGCCACCTCTGTTCACTCCAGGTTCAGACCCTAGTGATTTTAGACTCTACTTTTTGTTTCTCTTTTGATTATAGTATACTGAGATATTTATCTTGTTTTAATATGATCATGTCCTTTTCTTTTTTCTATTTTTTATGTCACAGCAATGCTTCTGGAGCAAAACAAAGCCTGAAATTTTGGATTCACAACACCATCTTGACTGGAGTTCATGCCAATACTTTTAAAAATCTATGACTAATACAAAGCTGCTGGAAGTTACCAAAATTAAGTTGGTTTGAGAAGCTCTTTTAAGAAGAATGGGTAAGTGTAGAAAAATGGAATAAGTCAAAGATAATCTAGCTTTCAGATTGAGGGAACAGGAATGTGATGATATACCAAGGACACCTGAACAACTCTAGTATGAAAGGAAGTATAAGTTCAGGTGCAGACAATTTTAGAAATTGAGGTGAAGATGGACTCCTTAATTTTAAAATCAATAATCTTCCCACCAAAACCAAAATGAAACAAAACATAAAACCCATGAACAACAATAAAAATAAAAATCAATAAAAATTCAAGTACCAGTATTATTTATTGGAGGAGTCAGACCGATGAGGGAAAATAAATTTAGACAAACACAATCTGAGAGATTGAGATGAGAGTGAGATATTTTATCTTAAAGATTATCAAATCCTACCTTTCTTTTCCTCTCCTCTTGCCAAAAATACCAAAACCACTAACACAAACTCAAGTGTAAAATGGGACCGTGTGAAAAAAAATGAACTCCCCATGGGCTTTATTGTGAGGAAATAGGTTTCTAGAGAGAAAAGGATCATAGCAAAGGATTTCTCCAGCATCTCTCAGTTTCTGCAGTGGAGGTGGACAGAAAGGAGGGAAGGCAGAACTAACTGGCTCAGCTCAGACTTTAGGGTCTCTATGAGACCAGAGCAGTGCCCCAGGGCAGCCATAAAGGAGAACATGGTCTTTTTCCAATGTCCCCATGGCTCTTCAAGACTTAGATCTACTCTATGCTTCACCAAAGCAGTTGTAGGAGACCCTTCCTTCTGGGAGTGGAGAATTGGGCAAAAGAAGACTGAGAATGTTCTGGCGTTGGCAGTGCCTGGGAGAGAGAGTCAGGCTTCCTGATTAGAATGATTGAGAAAGCCCCATACCTATTTCCATTGAGTGTCAGACTTTTGGAATGAACCCAGATCAATGAAGGACAGAAGAGATTATCTTTGAGGATGGGACAGTTCCTCTGGTTGGAAATATTCTGGCTGAATTGCTACTTGGAGAAAGGAAGGCTCAGTTAGTACGCCTAGAAGGAATACTCTCTGCTGACATCTGTGGGGTTGTCCCTGGCTTCTAAAAAGACAGAACATGGACTAGCTGCCTTCTGAACTATTATACTGAGACTGGAAAGTATATCTCATCTTGGTGAGTCAGGTGGGGTTGAGTCTAAGTGACTTGCATTGACCATGGAGGAGCAAAGAGTGAGCCAGGGAGTCTAGAGACCTAGGATCCCTTCTGAGTCCTAAGACCCTCTCTCACTGTGGCTGGCCTTCTTTTTTTTTTTTTTTTCCCTCTTCAACAAAAGAAAGGATTGGACAAGATGATTTTCAAAGCCTCCTCAGCTCTGAGTTGTTCTATAGGTAAGGAGGAGCATCAGGGAACAGAGGGCGCAGACAGTGTTTCAATTGGAAGCCAAGGGAACAATCAAGCTTCAAAATTAAAACGACAAAATTGGAGAGAAGAAAAGACCCAATTTCTTTCCTCTCAAGAAGATCAAGAGATTTTAGATCTGCTCTCATCAAAGTTTTTTTTTCTTTTTTTCCCCTTTCTCAGAAAAAAAATAAAAAACTTACTGTATTTTACTCACAATCCTTTGTGATAACTTTGAAACCTTAGCAGCCTTTGTGTAACTACTGGTTTTCACATTTAAGGTGGAAAATCTTCATTTAATGATTTTAAAAGCATTGTTGGGGACCTCAATAATGGCCATATTCTAGGAAATCACAGAGGTTGTGACTAATGTTTTTGTTCCTTTTCTATTTATTCAGATCCATCCCTTACTTTTTCTTTCAGATAGAATAGTCCAGAGGAAATGCTTTTTTAGAGCCAAGATGTTAAATTTATTCAGTATTTATTCAATATTTGTTGAGAGCCGCTACATGTGAAGAGCTAGCAGTGAGACAGACACTCATGACAAGTGGGGAACAGATAAATGTGGTTCCTAGAACTTCTAGTCAGTTCCGTGGCGGTGGGGGGTGGGGCACAGCCTGAAAACAGGAAGCAGAAAAATGAGTGAGATGATTCTACATTGTGGCAGTACTGGAGAAGCGGGAGGGGAGATTTGAAGGGTGCAGTCAGAGAAAGCCTCTATGTTAAGGGGCAGGAGCTAGGCCAAGAGTGGAGACCTGATTCCAGGCTGAAGAAAAGTGCTGAGCCTTGGTCAGGCAAGAGTGACCAATGGAAGGAACTGCTGGATCCTGAGAGTGGCCGGGGGGTAGATGCTCGTTTTCTTCCCTATGCTCATGGATATATGTAATGCTCATCTGGGACATTTAGACTAGCTATTAGGAAACATTTCCTAAGTTCACATATATGAAACACTGGCAGTCTCCTGAAGGTGAGTCTGGACTCTTGGCAGGCCTGAGCTTCTTTAGCACAGGCCCCGCAGAACACAAATGGGTTCAGTGTGTTGTCTCTGAGCAGTGAAGATCAACCAGAGACAATTTTTTTGAAAAAAAAATTTTTTTTTCTTTTTTTTATTCCTCTCCTTCCTCCTCCTCCGTTTTTTCTCTTTTTTTGCTATCCTTCCATCAATAGAAGATCAAATAATGGGAAGTTGAGTCAAATGGTAATATGAAAATAGTTCACTTTTATTTAACCTAATCTATGCCAGGCTCTTCGTAATTGTTTTACATGGTTACTTTAAGCCTTTATTCATTCCTTTGAGGTAGGAATTATCATTATCCCAATTTGAGACAGACAGGTTCAAGTGCCTGCCCAAGGCCCAGCAGCATAAGCCAGAGTTATTCTTCAGCACAGGTGGCACTGGGGGAGGTGTTTCCTATTGTGACTTTGGGCAGTGCGCAGTAAGTAACAAAGCACCATCAAGTAGGAGGTGGAGGTTCTCTCTCTTTCTGGAGTTAAGAGAATGTCAATTTCTCATTCCAGAGTAAAATTTCTAGATCCCAATATATCTATTAACTTAGAATCTCTGCACATTGAAACTTGGGAATTTGCACTTCTCAATTGCTAGCCAGTTGATCCCAAATGCTGTCTGAGAAGCAAGGGTGTGGGCATTCACACGTAGAGAGCCAAGAGGCTGGACCCTGAATTCCTTCAGTGATAACAACGATCATGGTGATAATGATGCCATTTCTTCAAAGCCTTCTCTGGGACATACATTATTCCAGTGTTTCTGTGATTATATTCAATCTCACAACACTGCAAGGAACATATAACTTCACATTTTACAAAAGAGGAACTCTAAAGCCAGAGATAAGGAACTTGCCTAGTCACGTAGTCAATTGCAGACGTGATGGTCAAATCCTGTCTGTTCTACGACATTGTGTTTGGTGCCGACAATATTGTGGGATTATTTTTAGAATACAAGGTAACTGGATAGACTTCAATTTTTCTTTCTTCTTATCTTAAAACATAACCAAATTATTTTAACCATAGATTTTTCTTTCTTCTTATCTTAAATCATAACCAAACAATCGATGAAGTCTTTATGGACACGTGGTCCTTGGCAAGTTGTTTAGCCTCTCTTTTTATTATTTGTAAAATGGGAAAAAATGGTGCCTACCTCCTAAATTTGTTGTAAGGATTAAGTGGGATAATCCATGTAAAACCTATAAAGAGGTACCTAGTATTTGGTAAGTACTCAGTAAGTATAGCTGCTGTTACTATTAACATAATTACACTGCCCGGCTCATCCTAAAATGGGTTTATACAACTGTTCCATGATCAGAATTTGTGACCACTACCATTGATTGCGGGTTTCCTCTTGCTCATCTTGAACTGAAAAAGATCAACAAGTTATTCAAACTGCAAAAACAAAGAGTCCTTCGATGTTGCCTTTGAATATCCCTCAGTGTGCAAACTAGCCAGAGAGACAGTGGGGGCAGGGCTGCATAGGGCCTATAAGACTAGGCTACTATAAAAGCATTTGGCTTTTATGTGGAGTGAGATAGGGTGCCACAGGAGGGTTCTGAGCTGAGAAACGTTATGCCACGATTGATGTTTTCACAAGCACACACTAGCTACTCCATTCAGAATAAACCAAAGAAGGGCAAGATTAAAGTAGACAGACAACTGCATGATTGTTGCAATAATCCAGGGTCATTTAAGGAGAAATGAAATATTTTATTGAAAGGCTATTGGGTAGCTCATTACATATCCAACAAGTCTGAAAGCCAGCTCCATTTATAGGTAGAAATGACTCTGCAATGTCTCCTCCACCGCCATCCTGCCCGTTGTGACAGTCTGTCCCCACTGCCATGGATGCTGAACACACCTGCTGGAACCACTGTTGCCTCAGACAACTAAAACTTGCTGCCATCCTGCATCACTTCTAATCACTGAGTTTCTGATTGTATGTCTAATGGTTGTCTGTGATTGGTGGAGACTAGTCCTGTAGCTGTGCCCCTGCCCCAGCTTCAGGGACAGCAAGCAAGGTGAGTGTTTGGCACTCTTAGCACCTGCCATAGAAGGTGGGTGATTCCTAACTTGGGTGTTAGTTGGACAAAAGTAATAACAAGTGTCCACCAGTGGTGGGGACCTTAACTTTGGCATTTCTGCAGGTTATGCACCAAATGACAGTTTTGGGTAAGGCTTCTCATGGTTTTTTAGAAGAAGGAGGAGGAGGAGGAGGAGGAGGAAAAGAAGAATATCAGTTGTCTCCATGGTTATTACCCACCACTCACAACACTGCTGACTCATGTATGTAAAGTGAGTCACACTGAGATGTCATTTCCACATTTTTCCATTGTTCTATAGCATTTTAGCTATGCCTTCAGTGAAGGTCTGCCAATTCCCTTCTGCTTGTTTCTTATAATTGACAGTTCTGACTGATAAATAGATGGGGAAATTGACAAGGGATTTGTGGAAGCAAGGACCAGTAATAAACACCCTGGTATTCTCACAGCTGTCAATATTTTTACCTCAGTCACTTTTTCATCAGATTATTTATGTTACTGAGCAAAACAAATATTTAAAATAAGCAGAATTTGTCATTCCTCACTTACCTTAGAGAGACTGGATGACCAGGCATTGTGTCACATCCCTTAAGGACCCCTTCTTCCCACTCTCCCCTTTTCTATTTAAATTCAGTCTGAATAGGTAATAATGGCCTCAGAGGAATTCATATGACTTTCCAATCCAGAAGCTTTAAGTTTCCAAAAAGGCTCATTCATAGCTCCTATTTGCAAAATGGTTAACTCAAAACTTATTATTTGCAGATAGTTGTGAGAGATTGGGAGTACATTACCCTCTTCCACTCTTGTTTGATAGAATACTTTCAATTTTAATTCCTTGCCTAAAGCTTTTGGTGTTGGAGGAAAAACCTTGATGGAGTTTTAGAAGACAGTTCCCCTGATAACTAAATGGGGAGCGGTTAAAAATGCTCACACCTGGTCTTACTCAAGACCAATTAAATCAGACTCTCCAAGGCCCAGTCCCTCACCTCCTTGATTCTAATGTGCAGGCAGGGCTGACAGCCACTGATCCAGGCCTTGGGAGAATTAGGGGATTGAGCCAAAGAACAGCCAGGTGGTGGCTCAGCTGGTAATGTGAACTTGACTCAAACAAGAAGTGGGAATTTATCAGGTGTTCCAAAGATAGGCTAGGCTTCAGAACAGGGAGAAACCAGGTAGTAACTTGGAGCTGCGATGGGATGGAGTGGTGAGGTTACAGTGCCTTCTGCCAAAGTCATATCATTCTGTTCCCGAAAAAGAGGTGAAAAGCAAATTTCACCCAGGGGCAGAATCAGTCTTAAAAACAGATGGAGGATTGTCTCGAATGAATCAAACAAAATGAAGAAAAATAGCTTCCCAGGGCTACAGAAAGACCTGAAGGAATAACAGAGGACACTGTTAGGTTGTGTGAGCCTTTGATTTGGAAGGCAATGCTGCAAGAGGTAGCCTGAGAAACCTTGCCAGCAGCAGCAGCAGCAGCAGGAGCCCTGATGGACACACTAGAGGCTGGGACAGGAGCTACAAGCTGTCCCAAGCTGCCTGCAGAGGCAGATGTTATTTGGGAAGCCTTTGTGACTTCATGACACCTCCAAGTCTGATTCACTGGTCTTCCTAGGGATTGTGTGGAGCATCCCTTAATAAATTGCTGTTATGCTTAACAGGAGTCAGTTCCATATGTATCATTAAGAACTCTGAATGATTCACATTGATTCTCCTTTAATATTCATTTAATCCAACAGCATACATGATATTATTTCTATTTAAAAGAAAAGAAATGGAGATCAGAGAAGTTGAGAAGGTTCTCCAAGACCAGATGGCCAAAAAAGGACAACACTGGAATCAAATTTACATCAGAATGATCCGGAAGCCCAAACTTTTCCCTCTGTACAGGTCCTAGAAAGCCCATGTATGCTGCATGGTGATGGCCCTTCTCATCATGGTCCAGTTGAGGAAAATGACCTGGGACTCAAGGTTACTAAAATTTGCTAACCAATGTCTGCCTTTTATTAAAGTCATTCACAAGAAGGTGGGCTCTGACTGAATGAGTGTATGGTTTTGTGATTTTGGACTTCATAATTTCCTAGCAAAAGTTCATTCTGAAAAATCTCCCCTTTCAGAGTTGGATTTGCAGTAGGAAATTTTTTCACACACCTCAGCCACTATCAGAGTGGTTATATGTATGAAGTACTGGGGCATGTGGAGTGTGGCCCGGGCGGGGAACAGACCAGGCTGATGGCAGGCCCCTCTTCCTGCTGGCTGCTCACAGATGCCGCCCAACTGGAACCCCCACCCCTACCCCTAGAAACTACATGTAGACCTAAAACCACTGCAGGTAGGGCAGCTCTAGCTAGTAAACCAACTCTAGAACTCCTTGGAAAGTCTTGAATTTAAAAGCTGTCAGGGACCTTAGAAATCTCATTTTGCACATGAGAAAACAGCCCAGAAAGGGTTCTTTTGAGGTCACAACTATTAGTGGCTGGACAAGGTTATTGCTTTGGATTAAACATAAAAGAAACTACAGAAACACTTTATAATCAGAAGAAAAAATTTAAAAAGGAAAAAGAAAAATAAAACTTGGGCAAAAAGAGCATAAGGCTCTTCATGCAATTTACAATTTATACCGGGGAGATCTGAACTAAGAGATGGAAAGTAATGTTTCCTGCAGGAACTCAGAGGTGGGGATCACAGAAGTATGAGTAGTCAGAAAAGACTTCAGGGCCTATCTCTACATAAAACACAAAATAGGGCTGGGGATGTGGCTCAGTGGTCGAGTGCCCCTGAGTTCAATCCCTGGTACCAAAAAAAAAAAAAAAGACTTCAGGGGAAGTGAGGGGCTGGAGTGAGCACCCCGCGACAACTGGGGAAAGGCATAGCTAGAGTAATTGGATTCCCTCTGGTGGTCACCCCCTGACCCTGTCCCCTGCTCTCAAAAACCTTGGGGGGGGGGTCCTGGAGCAAAAATGTAAAAAGGCATGAAACCGGTCTGCAGGATGAAGCCCCACTCTCCTAGGGAGCGTAAGGACGCCCATGCCCACAAGTAGAGGCCGTCTAGGGGTCCTGGGTCCTGGAGGGAGTCAGGGAGGAGGCGCCATGCCTGCTGCACTAGCCCCTGGGGACCTCTGGTCACTCTCTTCTGCCTGGCTCCTTAGTGTAGCCCCAGTGTCCTCACCACCCACTTCCTTGGCTGTCTGCTGCTGCTTTGGCTCAGCAGGGCTGCCCGCTCTGCCCTTCGTAGGCACTTGGGAGTGAGGGAGGACACTGGACCACTCTCTCCTCTGCCCACTACAGCTCCGCTTATCCTGGCAAAAGAGATCAGGACAGCAGCCCTGCACACAACCCTGTCTGCCCTCTTAGGAACAAAATCTTACAACCAAAGGTGGTGATTTCAAGTCCCAGTTTCATTATATGTTTGTTTTCTATCTGCAGGATCCCAGTGAGTGCTATTCATGCTGGGTGTGTGTGTGTGAATGGAGATGCATTCAATCCTTCAATTTATTCATTCACAGCAGCCCTGAGGTGGGAAAGATAGGCACACAATATAAGACCCAGAATAGGGCTGTCAACAGAATAGAAACACATAGGCAACACACAGGGAACATTCCAGGAAACAGAAGCAGCACTGGCCCTCATTTGCTACCTGGGCTGCCCCAGCAGCAGAGAAGGGCTGGACTGCCTTCCCTTCCCCCACCATTCCATCCCACTCTCCTTTCCCCATACATGAAAAACACAATCTCAGTGAGTTGTCCAAGTTTGAGTTGGTTTCGCCTTCTGGAGCACTAGCTAAGGGCCACAGGCCATTCTAGGATTGGTAAACAGCTTTTCCTATGTGGTTTTCATTCATTCATTTGAAAAATGTTTACTGATCACCTAATATGTGCCGAATAGAGTCTCATGAGCAAAATTTACATCTTTGCCCTCATAAGAATTTCCATCACCATGAAAGAAAGAAAAAGAATAAGCATAATAGATACATGAATTACAGGTTAGAAGGTGGTAAAAAACAAAACAAAACAAAACTAGAGTGAGGTAAGTGATCAGAGTGTGGTGGGTCCCAGTTTAAATTAGGGACCTGGATAGGCCCCAGGAGGACTCTGGCTGTGGAAACCTGTCAGGCAGGAATTAGGCTGTGCTCAGATTAGCAGGTGGCACTTTGAAGGACCCTTCTTTGTGTTCGTAGGTTTGCATAGACCTGGAGACCCTTGAAAAGGGGGCTGCCTTTTACTGCTAGAATAGGATGGAAAGTGGAACATGGGTTGTTGATATTTTAACAGAGCGCTGCAGCTTTGATGACTCCTGCTTCCTTCCCAGCTGCTGGAGAGCTGTAAAGTGGTAGTGACTTTTGAAAACAGGTAGAAAAGTAGGGGAAGGAAAAGCCCATAAAACACATGGAGGTCTGTGTTTTGGAAGAGGGTCACAGGGGTCCCAAGGACAGCTCTTGAGAAATTTAGTGGAAGGTTAGTCCAGCTTTTAAATGGGTTACATATGAGGTGAAGTCAAGGGATGTATTTTAACAATCCTAAATTAGGTTTTTAAATTAGAGCAATAATAACCAGTGTTAAAGTAGCTGGTGTTTATTGGGTACTTACTATGTGCTAGGTGTTGTGCTCAGGTTTTACATGGAACCTCTTGGTCTTTGGCTTTTCTTCAGTCAGTTTATCATGTGAGTTCCCTGAGAGTAGAGACCTTGATTTGTTCACTGTTGCACTAAAAAAGTGTCTGGCACATAGCTAGTGCTTGGTGGACACATGAAGGAAAGGTTTCATCTTCAAGAAGAGGTTCTAGGTGTTCTTTTTTTGAGTCAATGAGGTATGGAGGAGACTTGAGGCCCTTCATATACTTCAGAGTGGGGCAAAAATAATACATATTTCTTTTTTGACTCCAGGCATTATATGGATGATAAAGTTCTTCCCTTTATTGTGTTCATCACCTTCCCCTTCTCCAGGGTGGGTAGAAGATGAAAAAGGGGGAATGAAGGCAAAAGATCATTACATTGTTCAGTTCTTACAATAGTCCAACTCACAGCAGAGGAAACTGAGAGACTTAGACGTGTTGAATTATTGCCAATGCTTTCTGACAAACTGATGTCAAGTCACCTGATTCCAGAGCAGAGTTCTTACCCATTGCACTGGCTGGGAGGACAAGGAGTGCCTGATCATTATTTTGCTTTTTCCCTACTGTTTGGTTCTCCATGGATAAGGCCACATTTAGGACGAGTTCTCTGCTACTTAGGGGGGTATTTAAAAGTGCCAAATGACTTAACAATGAAATCAAAGCAAGAGACCATATTATTATTATTATTTTTTTCAGAACTAACAGTTCACTGTTCCATTTCACTCAGTCCTCAAGGAGTATTGGGCGGTGATGATAATTTGGGCACAGGGATTTGTTTCTCACTGTTTGGCCTACTTACTTCCTTTAAGGTTGTCAGGAACAAGGGGTCACTAGTAACCATTATGCATTGGTGCTAAGCAAGTTATTGAGTAGGAAGCAGCAGGAAGGATTACAATTGCAATAGAAATCCTCCTGCTAAATCTGACCACTCTGATGGTTGGCAATTACTGAAGAAAGTAATAAAAAAATTATGACCTAAAATGTTTTCACTGCACATATGCATGTAAATTAATATGTAAGCACATAAGTTAATATAAAATGCATACAAATGTAAATTCACTTGCCCTTTTTTCATAGCAGGCTAAGACCTTCGCTTTAATTTAGGGACAATTGCCTGGAGTTCCATATTATCTTTCTGGAATAAATCACATCTGTAGTAAATCATCCATGATTTCTTGTTTGGGGTTTTTTCACATGAATCAACGACTCAGAAATAATTTTCAAGTTGAGTGCAGACTACTTGTAGATTTTCAAGTATTCCCCCCCACCCCCCCATTTTAGAGTTGCCTTTCTCCCATCTTATTTGATGCTGAAACTTTTGCTTATGTATGTGATTCAACTTTATGGGGTCTTTTCAAAGCATTCAAAGTCATCTTTGTAGAAATAATTCTTTTTTCCTATTTATATGCTCTCAGTTTACCTATTAATTAGTTAATTGCATAATTATAATACATGCACTACTAGTGTGAACAGGAGCGGGAGCAGACAGGCTGATGTGTGGCAAGTTCACAGCTCAGCTGGCAAGAGTGGGAGCAGACAGAGAGCAGCCCTTGGCTGAGAGACTTTTCTATGCCAGGGCCATGAGGTGGCAAGCCTTCTAGAGAGAATGGAGAGCAGAAGTAAGTTTGGAGAGTCAGTGAAGTAAAGGTTGACAAAGAGAGCTTCTACTTCAAGTATGTTTCAGATATGCCACCACTCCACCCCTCCAAAATCCTGCAACCCATTGAGAATGCATCCTAGAAATATGTGTTCCCCCATGTTTACCTACAGTCCACAGGTCTCCTTCCCAAAATCATTGGTCAGAATTAAGGAGTTCTGCCCCATTCCAGGTCATTGGAAGTGGTCATTGGATCCATAGTCTTAAGAGACTTTCTGGAAGAGAAAAGCCAACTCAGATTTCTTTAATAAGGAGTTTACATTTGGGAAACAGAAACTCAACAAATTGGTGATAGGTGCTGGAATGGGCGTTTTAGACAGATTTTTTGCTGCTGTAACTAAAAGACTTAACCAGAACAATTGTAGAGGAGGAAAAGTTTATTTGGGGGCTCAGTATTTCAGAGGTCTCTATTCATAGACAACAAGCTTCATTCCTTGGGGTTTAAGGCGAGGCAGAACATCATGGAGGAAGGGTGTGGAAGAAGGAAGCAGCTCACATGATGATCAGAAAGCAGAGAGAGACTCACTTGCCAGATATAAAATATATACACCAAAGACATGCCCCCAATGACCCACCTCCTCCAGCCACAATTTACCTTTAGTTACCACTCAGTAATTCCATGAAGGGATTAATTCACTGATTGGGCTAAAGCTTTTATAACTCAATCATTTCTCCTCTAAACCTTCTTGCATTATCTCACACATGAGCTTTTCGGGAACACCTCAATTATAAACCATGACAATGGGAAATCACAAAGTCATTTTGAGCAGCTATTATGTGGTCATTGGGGTTTTGAGAGAATAGAAGTAGAAATGAAATGGTCAAGAACTGGAAATAGAGGTGAAATAGTTATGCCAAGAAATAGAGACACCATAAGAGAGAGAAGGAGATGAAGAGTGGCTGGACCTGAAGCTTCCTGGGTTTCTCCCTCCCTGAGTCTTATTTGTTCAATGCTTCCTCAAGTCCTCTGAGTCCTCTCTGCAGTCTTGCCATGTCATATCCCTTTTAACATGAGTTAGTCTGAATAGGTTTCTGGCTTTTGCAATTAAAGAAGTCCCAACTAGATTAGTTGTTTTAGTCAGTTTTTTCACTGCTGTGACTAAAAGACCCAACAAGATGAATTTTAGAGGAGGAAAAGTTTATTTGGAGGCTCACAGTTTCAGAGGTCTCAGTCCTCACATACAAACCATGACATTAGGAGAGGAGGTAAGAACAGATGAGCATTCAATTGTATGATAAGTGCATATTAAGAACTCCCAAGAGTGCAGAGAAGATAGGTCAGTTGAAATCTTGATTTTTTTTTTGTCCTTCTCTTTTCTGAACTTGGAAGATAGATCCAAATTACCTGGCCCCTTGGTTCTGTCTATCCTAATTCAAACTTCATACATTATATCTGTCTGGCCTTGCCCTCAGCCAAAATGCTGGCTCAGATCCCATTATTCTCTCTGTTGTATTCCACACCAGTATCTCCCATCTCTGCCTTGTCCCTAATACCTTTCACTGGCCTGGAAGTGAGATGTTCCTTTTTTCCTTTTTGGTCCTGCTAAAGTAGCTACTCCTGTGGGCAATTCTAGCTACTGAACTGAGGCTTCTCCTGATATTGACTGCCTTTCTTCCTACAATATCTCTTTGTTCTTGGCTGCAGGAACCTTTCCTAGTCACCCAAACTATCTCCCAGTACTTTGCCTTTCTGTTCTTTTTCCAATCATTATCCCAGGAATTTCAAAACAAGAAATTTTGTTTAGCTGGCCTTGGAAGGATAAGTGGGTGTGGTTTGTCAGAGGGGCAGGAGAAAGATGCTCTGTTTAGGGAAATTGCTAATAGCTTATACCAGCTTCATTCTCATTGGATTTTAGATCACGGCCATGTTTTTAGTAAGAATGTAATATTGTGTAAAGGTGAAGAGACATCTGTTTATCATTTTTCATAGGGACCAATGTGTATTGTTTTTTTAATCTGTGATGTGAGAACTTTTAGAGTCAGCACTTAGATCTGATGCCTAAACTCTAACACATAAAAGGCCCAAGAAAGACATGGTTTCTATTTCCTGTGGTTGTGACATGCTCTGGGATAATGGATCAGGGAGCATTGGTAGGAATATTTTCAACTGTTCCAATTGCAAAAGAGAGCTGCATCAACAGAAAACTGACTGAACATAACATTATAATAGCCACTTCAACTCTCTAGGAAGATGAAAAAATATTTACAAATCTTCTGTATTATCTGAGAGGTTATTATTTAGTAACCTCTCCATTGTATGGTACTCAGAATATGTGAACTTTCCACATGATTTAAAGTTATTCTTTTAAGAGGAAAAAAACTTCATTGGAAATAATATTAGACTTTCCTGCTTTTTATTAAACTGAGTGTATTAAACCAAATTGATATTCCTAGATGGTTCAGGGTCTCACTAGACATATATTATACATATTGCTTACCACAATTTCTGCTAATGGGAAGGCCTAGGGTAGCCATGTTTTGAATCACATCACTTTCCCAAGTCCAGTTATGATTGGTGGAATCAAAATGGGCACCTGTCCCAAAAGTAGCCAGTCTACAAGCTGGTCAATGAATCTTGGCCTGTAGTTTGGCTTCAAAAGTCGAGTCGGACAAATAGGGTACTCAGTAATTCAAAGAAAACATGGAAAGAAGTAGAGATTAATGAGATGCCAGTGTAAATAAAACACTGGTGATATAAAAGTTGGGGATCAAGAACTCCTGATGGTGTGTAAGCAGGTGAAGCTATGAGGAGCAGTAGCCACGGTGGAGCAGATGCACAGTTGATTGAGGGACGACTGAGGAGGTGATGCACAGAGATGTCTATTCCTTACAGTCAAGGGGTAGTTATAGAAGGAGAACCTTTGTGTTCATACCATGCACAGGCCCTCAGTGGTCCTGAGTTTTCTGGGGTAGGGCAGCTGATATTATCCTCCATCTACTCTTCTCTTTGGAGTGATCTGACTTGCCCTTAAGTTGTCTTCAGGGTTCTCCAGTCCCCTCTCTTCATTCTTGAGGATTGTACTTCTCCAGGCTTTTGGGTTTGGACTGCTTGTTGGTCACCTTCTACAGCCCTCAGAGGTCTGCTCTGCTGGGTGTGCTATTGTCTAAGGGCAGAGTCGGTTGCCTCTTGTCTTTTGTAGCTTTCAAAGTGTGGATTTTCCCAGAATGAACCACTGCTCACTCCCAGAGGCCTTTGGGGATGTTTTGAGGTTTGCATTTGCAGCTGTTCTAGAGAATGAGAGTATACCAGATGTCAGAGAAATACCAGTTGGCTTATATTAATGCAATATGTTCTTTCGTTCTTTCTTTCTTTTTTTCTTCCTTTTTTTTTTTTTTTGGCAACAAAAGCTTGCTTTTCAAATCCTTTGTTTATTTTAAAATCAGTTTGCATTCCATGAGCTCAAACTAGTTGAGCTGTGGGGGGCAAATGAGCCAAAATGTTTATTGTGCTAAATTTCAGGGAAAAAAACCCAAATTAAAAATTGAACTCAGGTAATGAATGAAATAAATATTTTTAGGTAATTAAGAACTGATTTAGTGCTGAATATAACACTACCTAGAAAATATCTGAACATAGTACTAACAAGTAAAATAGAAAAAATAATTCAGAAGGAGAATTTTAAACTTTCTTTAAGTGCCAGGTAAGCAAGCATACTATTAGAAAATCTCTTGCTGTCCATTTTCTTGAGAGACTGGAAAACTGATCCTCTGTCTAGATTTTGGATTGCTGTTTGTCTTTTATGTATGACACAGAGATGGAACTAAGGTTCATGGTTTGACTGGGTAGCATGAGAAAATATCTACAAACACCCATCACTCTCTACTTGTTATGATTTTAGAAAGCAAGTGCAGAGAAAATGAGTTTAGAGCACAGCTTTCTACCTTCTTTTTCTCTGCCCCCACCTTAGAACAGAAGAATTTACTCTTCACTTACCCTGGATCTTCTTGTGGAGAATTATTGTTCTGGAGTGCAAAAGATTTTGAGGCACTAAACAAATAAAGAATTCAAGAAGTCATCCCTTCTAGAGAGTCACATGAAAGCAAAGCAAAGAAAGTTTGAAGGTATGGAATTATGTTTCATTCAAACGAAAAGGTCATGGTAAATTTCTGTGCCTCCACACATTCACCCATCTACCCAGCCACCCATCCATCTATCCATCCATCCATCCATCTATCCACCCATCCATCTATCCATCCATCTATCCATCCATCCATCCACCCATCCATCCATCCATCCATCCACCCACCAATTCCCCCATCCATCTACCTGTCCACACATCCACCCATTCATTTTCCTGCCCATCTGTGCATCCATCCACCCATCTACCCATTTACCCATCCACCCATCCATCATCCACCCATTCGTCCAGCTATGTGACTCAGAATTACAATTTACAAGTAATGGTTGCCAAGGTGCATGTTATATGTTAACATATTTATTTGAAATAATTTTTAAAATAGTGGGAAGCCATGTCTGAATGAAAGTAACTCATTCAGACAATTAATTGCTAATTAATTTGACAATGAGGACTGCTCTGCCAATTATGTAATATGGCGGATATTTGCTATAACTTGTATGAGCCAAATTTGCAATTTCAACTTTTAAAATTTTTTTTACAGTATTAAACAATTTCCAATATGGCAGAAATTTCACTCTATTTATTTAAAATAGTGATAAATATAGTATTTTAAAAATTTGTGCATGGGTATAAAGTTTTCCATTTATTTACATTGGAGATATCAAAACAAAATAATTGAATAACATTGTTATCATGGATGGTTAAGGGAGAGATGATATTTTGCTTGGAGAAGATGAAGAAGTAGAAATTGGGGAGGTGATGGCTATGTGGGGCTCATTCTCAAACAATTCAATTTGAGCAAGTGTTGAACATTTCCTTTGTACAGGGCACTAGACAAGGCTCTGTGGGCACACAGAGATGAGTAAATGCTGATGATATTAACATGCTCTTCAACTAGGTTTATTTGTATTAAAAAATATAACATACATCATTAGGGGAGTAAGTAAGTGAGGTATTATCCCTAAACTGTGAAATCTTGGGAGTGAACCATCTTCCTGGAAGAGAGGGCCAGAGCAACAACAGGTGGCTTTGCATCAAACTTTGAAAACGTGACTTGGTTTGTGCAATAATATTCAGGGCAATGCTATGTATGTGATTACCCACCAGACCAACCAAAGTGCCCTTTTTGGTAGAATGGATTGACAAATCATGTATATTTGAGCAACAGGATATTTTACCACAATAAAAGTCAATAAACTCCAGTTATACATAAATATACACACATGACGCTGAATGACAAAAATAACATAAAAGAGGGTATATACTGTGTGATTCCATTTTTTATGTAAAGCCGGAAACAGACAAAACAGGTTGTCATGGTTAGAAGTTGGTCAGGGTCATGGTTATACCTGAGGAGAAGGTGGCTGAAAGGATCTACAGGGGCTTCTGTGTGCTAGCTGTGTGGTGCTTCTGGATTCCGAGGTTATTTACAGGAGCGGGCTTCCTTTGTGAAAATTAATACAGCTGACTACACTTTTTCCTCTTTTATCTATTTTTTTATGTTATACTTTGATAATATTTAAAAGTAAACAAAACCCAGCAGTAGTCTGGGGTTAAATTAGTCCAAGGTTGAATGGACCTCCCAGCTGGTCTGAATAACTGGATGGCAAGTAGGAATAAACGCCTTGCAGATGGGAGGCCATCTTGAATAGAGTTTTGGATTTGGGGTGCTAGTTCCGATTTCTGCTTCTTACTGATTTTACCTGCTCAATCAGGTACAGCCATTGTCCATCTCGCCTTCTTCCCCCATCACAAGGGGTTTCACACCTCTGGTTCTTATTCAAACTGTGAAATGGTATACAATTTAGAGCTTATCAACAGGGTCCTAGGCAAGGCCATGTCTGCTCTGCACATTGTAGCTTCCATCAACTGCAGGACAGGCATCCATGCCCCTCATTCTTAGTGGGATCCAGGAATCCAGAGCAGCTGGCTCGAACTTGGGCAGGCTGCTTAGGAAATCTCTCCCTCCAAACCTAATGGGAAGAAGGTCTGAGGAGCAGCGGGTGGTGCGCCAAGCCTCAGAGGGCAACTCTTCATGTGTCTGGCAGCTCAGGGAAGGAGGGAGAAGCCTTTTCTGTGGTTCTCACAGCATGAGGAGCCTAGCACCAGGCAGAGCTGAGGATCCCCTGGCCAGCCCCGTGGGTGTTGTCAGATCTCTGCTAGGTGCTGAAATCAAAACAGCGCAGACTGAATGGACATGCACTGTCCAGGCGGATTCTGGGCGTGTCAGCTGGCTGGGAGACAACAACAGGGCCTCAACGTGACAGTCCCCACATTCTGCAAACTTAAAAGGGAAATCCTTTGGATTCTGACTGGACTCCTGGGGCTCAGCCCGGCCCTGAGGCAACAAAGAAAAATAACATGGAAAGTGCTATATGTGGCTCTTCGGGTGATCAGAGATGGCTTCATTTCTGCAAGGATTCTATAGCCTGAGCTTTCTGCCTTCCAGTTCCTCCTTTCCTCTTCTGGCTGATGCCCACCCTCTCCCTATTGCTCCTCATTTGCCTCATTCCCATGGACCCACATTTTTTTTTATTAGTTCCTATTAATTATACAGAGTACTGGGTTTCATTGTGGTATATTTGTATATGCATCGAACATATTTTGATCATTTCCATCCCCATTACCCTCCTTTACTCCCCTCCCCTGCTCCTTTTCCTCTTTTCTAATAGTCTTCCTTCTACTTTCACATTGTCTTTTAATTTTTCCCCTAGATACCACATTGGAGAGAAAACATGTGATACATATCTCTCAGATTGGCTTATTTTGTTTAACATCATGCTCTCCTGTTCCATTCATTTTCCTGCATATGACAGGAGTTTGGACTTGTTATGGTTGCATAATACTCCATTGCATATTTATAGCACATTTTCTTCATCCATTGATCTGTTTATGAGCACACAGGCTGATCCAATAACTTGGCTATTATAAATCATGCCACAAGTGGGGGTGTGTGGGTATCTTCATAGTATGCTACTTTCATTCCTCAGATCTATACCAAGGAGTAGTATAGTTGGATCATATGGTAGTTCTATTTTTAGATTTTTGAGGAACTTACATAGTTATTGCCAGTGGCTGTACTAATTTATGTTCTTAGCAACAGTGTATACATGTTCTTTTTTCCCTACATCCGACAGCATTTATTAGTGGATTTTTTTTGGGGGGGGACTGGAGATTGAATTCAGGGTTACTCTACCACTGAGCCATATCCCCAGCCTATTTTGTATTTTATTTAGAGACAGGGTCTCACTGAGTTGCTTAACCCCTCTCTTTTGCTGATGCTGGCTTTGAACTCACAATCCTCCTGCCTCAGCCTCCTGAGCCGCTGGGATTACAAGTGTGTACCACAGATCCCAGCTAGTTTTTTGTATTCTTGATAATAGCCATCCTGATTGAGATGAGATGGAATTTGAATATAATTTTGATTTGCATTTCCTTGATGGCTAAAGATGTCGAACATTTTTCTTATAATTATTGGCCATTTGTACTTCTTTTTTTTTGTTTTGTTTTGTTTTTGAGAAGGGTCCATCCAGTTCATTTGCCCATTTATTGAGGGTTATTTATTTCAGTGTTAAGTTTTTTGAGTTCTTTCTATATTTTGGGTATTAAACCTCTGTCCACCAACCCACTTTTTGCAGTAAGTTTCAGCTCAATACTCTCTAACCCCGTGATCACTCAGAGGCTTGCCCCACCACCGCTGTCTTCCTGAGAGCCTCTTTTCCTATTCCTGCTCCACTCCTTTCTCTCATGCTCTTCCCTTGCTTTCTAGAATTTTATTTTATTTTCTTCTCATCCTTACAAAGGCAGGATTCAGAGGAAGGCCAGTGAGGGCAAGAAGACTAGAGCTGGATCGAGGACACAAAAGAGCATTTTGGTGTGTGCCTTTGGGCAAAACATAGAGGCTCTTTCTGGTCTTTGGTGTCCTTATCTGTTGATGAGGGTGGGTCACATATGCCAGAAAATGGAAGGGTTATGCAAGTGTTGGTGTATAGTGGCCAACTGTCTGTCAGTATAAGGAAATACATGAGCTAATTAACTTACAAGAGAAAAGGTTTATTCTGGCTCACAGTTTTGGAGATTCCCATTCATGATTGATTGGTCCTGTTGTTTGGGGCTTGTGATGAGGCCACACGTCACAGTGGGAGCAGGCAGCAGAGCAGAACTGCTCACTTCATCAACCAGGAAGCAAAAGGGAAAGAGGACTGGCTGGGCTCCTACAGTCCCTCTTTGAGGCATGGCTTTAATGACTAGGACTTCCCACTAGGCTCTACCTCCTAACGGTCCAACTGTGTCACCCTGAGCAGCTAGCCTTTAACCATGGGCCATTGGAGGACATTTATCCAAACCATAGCATGGTGCCATGGTATATGCAAATGAGATTTTGCCCAGGCTTTTAACTATTATTTTAAAGATTTTTTAAACCTTTATTGTATTTATTTATGTATTTTGTATGTGGTACTGAGGACTGAACCAAGTGCCTCATGCACGTGAGGCAAGCGCTCTACCACTGAGCCACAATCCCAGCCCCGGCTTTTAACTATTGAACAACAATCTTTATATCCCCTTTCTCTGTATCTCTGCATCTCTCTCTCTCTCACACACACACACAGACACACACACATGCACGCACCTAGAAGCTAAACCAGAATGCATACGAGCCTTGACTTATGTTAGTACCTCCTTGCTGTCAAATAAAAATTTTATTATTTAGAATTTGGTGAAAGGAAGACTCAGGGCTGATTTCCTTTTGCTCCAGCAGAGGTTCACATAATTAACTGCTCACTCCTCATATTGGTAAGAAAGGCCTGTTGTGTTAACTTAAGTCAGACCAAGAACATGGCAGCCAGATCCTGAGAAATGCAATAGGACAAAGCAAGTCAGAGATTTCTAGAGCTGAACCAACAGGACAAGAATTAGAATTGCACTAGGGAAGAGCGCTGAACTTGAATTTGTTGCAGAGTCCACTTGACCTGCTTCCTGCTTGGTGTCTTTAGCTTCTGCTAAATCCTGTGCTTAAAGGGACATCCTTTTTCTGATTGACAATACCCAGATTTTCCCTACATTTGCACATTGCCCTTAAAAATGTGAACATGTCTCAATTACCCTCAAACATCAAGGATGAATCAAGATAAATATTTCTCAAGCTGGGCCCGGTGAAGCCTGTCAGTGGGTTCTACTATTCCAGAGGCTAAGGCAAGAAGATCCCTTGAGCCCAGGAGTTTGAGGCCAGGCTGAACAACATAGTTAGTCCCCATTAAAAAAAATCACTTTCAGAACAATTCACATGGAGACGGGCAAACAGTCTCCAGAACATTCATGTTCTGATAGAATGGTAACCCTTAGAAAGCACCTTGCTTTCTATTAGGAAGGAAAAGAGAATAAATATAGTCTATGCCTGCTTTGTGCTAGGCACTTGGCATATATTAATTTATTTGATCTTGACCATAAATCTCTGAGGAGATACTTTATTCCCTGTTTATAAATGAGGAAACTTGAAGAGGAGCCACAGCAGCTATAAAGCCCAGACCAGATCTATTTCCTGTGACCTCATCAGACCACACCTCTGCCTCCTTCTTTCACCACATTTAAATGCAGTTTCCATTCATTTTGTCCCTGATACTGTGCTAGTGTTGTGCTATTATAAAGGAATAAGATGTTCCCTCTCTTTGGAAAATTCACTGGCTTGAGAGAAATTAGAGCCATAGATGAAGCAATTAGAAAATATTTTGCATATCTTTAGGATTGAGGAAGAAGTTGAGTTAATGACTAAATAAAATGCAACTAAGTGCAAATAGAACCATGTCAGATGAGGTCTCATCAGGGAATCCATCCTGGAACAGAAGGAGAAGCTTCCTGGGGAGGGGTGGCATGAGGTACTGAAACATGAAGTTGTCAAGGTGTGAAAAGAGCCTGGGTTGGCCGGGGGTGACAAATTCAACTCTCTGCAGTGGTCAGCACCAGTATAGCTATCTCTATTTCAATTGGTAATAAAAAGATTTAATTTTTTATCTGAATTTGATTATAATTTTTTGAAATTTTATGTTTATTTTATTTTTCTATATCCTTTTTAAAGGTTGCCTTGCCCATAGAGAGTAGTTCTTCTTCTTCTTCTATTATTGTTATTTTCCCTGCCCATGCAGAGGGGCTCTCCCTGGGGAAGGGCTGCCCCTTCTGTTTTTGGAATTGCCTGTTTCACCTCTCCAAGTCTCAACTGCATTCTCTTTCTGCTTATTTGAAATTGGTGCCAAAATTTTGGGGTGGGGTGGGTACTGGGGATTGAACTCAGGGATGCTTAACTAGTGAGCCACATTCTCAGCACTATTTTGCATTTTATTTAGAGACAGGGTCTCGCTTTTGCTGAGGCTGCCTTTGAACTTGCAATCCTCCTGCCTCAGCCTGCCGAGCTGCTGGGATTGCAGGCGTGCACCACGATGCCTGGCTGGTGCCAATTTTTGACAAGAGTATAAATATATCACCTCTTTCACCCCTCAGGTGGGTAGCTCTGAGGCAGGTGTTTGCCCAGAGTTTCCCCAGTGGAGTTTTATTTCATCACCACAATGGCGGCAGGGTTGATAATGGAACTTCCATCATCCTCTTTGTTTCCCTTTTCTTCCCTCATTTCCCCACTCCCTTATCAGCATTCCCTTTACCTCCCCTCCAAACCACTTTCATTCCAATCCTTATCTCTGATTCTGATTCTGAAACAGCCCAAACTAAGACAAAATACATAAATGGACCTATGCCCAAAAGATGAAACACAAAGGGGAACATACATATTGATGAACAAATTACATTTTCTATTTGTAGCATTAGTCATGATATTTGTACTGCATGTGGGTTATATTGGTATGAAAAATTCAGATTTCAAATAATTTAAATTTTCTAAGTTGGCTTTTAAAAGATGCCCTGGTATTTTCATTTGTTTATGAAAATAACTAGTTGTCTGAAAATTTTCAGGATTTCAAATAAAATAATTAGTAAAGCCACTAATTAAAAGGCCCCAACTCAACAGCCTACCTCTTTCCTGCAAACTGTTCTTTGTTAAAGAAGTTTCACTTTGCTTATTGCTGTTAAGCACCACCTAAACTGCTTGTCTACCGTAGTTCATTATATCCTCCTGGTTTTAGGAAAATTGTTGAATTTTCATTTGATTTCTTTCCTGCTGGGTGTTTCACTGGGTGGAAAAGAGAGCTGGATACAAGTATGCAAACTGGATAATTGTCAAATCTGTGTGCTTATTTACAGTAATTTCCCCACAAGACTTGTGGCAGATAGTAAGCTCTTTGTTCTTTTTTTTTTTTTTAATTGGAACTTTATGGTTCTACATAGTAGTTGGGTTCATTCTGACAAACTCATGAATGCATAGAAATAAGTTTTGTTTTGTTTTAGTACCAGGGATTGAACCCAGGGGCACTTAACCAGCCCTTTTCTTGTACTTTATGTAGAGACAGGATCTCATCTCGCTAAGTTGCTCAAGGCCTTGCTAAATTGCTGAGGCTGGCTTTGAACTGGTGGTCCTCCAGTCTCCCAAACCACTGGGATAATAGACATGCGCCACCACACCTGACTAGTTCTTGAAAAGAGGCTCCATGTTTGTCTGCTGAAGATGGGGCTACACCTGGATGAAGCCTTCTTATCCAGATTTCTGGAAGGCTAGCATTAGAGTCTCAGAAACCAGGAAGACCCTGGTCCCACCTCATGTTTCCAGACCCATGCAAGATTCTCTTCCACCACCAGTTTCTTCTGCTGGTGTACCTCATTGACCCTCTGCATCTCCCACAGCTGAGAATTCAATCAAGGGTCAAAAATATCCGCCCCCCCAATTTGCATCTGTACTGAACAGATACAGATTTTTTTTCTTGTCATGTCCCCCTAAACAATACAAAGATAACAGCTATTTACAATAGCACTGACATCATATAAGGGATTATAAGTAGTCTAGAGATGGGTTAAAGTGCATTGGCGGATTTCATAGGTCATAAGCAAATACTACATCATTTTATATGATGGTCTTGAGTATCCTTAGATTTTAGTATCCACTGAGGGGGTTTGGAGGACTGTTTCTTAGAACCAATTCCACTCTGATACGGAGGAATGACTGCAATTGGATTTCCTCACAGATCATGTCAGAGGCTTATTTCCTTTACATTAATTTTGCCTTCTTGTCTGTAGTTTCTGACATTTCCTGAAGTTCTCTTTCTCGTCGATATTTTCCTGATACTTTTCTAAAAATAGCTGATATCCCAGAGGATTTCATTATCCCCAGGATATTCTTCCCAGTGGATCATTCTGGTCTCTGTTCAGGCGTAAATTTTATCTGCATTGCTTCTGGGATAGCCTGGTTGTTGTTTATTCCTCTGGTTTTACTTTAAGCCCCTGAAGGCAGGAGCTGAAGCATCTTCTTATAATTACCACAAACCAGCACCGAACACATAGTAAGAATCAATAAATACTGGCTAGTTGGTTCACTCATGCAATCAATGACAGTAAATTCAGAGCCTGCAGGTCCTTTCACCCTAATTGAGAATCGGAACAAGAAATTCCATGTAGATGCACCCCCCCCACCAAGGCTTTTTGTTTATTCAAATGACTTTGTAACTGTTGAGGGCTGTATAGTTTACAAAGCACTTTCAAACATGAGGCTTATTTCATCCTCACAGTAGACTTCGGAGGTAGGGAAGGCAGGGATTAGATCTTCATTTCACAGTTGAAGAAACCAAGGGAAGGGATTTGCACCTAGGATGGGGCTGGTATATTGTGGAGCTAGAGCTGCAGCCTGAGCCCTTTCAAGTCAATTTAATTTCATAAAGATCTTACTACCTATGGTGCTGCATATAAAATTGGAACTGGGCTCAAAGAAAATGTAGTATATATGGAGCATTGCATTCACTCAGTTTTATAACCAGCTTTAAAGAAGCCCTACAAGGTGGCGATTTCAGCTTCTTTAGCTTCATGCTTAAGGGTTTAGGTACCATAGTGAGCCTGCCTAGGCTTCACCACTTACTTTCTGTGAACAGCAGTTTGCCCAGCTCTAAAAGAGAAATGATAAGTGGACTTATCTCATAGGCTCTTTATTAAGATCGAACCAGGAACTGTATAGCAAGGATTTAGCAGAGTGCCTCTGTAAATACCAGGAATCAGCTCGTCAGTCTGCTGGAATCATTGGGGCTTTTTTTTTCTTTACTTGTAAGTTACAGCCATTGTTTTCAAAACTTCACTGATTTAACTCTTTTTAAAACTCTAGTGAGATAGTTTATGTATAATAAAACATACCCGCCAGCAATGTACCAGTTTTAGTGGTGCCTGTCCTTACCAATGCATACTGTTTCCTATCTTCTTTATTTTAGTCATTCTAATGGGTGTATAGATGTTTCTCACTGAACTTTTAATTTGCATTTCCCTCATGATCAATAATATTGAGCATCTTTCCATGTATTTATTGGCCATCGGTATGCCTTCTTATGTGAAACATACCAATGTCACATAAATCTACATATTTTTAATTGGATACTTTTCTTCTCCCTCCTCCTCCTCTTATTATTATTATTGTTATTATTATTATTATTATCATTATTTGGTATTGGAGATTGAACCCAGAGGTGCTTAACCACTGAGCTACATCCCCAGCCCTTTTCATATTTTATTTAGAGACAGAGTCTCACTGAATTGCTTAGGACCTTGCTAAATTGCTGAGGCTGGCTTTGAACTCATGATCCTCCTATACCAGCCTCCCAGGCCACTGGGATTATAGGCATGTGCCACTGAGCCCAGCTTATCTTCTTATTATTGAATTATAAAACTTCTTTAAATATTAGGATCCTTCATCAAATATATGTATCATGAATATTTTCTCCCAGTTTGTGACATGTCTTTTCATTTTCTTAATGTATTCTCCAAAGAACATGCAATTTTAATCTTGATGAAATACAATTTATCAAATTTTTCTTTTATGTTTTGTGGCTTTGTGTGTGTGTGTGTCCTAAGAAATCTTTGATTATTCCAAGAGAGTTAAGGCTTACTCATGGGTTTTACCTTATGGTTAGATTGTATTAGTCACTTCTCCATTACCATAACAAAATACATGAGGTGGCTAATTTAATAAAGAAAAGAGGTTTCTTTAGCTCAGCTTTGGAAACTATGTACCATGTCACAATCTTTGGTGAGGGCTACATGACAGATGATAGATGACAATGGCAGGAGGACTTGTAGGAGGGAGAATCAGACAAGAAGCAAGACAGAGACTGAAATCTTAGAATCTCACACTCCTCGTTGACTTAAGGACCTCTCACTAGCTCCACTTCTTAAAGCTCCTCAGCACCTCCACAGTTTTTTTGGACTTTCTACCTGCATGACTATATTTTTAGTAAATATCTTGTGTGTGTGTGTGTGTGTGTGTGTGTGTTAGCTTGTTCCTTCTATCGTTGCTATTCCATTCTATGAACATAGCTAAAATTTTATTCATTAACCTATTGAAGAACATCTGTGTTATTTTTAGATTTGAGATATTAAAAAAGTGATTACGAACATTTGTTTAAATTCTTTATGCAGGTGTGCACTTTAATTTATCTTTGGTGAATACCAAGGAGTAGACTGGATGGCTCATATCACAGTGGCAAACCCACTGCCACACTGAGGTCCAAGCCTCCATCTAACACATGGACCATACCACGTTAAACCATAGGGTTAGCTTTTATATCTAAGTCTATGATCCATTTTAAGTTAATTTTTGTGTACCATGTGGGGTCAGGGTCAAACTTACCCCAAGATTCATTTTTTGCCTAGTGATGTCCAATTATTTCCACATCATTTGTTGAATGGATTATCCTTTCCCCCATTGAATTGCCATGAAATGTTTAAATAAAATCTATTTACCACTTATGTATGAGCCTGTTTCTGTACTCTCCATTAATCTAAATGTCTGTTGTTTCCTGATACCAGACTGTCTTGATTTCTTTAGCTATATTGCAAGCCTAAAAATAAGATAGTCTAAATCCTTCAACTGTGCCCTTTCTCAAAATTGTTTTGATTCATCTAGATTCTTTGCATTTCCACATACATAAACAATCGGTTCGTCAATTTTTACTTACACACACACACACACACACACACACATGTCCGCTGGGAGATTGATTAGAATTGCATAGAATCTAGGTTTGGGAAGAATTCACATCTTGACAATATTGAATCTTCCAATTTGGGGGCATGGCATGTCATTTCATTTAGTTAGGACTTTTTAATTTTCCTCTGCAATATTTCAGTTTACATGTATTACATATCTTATTAAATTTATCCCAAAGTATTTCATGTTTTTAAAAAAGACTTATTGTAAGTTTAGTAGTTATTATTACATTGAAAATATTTGGGAATTGCTTTTTAAAAATTTCATTATGCAATTTTTCATTGTAATGTATATAAATACAAATGAATTTTTTGTTTTCATATCCTGTGACCTTGCTAAATTCACTTATTCATTTGTACATTTCTTAGAACTTCCTGTGTACACAACTGTTTTCTATAAATGTCTTTCATTTATGTGTATGTACGCTTGTATTAGTTTGTTCCTTCTATTGTCAAGTATTGTTCCATTCTATGAACATACCTATGTTTTTCAATTCATTAACCTGTTGATGAACGTTTGGGTTATTTTTAGATGTGAGGTATTACGAAAAATGCCATTATAATCATTTAAAAAATTCTTTACACAGACATGCACTTTAATTTCTCATTGGTAAATACTGAGGAATAGAATGACCGGCCCATGTCACAGGGATACATTTGCCTTTTTTAGGAAACATGAAACTATTTTGCAAGGTGGCTGTGTGATTTCGCCTTGCTACCCACGGGAAAGTTGGTGTACTTCTCCCCTGGTATGTGCTTTTTGGCCTGCAAATAAGTAGACTCTGCCTCAATTGTTCCTTGCTGTAGACATTTCTTCCTTTAACACATTCCATCTTCTAGATGGCCCTCCATGCTCCAAGCCACCTGGTCCCCATTCAGAGGCTTAAACACACAAAGTACTTCCTGCCTTACACCCTCTGTACGGGTTACTTCCTCGCCCTGAATGCTCTTCCTTTGCCCCTTCACAAGCTGTCTCAGGATGTGTACCACTTCCTCAGAGGTCTTTCCTAACCATGCTATCTAGGTATGTCCTCGTCTGGCTCCACTATTCTCTACTGTCCCTTTCCTTTGAAGCTCTCATTACTACCTGTCATGATACTTTGGTTTGCTTATTGAATTGGTTTGTCTATTTCTCTGGTTAAACAGCTCAATGAAAGCAGTGTTATCTACTGCATATTTAAAAGTGTCTAGATTAAGTAAATGTTCAATTAACATTTATGACATGAATAAGTGTGTTTCCCCTCTTGGGAAAATTTAGAGTCCTGGCCATATCCTGAGTTCCTGCTCTACATGTGATTGCCAGACCCTGACCCTGCCAACCTTGGCGATCTATGATGCATATTTCTATGTTGAAGGCTCTAAAAGGCCCTGCAAGGAAAAAAAAAATGTGTTTAACACAGTACTTCCCCGAAGTGGAGGTCATTGAACTCTTTCTTTGTGACTTACCACGAGTGTTCATCAGAGTCCTTAGTGAAGGACTCTTAGACAAATTCATAGCTAGATTCCAACTCAGTTAAGCACAGAATTGAGTTGAATACATCGAATCACGGTCGTTACAATTGACTTAAGAAGATGTCCTCGAAAGCCAGCTTGAGAAAAATGTCATTGAGTCCTCTCTCTGGGCTTTCTGGGAATACTTGGGAGATACTTTAAATGGAACTCTTCTGCTATTCCTACTCCCTGTTTGCTCTTCTTAGTAGCATATAGTTTTACCAAGAAGAATGGGAGCTGCACACATCACAATAGGACCCAGTGGGAGGCAGTATCAGGATGCGAGTGTGACACTTTAACCTGGCTTCAAGAAAATGATCAAACTTTCAGCTTAAAACATTCAGGCGATGTGTACCATTGACCTTCTTACTCCATCTTTGTCTCCAATTCTATGCTCAAATCCACAGCTAAACCTTATAATCCTATATTGTTGGCATCAATAACCACCAGGGCGCTGGAGTCCTAGCTGTGGCTGCTGCTTCCCTCCTCCCTGTCTCCATTTCTTTCCACCTCTTCTCCTTCCTCTTCTTCCTCAGAAGGATGAGGAAGAATATGGTGAAGATGGGCCATCTGTTGTGCACAATCGATCAATAGAAATAAGTTCTTGCTTAGTGGTGCAGTTCTCCTGTTCCACGTCTCCCTCAGAATGAACTCGGACTCATCTAATCAGCTGATCGAAATGACTGGACTTGATTTGAACAAGATTTTCCAACACAAGTTAAAAAATTGGTAAATAAAGCTAAATGGGATTATGAAATAGCAAATGAATATCATCAATCTTTTCTAGTCTATATATGTTTAATAGATGCAGGACTACTAAAATTGGTTACTTCTTGTGGAAGCACATTTTCCTTTGACCGTTAAGCATAGTCTAGTGGCTATTTTAAAGCCCTTGTCTGGCAGTTCTATCTGGATTATTTCAGGGTTGGTTTCCCTTGATTGTTTTTTTTCTCTTGACTGTGACTCACATTTTCTTGTTTCTTTGTATGTTTAATAATTTTTTATTGTTGCCTTGATACTATGAGAAACACATAGAGATACTTGATTCTGTTATGTTCCTCCAAAGAATATTGATTTTAAGCAGGCAGAAGCAAAGTATTAAACATCAGTTCTGACTTTAGCTTGTATTGGGTAGCTTAGAGTCTGTCCTCACAAGGATGATTCAGGGATCAGCCAGAATATGAGCAGAGATCACAAGCAGATTTTGGGACTCTCCTCTCTGACTCTGTCCCCTTTGGAATACACACACACACACACACACACACACACATTTTTTTATTTGCTGTGATTATCCTGATTCCTGCTCCTGGTTCTTCAAGCCACAGGATTACAGGTTTCTGTGTCCTATGACACAGACATGGACCAGGTCTGTACTCCAACTATAAACTGCAGAACAAACAAAATGAGAAACTCATCCAATGCCATTCCCGTCTTCGAGATTTCAAACCTTCTCAATATCCTTCTGCTTTTACTTACTCTCATCAATGCTTTCAGACAGTGGTTTAAAAATATTTTGTCCAGAGTTCTTAATTGTTTTTTGCAATAAGCATTACTCATCTATAACCAGAGGTGGAATTTGTCCTCATGGGAGACGTCCACCTCCTACAATCCCAAGAAGATCTAAAAAAATACATAGTTTTAGGTTTCTTGCAGATTACACGATAACTTGTGAAAACTCATGTACAAGTGTCTCTAGAATTGTTCTTCATATTTTTGTTGGTGATACTATTATTATTTTGTAGTGCTGGAGACTGAACTCAGAGGTGTTTAACCATATCCCCAGTTGTTTACTATTTTTTGTTTTGAAACAGTGTCTCACAAAGTTGCCTAGGCTGGCCTCAAATTTATCATCCTCCTGCCTTGGCCTTTTGAGTCGCTGGGATTACAGGCATTGGCCACCGCATCCCAATTTACAGTTATTTTAAAAGACCACCTTACATTTAAACAAGTTAATTTCCCCCTCAGAGGCCATTTGCGAGGCTGGCTTATGGAAGGATGCTGATGGATCTTCCCATAGGCTGGCCTGGGCAGGCAGAGCCGGGTTTCCAGAGCAGTGGTCCTTCAGAAATGTGGCCCCAGAGGCAAAAGCAGATTGAGGTCAGTGACTGCCTAGCATTCCAGGAGGTCTCCTGGGCACATTTTCACAACCTGGTGAAAATGTTGGTTCACACTGGTGACAGAGGCGTCCAAACTCATTCCAAAAGACAAGAATCCTGAACAGCTCTTTTGCCCAAGGAATACTAACAGCCACTTTGAACACCAGAGAAGGAAAGGAAGAAAAAGCCCACAGAGCCACTCGGAGAGCACATTTCCTTCTCAGAACCCTACCTGCAACTGTGCAACCGTTGTTATGGGCAGTATCATCAGACTGGAAAGAACCCACTCACTGTGCCCTTTTGGCATCTGTACTTGCATTGAAGAATGTAACACTTCCTTCCCCCAGCCTCATTTCCATCTGCTTCTGCTAAGAAAGTATTATTGGGCTTCAGCAAATACACCAAGGGATGGAGTCTTGGTCCATTTTCTGTTGCTATAACAAAATATTTGAGGCTGGGTACTTTGTCAGGAAGAGGTTTATTTAGTCCACGGTTTTAGAGGCTGAAAGCCCAAGATTGAGCAGCGCTATCTGTTTGGCCTCTGATGAGGACCTCAAGTGAGATACCACCCCAATATAGGGAGGATATGTGAGAAGCATCACCTGGTGAGATAGGGAGGCAGAGAGAGTCAAGGGCCAGGTTTGCTCTTACAACTAACTACCCACTCTACAGGACCAGCATTAATCCTTTCTGAGGGTGATGCGGCTGTGACATAATTACCTTGCACCAAGTCCCACCTCTTAAAGGTCCTACCACCTCACAACACTGGGGAACTAACTGCCAGCTCATGAACCTGTGGGAGACACACTCACACCACAGCCAAACCACAGTAGATGGTTTGGCTTCTTAGCTTGTTGAAGGCCAGTCCTGGTTTGCTCTTTGAGCCACATGACCACTCAGAGGAGGCTGAACAAAAGTGGGGCTGTATTGGAGAAGAAAGGGGAAGAACTGCTGAGAGGATAGGCAACCATGTCAACTTCACCTGGACATTCTTGATTAAACCTATTGGGGTACTAATATGTTTTAAAGTATTTGTTAATAATTGACACCATGAATAATCCACTTATTCATAATCCACTTATTCTCAAATCTGGCTGTGCCATAGTGATCATCTGGGTAACTATAGAAAATGTGGATGCCTGGGACCTTTCTCCAGAGATTCTGGTTCCATTGGTCTGAGGCACAGCCTGGCCAATGGCATTTTAAAAAAATTCTGGGTGATTTTAATATGCAGAAAAATTGAGAACCATTTTTGAAGTCCATTACTATATTACACATTTCACATAGAAAAAAGAACTAGAAATGCAGTCACAGTTTAAAGGTAATGTCTATAACACCAGAGTGTCCATACATATTTCTTGACTCTATAATAGGTATGGCTTGTCACGTGTTCAAAGAAGGCTAAAATCCCATTTCGTGTTTACAAGTATTACCTGAGTGCCCCTGCTCAACAAAACATACATGCCAATCAATAGAAAACTCTTCATCTCTCCCTGTCTATATCCCCTATCCAATTTCCACCTTGGATTTGTCCAAGGATATCTGTGGAGCTAAGTTTTGTGTAGTCCATTTTGTGCTGCTATACTAGAATACCCAAGATAGGCTAATTTATAAAGATTGGAGATTTGTTTCTTACAGTTCTGGAGGCTAGGAAGTCCAAGATGGAGGGACTGCACCAAGTGAGGGTCTCCTGCTGGGTCATTGTCTGGTGGAAGGGCCTCACGTGTTGGGAGGGCAAATGAGTGAGCAAGAGAAGGCTGAACTCGTTTTCACAACAACCCCACTCTTGCAATAACAGCATTAATCCATTTGTGAGGGCAGAGTCACATGGCCTAATGGCCTTTTAACAGTTCTACCTCTCAACACTGCTGTCTTAGGGACTCAGTTTCCAACACATGAGCTATAAGGACAATTCCAAACTACAGGGCAGTCCAAAGGGCCAGTCCCAACTTTAAACACATCCTGGAAAAAGAAATGTGAAATCTGTTTACTCCTCCAGGAAGCCCTCCATCTTTTGCTGCTGTTACTTCTGTCCCTGCGCTGTGACATCACTTATTTATGGTTAGGTGTTCACACACCGTCTGCCACTAAGTGATGCAAGCAATAGCTTTTCAGCTGTCCTAAAAATAATAAAGTCATACTTTATTAGGCACCTACGTGTATATTTATTATTCTTTCAAGTCTCTTACTCAGAGGAAAAACACAAGTGTTCGAGTTTTAGCTGGTTAGATAGAACTTGAGCCAGAAAAGGTTTCCTTTTAAAAATTGCTACTGTGCTTAGCATGCACAAGGCCCTGGGTTCAATCCTTAGTACCACCAAAAAGGAAAAAAAAAAAGTTGCCAGACATTTACAGCCAAAAAAAAAGATTTAATTTATATGCCAGTACCACATGGGCAAAAGTAGACCATAAAGAGTTAAAAACATTGATTGTACAAAGGGAGTTGGACAAGGCTTCTCAGTGAAAGAGACATGATTTTCTCTATTTGGAAGTTCAGTATGTTCTTGACTGAAATATACAAGCAGGACAAGACACGAGGGTCCTCCAAGATAACCCACATTGAAGGAAGGGGCCTGTCCATTGACATGGGCTTATTACCAGCCCTGGACGTTCCTGGGAGGATCGCTGGTCCAGCCTAGCATACAGCTGAAACTAGAACTCCAGCTCCCCAGGCATTCGGAGCTCACCAGGAGAGTATGAACCAAAATGCTTACATTGCTCATTCATTTTCAGCCCTGAATATAGCTTTGAGTGGGGCAAAGGCAGTCCCTACCTGGCCTTCTGGGGAACAATCTAGATAGGCAGTCACTTGCCACATAGGAGTTTTGAGCACCTAAAATGTAGTGTATGACTGAAATTAATTTCATTGTAATGAGGCTACTAAAAATTTTAAACTCACACATGTGGCTATGCCGCCTTCCTTTCCGACAGCACTGGTCTAGATGACTCTGTTGTCACTCCAAGAGCCCTTTGGAAGCACCTAGTATTAGAAAGGAAGCTTCAGTGTTCAAGGAGCAGAAACACTCAGAATGGTGTAAATAATAAAGGAAAGTGTCGTCTTGCAGAGCTGTGGTCTGAGGCTTGGAATTGCTGGGTTGTTAACTCAGCATGCCAATGACGTCTTGCAAGCTCCCACTCTGCTCTCGTCTGGCTCAGCTGGAGGTCAGTAGATATCTACAAAGTTCCAAGAGTCACATCCAGACATTTTTAATATCCAGAGGAAATCAAAGGAAGGTGTCTTTCCTTATCTGTTATTAGAAATGAAGACATCTTTCCAAAACTCGCCTCAGCCACCTCTCACGTATCCCCTTTCCATGTGCCTCCACATGTACCTTGCCCAGAAGCACATCTGAGACTTAAAAATGTTAATTCCATTTTGTCTCAGCAGAGGGCATTACATGCTTCTAGGAATATGATGAACCCTAAGCAACACCAGACAGTAGAAGACCAGGGCTATGGAAAGAGGTCATGAAAAGTCTCTAAGTCTGAAAGGACTGAATGAAGTTCTGTGATCATCCAACTAAAGTCCTCATTTCCTATGTGAACTGAGGCCCAGAAAACTGCTCAGAATCCCATGGTTAGCTGATAACTAACTCAGGGCTAGAATTCAGGCCTCCTACCCCTAGCCCAGTGTGTTTTCTAATATTCCCCTGCAGCTGTCGAATGAGCATTTATTGAGAAATAGTAAGGTTAGCCCATTTACATTTAATGTAATTACTGATATATTCAGGTTTTAGTCTATCATCTAATTTGACAATTCTGAAATGCTCTACCTCTTCTAGGATTCTTTTTTGACTTCTTTTTGATTGGCAAAGAATTTTTTATCATTAAATTCCTCTTTACTATTTTGGAAGATTTGTTTATTTTGGAAAGTCATCTATTCTTCCAGTGGCTGATCTAAAAATTATTATTTTTTATTTGCCATTTATTATTTTCTCCTTAATCTTGCATTAACTTATCCAAATACAATGTAAATATTGATCTTTATCACTGACTATATAATTCAGAAACATTAAGGCATTTTAACCCTATTCAACCACATCTCAACTAATTTGCTATTGTAACAATTTAAACTTCTATACCATGTTTAAATTCCACCAGATTCCATAAGATATTTTTGTTTATTTACTTATTTTTTGCATTCATTTCTTCTTACATTGCATTTTATTTCTTCTGTAAATACAAGTCTTACAATTTCCCAAACTCTCTCATTTAAGATTTTTTTCTATTAATATGTATTTTTCTGGGCAATTTTTTTTGTTTGTTTGTTTTTGGTTTTTTTACTGCCTTTTGACTTTAACTGTTGATTTTTAAAACTGTGTCAATTTTTTATTTAAAAATTTTTTTAGTTGTAGATGGACACAAATATCTTTATTTTATTTATTTATTTTTATGTGGTGCTGAGAATCAAACCCAGTGCCCTATGTATGTGAGGCAAGTGCTCTACCACTGAGCTACAATCCCAGTCCCTCAGTTTAACTTTACTTATTTGAAGGTAATATGTCCTTTTCTCTATGGCTGCTTTTAATATATGATATATATGTACATATGTGCATATATGTATATGTACATATATATACACAGAGTTCTACTTCTTTGGTTTCCTATGGTTTTGCTATGGTATATCTGGGAGTGCTCTTCTTTAAATTTATGTTGGGTAGAATATACTCAACATCTTGAATCTATGGATTTATGTCTTTCATTAGTGTTGAATAGTCTCAACTATTATATCTTAAACATTACCTTATAGGTTTGTGACTAATAATTTCAATAGACATTATCTTCAGTACTTATGGATCTGTTTTTGCTGTCTGTTGTTTCTGTGGATGCTTGTTCAATGTGTTCTTTTCCATATATAACTGGTTATTTTTTTGACACCGTGTTGAACATTGTGTTTTAAAAATTACTTGTGAGAATAGTTTGAAGCCTAGCATGATAGCATCCTCTTTCAAAGAGGATTTTCATTTGCCTCTGCCTGACACCTAAGGCACCTCCAGCCTGTATCCATTTTGAACCAAGTTCAAGTTTTGTGGTTCCCTTGATCACCCAGATGACACAAATCCAGATAGAAATTTTTTTGCAGGGATTAGTTTACTCATGATTTGTTATCTGAAGCTGCAGCTGTTTGTGATCCCAGTTTAAAGTGGGGAGTTTTATTAGAATCCTCAGCTCAGGTGGACATAGCAGGTCTGGCCTTTTGCCCCATGCTCTCAGGAGTTTGCCAAAAGTATAGCTCAGTAATGCAACTACTTCTTTAGGAGTGGCAAATGCCTTTGGGCAAAATCAGATTCAGATGTTGATCTTGTTCTTGGGCTCTCCGCTTCTAAGTTTTCCTCAATCACCTTGTTATCACTTGGTTGCTTCTAAGATATTGTTTTATTTTTCATTGAGTTTTTTAAGTATCCTCAGTGGGAGATTTTTCCAAATTTCCTAGTCATCAATTATTGGGGTAGAAGTCTCAGTTTATGAATTTATCAGAGAAGTGGAAAATTTTCATAGTTTTCTATTTCTACTTCATGTTTATGAATATGTTAATCACTATAAAGTGCTTTACCTATCCAAAGGCTGTAATATATCCTATATAATGAAAATTTTTATGCAGCATTCATTATTTTCAAAGAACCCAATCTAGTGTGATAGGAAATTGTTTATAAGACAATTTTAAGTCATGGCTACTTCTGGCCTTTGGGATCCACTACAATAAATATATGCTCCACCAATTCATAAAAATATAATGGAAGATCCAGTGATTCTATATGACATACTTACATAATATCAAATGCCACCAAGGGTGCTTACTGTTTCCACTAAATGAAAGCCTCTCCCCCTTCCCTCACCTCTTTCAGGTCTTTTTTCTGTCTTTGTCTTCTCAGTGAGGCCTTCCTGATATTTAAATTTACAAACTCTCCCACTCTGCATATCTTAATTTCCTCCTGTCCTTTGAGTTTCCACGGCACCCTCTTCCATCTTCTATGCTGTATATTGCCTATCCTGGTTCTATCAATCATTGCCTCTCCAATCTTGAAAAATCTGCTTAACTTCTCAATTCCCTGGTTTCCTCAAATGTGAAATGAACCAACAAAAGGATTCCACCATTCATGTGGATATTTCACAGACCAGTGAGGTGAATGATTTAGAAAATAGGTTACAATTTAATAAAATTGTTACCATTATAATGTGTAATAATCTTTTTATAATAGTATACTGCATTATAAGTAATGATCACAATTCCTCCTGTCAATAGACACATAGTCCAATCTCTATTCTCTTAAATCTGGGCTAGCTTTATGACCTGTTTTAATCAATAGGTTGTGGTGGAAATGACACTATATCTTTCCAATGCTGGCTGTGAAGACAACAGTAGCTTTCACTTGTACTCTGAAACATTTATGTGAAGAAGCCTGGGATCGTCTCTTTAAGGGTGAGAGACCATGTAGAAAGACAGGCCATGCCAATCTCCAGAGAGCAAAAACACCATAGACCATATAGTCCCAGTCAAGTACAAGATAACTACAACCTTGTGTATAACTATAGGCAGGACTAGCAGATGAACTTCCCAGTTGATCCCAGCCCAAATTGCTCACCTATAGAACCAAGGGCAAAACAGTTACTATTTTAAACCATAAAGTTTGGGAACAGCATGGAATATTAAGACAAACATATCTGCCAGAGAGCATAATTGGCAATATCTTGGGAAACATCTGAATAGGTACTTATTTAAGAAACAAAAGAATGAGAGACCATTTTCTGTTGCTCAATTGACTCTTCTTATCAAAGCAAGTATCTTGCAGATAATATTTAAAAAATTTGGAAAAACATAAAAACAATTGCCTGAAGGCTTTGGAAAATGAATACAAAATGTAGGTAGATGTTAGAGGAGATTCTATACTTGAATAAGGAAAGTGCACAAAATAAGTTTTATGTTTAAAAAAAGTTTTTTATTTACTTATGTTTTAATCCTGAGAGCAGGCTAGAGGTGGTGCCACATGAGGGTACTGAAACTAAGATAGAAACCTAGTCTTCCTGGCTTGAAGGGCCGGATGTTAGAGTTTAAGGCAACCACAGCTTCATGATAGTAAGAGAGAAATTCCATGAAGGAGAGGTTCATAAAGAGAATACCCAAATTCTACCTCTAGGTTTCTGGTTGAACTCTATATCTCATGTGTGGGGCAGACCCCAAGCCTCTAGCTGAGTCTAAAAGAATTGAACTTAGATTTGAGCTGCTGCCTACATCAGGGCATACAGGGGTTACTTTGGAATTTCAGCCAAACTGTTTGCCTAGGTAAAGAAGCAAAATATTCTTCAGAGTAGCATAACAAAATACAGAGTCTCTGATGTGTTATTAATAATAGCCAATATACATTCCAAAATTACTCAGCATTTGAAGAAACAAGAAATATAATCCAGTCTCAAGAAAAAAACCAATCAATTGAGGCCAATCTGGAGATGATACAGATGATAGGATTTGCAGACTAAAAAGCAGTTATTATAACTATGTTCAAGGGCATAAAGGAAAACACATTCCTAATAAATGAAAAGATAGGAAAGTTCAGAAAAGCAAAAACTATTTTTTAAAAAAACTAAGCAAATAAAAATTCTAGAACCAAAGATTACCCTAGCTAAAATTTTAAAGATAATCACTGGATGGGCTTAACAGTGAAGTAAAGGTAACAGAAAAAAAAAATCACCGAACTTAAAATAGGTCCATACAAACCATCCAATATAAAGAATAGGGAGAAAAGAGAGTTGTTGTTTTTTTTTAAAAGAACGGAACCCCTGCAAACTGTAGAGAATATCAAAAAGGCTAATATCTATGCAATTAGAGTCAGAGAAGAAGACAGAAAAATGGGACAGAAAAAAATTTTTTGAGAAAAAAAACAACTGGAAATTTTCCAAATTTGTAGAAAGATAAAAATTTGCCAGTTTAGGAACAAGAGAAAATAGGTTCACACACACACACACACACACACACACACACACCTGGAAAACCAAAGTTAAGGAGAAAACTCTTTTTTAAAATAATATTTTTAGTTGTAGATGAACAAAATACCTTTATTTTATTTATTTAGTTTTTTTTTTAATGGGGTGCTGGGGATCGAATCCAGTGCCTCACATGTGCTAGGTAGGCAAGCGCTCTACCACTGAGCCAAAACCCCAGGAGAAAACTCTTGAAAGAACACAAAAGACCTTATTGTGTTTTTGTTTTTGTCACTTGTTCCATGCCTTAAAGTAAACTGCCGTATTCAGCGGTTCCCAAATTGTTGAGAATTGGGGGAAATTTTTCAGCAGGGGAGAAATTGCTGCTTTCCGCTATACAAACAAGATGGGTGAGGTGAAGGAGACTAGCTGGAGCAGACATCAGCATTTCATTTCCACTTTGAGGAATATCTGGTGGAGACCAGAAGCTATATGCCCCCCGGAAGACAGAGAGATTTTGACACAAGTGACTCTAAAATCAGGGAAAGAGAAGTGAGATCCTCATGATAGACTTGAGAATAATCTGAAAGTCTAGTGTTTCTTGGAGCCAGGGGGATTTCTGAAATGGAATTAAAGAAAAAAAATTGGGGGGAAATGGGGAAAGCCCAGAAGATTTTGATTATTTCACAGCATTTGTTTTCTCAAAATGCTTTCCTCCCTCTCACCCTCAATTCAGTCCAACCCTTATGGGTGTAGGGTAAGTCTCACAAACAAGTATTTTGAAATATAAGAAGGCAGATGCATTTCTTTCTTTTTCACCAACAAATCACAGAGTTCTGGATTGCTAGGTACAGTGAAATCAATTTCTCCAAGTAGAACTAGGACGCTGATTTGAAAAATGTGGCCTCCTTAGTTCATGGAGGATTATTGTAATGATTGAAAACAAAGAAAGTACCTTGAAATGTAAATTCCAAATTTGCTACTTGTTGCAATGATGCTTTTCATACTAGACTGGAAAAGAAAAAGCTAGTAGTGTATTTGTAACCGAAGCCTCTTTTGCTCTTTCTGTTCCCTCTCCCCACCATCCATTCCTCTGTTCCTTACCATCTCTCTGTTTTAGGGGCAATATTTCTGAGGGAAGGAAATGGTCCAAGGGATAGCTGAAGGCTGGTGGCCTGATATCCAGGGAAGGGTCTGGTGTCAGATTCCAGGGCTGAGCACCAGTGGGGAAAAGCACTCCCCCAGCAGCATGGCCAGCCTTCCAGGCCGTCTGCAGCCCTTCCTGTAACCAGAGGTCTTTTCCTGTGTTTGAACTCACCACCAATGGCTTTCCTACCAAAGGTAAACAGCAGAAGTCTAAGCAAACTACTCTGTTCCCAAAAGAAAGCTTTTAACTTTTTGTCTCTCCAAGGAGGCAGGAGGGGGTCGTTTGAGGACTGGGTGGAGGAAGAGAGGGAGGAGGTTAGACCCAGAGGAAACACAAGGGACCCCAGAGTCCTGACCTGCTGTGCTTCTTTCTTCTTCTTCTGTTTTTTCACCTCTCTCATTATTTTTGGCTGGCTCCTTTGTGCAGGCTGCCTCTTTTTACTGACACTGCTTTGAACATCAGTCACACCAGGTCATCTGCCAAGCTGTGCGCCTCTGGTCACATCGCTCTGAGGTCTCCAGTTTGTTAGCTTCAAAGCACCTCACAAGTGGTGACTTGCCTCCTTCGGGGCAGGGGTTAAAAGAGGGGGAAGCCTGGGCCAGACCCATGAAACCTCTGATAGAGAGGCTGGAAGCATCCATTGCATATTTTTTTTTTTAGATTTTAAAAAATTTGTTCTAATTTGTTATATATGACAGTAGAATGCACTTTGACACATCATATATATATGGAATATCATTTCTCATTCTTCAGGTTGGTTATGATGTAGAATCACACTGGTCATGTAGTCATGTATGTACATAGGGTGATGATGCCTGATTCACTGTACTATCTTTTCTTCCGCCCCTTTCCTTCCTTCACTCCCCTCTACCTAATCTAAAGCAACTCTATTCTTCCCTAGCTGTACCCCTTTATTGTGAATTAGCATCTGCATATCAGAGAAAACATTTGGCCTTTGGTTTTGTTGGAATTGGCTTATTTCACTTAGCATGATATTCTCCAGCTCCATCCACTTTCCTGCAAAGCCATCATTTCATTCTTCTTTAAGGCTGAGTAATATTCTATTGCATACAAATACCACATTTTCTTTATCCATTCATCTGCTGGAGGACACTTAGGTTGGTTCCATAGTTTAGCAATTGTGAGTTGAGCTGCTATAAACATTGATGTGGCTACATCATGTAGTATAATGATTTTAAGTCCTTTGGGTATAAACTGAAAAGTAGGATAGCTGGGTCAAATGGTGGCTCCATTCCAAGTTTTCTGAGTAATCTCCATACCACTTTCCATAATGGTTGCACCAATTTGCATTCCCACCAGGAATGTATGAGTGCACCTTTTTCCCCACATCTTCATGAACATTTATTGTTGCTTATATTGTTTTTTTTTTTTTTTTGGTACTGGAGATTGAACTCAGGGGCACTCGACCACTGAGCCACATCCCCAGCCCTATTTTGTGTTTTATGTAGAGACAGGGTCTCACTGAGTTGCTTAGTGCCTCGCCATTGCTGAGGGTGGCTTTGAACTTGCGATTCTCCTGTCTCAGCCTCCCTAAGTGCTGGGATTACAGGTGGGTGCTACTGCGCTCGGCTTTCACCAAGTTTTTTTTTTTTATTTTTATTTTTTAGTTATAGGTAGACACATCTTTATTTTATTTATTTTTATGTGGTGCTGAGAATCGAACCCAGTGCCTCACATGTGCAAGGCAAGCACTCTGCCATTGAGCCACAACCCCAGCCCTTCACCATGTATTTTTAAAACAAAACGACCATATCATTATCACACCCAACAAAATTAATGGTCGTCCTTAATATCTTTTAAAACCATTTTTTTAAAAAATTTTAAATTGTAAAATTAACAAACTCCACATAAAAATCCAGATTCGTCTTGTTTTTAAAAAAATAAAATAGGGCCACACTAAGTCTATGTTTACACAAGGATATTGGTGATTAACTTAGAAAGTGAATGGTGGGGTTGAAAGATCTAACCCCTTAACCATGCCTTGATCTTTCCTGTGCCCAGTCCCTTTATTGAAGCCACCTATGGAGTGCCAGCCATAAGTCAACTCTCTAGCACATTAGGTCACAGTAGGTCTGTGTTCCAAAATGGTCTATAACTCTTCAATTTGCCAAGTTCCCAACCTCTCCCTCTTATATTACACATAGGCACTTATTTAGCCCATTTGTGTTACTTGCTTGGCTCATTTAAGTATTTGAGTGTTGATCTAAACAGTCTAGACTTACTGAAGCTGGATGAGATGGCAATTCTGATGTAAGCTGAGTTCCAGAAGATTGGGGAATGTGATACCTTGTGATTTTCTTGGAGTAGCAGTAACTTTGAATCTCATCTCTGTAAGATATGAGATAACAGGGAAATAACAGGGGTAACAGTGGTGATGTGGGCATTAGGCACTAGATCTTGGAAGATTGGGTAGATGTTCTTGTGACAAATCCTGAGGGCATAGAGCCACCTTTAAGAGGACCTTGGATCAACTGTCACGGATCAAGGCTCAGTGCTGCTGTCTTCCTAGGACTGTGTGAGTACGAGGTCTGGTACAACTGAAGGAAGGATGTAGGATCTGTAAAAATTCACAATATAGAATTGTTAGGCAATGTTATTAAAGAGAGGGAACTCTCATCATATTTAATGTATAAAATAAAAATTTTTCCTGTTTCTTATGCATCACAGACACATAAGTTATTAGGATGCTCAGAGAGAGCCTATCAGAAGACTTTTCTTTACAATCACTCTGGAGGAAGCTGTGAGAAGGTGGACCCCACTGAATTAGAGAAATGAATGCTGGAGGGGAATAGCTCCTTGTCTTTGGCCTGACAATAAACCCACAGTTGCTTTTTAATACAGCTTCGGCCATTCCCCAACTTAAATATGCTTATTTGTTCACACTAGATATTTGGAGCTCAGAATGGATTTTCCTGTAGAAACCACGTGCTGTTTGGTGGTTAAGTCCTTAGCCACTTGTCATATGGTAAAAGGCATACTTGGCCCTCCTATTTCCTGTCATACAAGAAAAAACTCTTGGGATCTCCAAAGTGATGTCTTTTTGTGTGCTAATGAGTTGACTTGATGGTTGGCATAACCTGGGTGGCTTCAACATGTCTAACATAGGAAAGATCAATGCAGGATCAGAGGGTTTTAGCCTCACTGCTTACCTTCCAAGTTGATCGCCAATGGCCATTGATTTAATCCACCATGCTTCCGCAAGTTCCTGTAAGGACGAGGTGTGAAAGCTTCAGAGAGCTAAACAAGTGCCAGTTCCTAAAGGGGGTGTGCACAAGGAGGTCATGGAAGCTCTGCTCTCTTTCCATGTCTTATCCTCTCCATCATTTCATCTGATGTCCATTGCATCTTTTATGATAATCCAGTAACTGCACGTGTTTTACTGAATTCTGTGAACTACCATAGAAAATTAATTAAACCCAAGGACCCTTCCATGAGATCCTCCATGGGACCTTCCATTAATAACGGGCTGGTCAGAAACACAGGTAAACCACCTTGCAGTTTGCAATTGGCCCCTGAAGTGGGGGCAGGCATATGGTACTAAGCTCTCAACCTGAAGGATCTGATGCTATTTCTAGGCAGAGAGTGTCAGAATAGCAGTGAATTAGAGGACACCCAGCTGGTGTCTGCTAGAACTGATTGCATGCTTGGTGTGTAGGGAAGTATGCCCCTTATCTGCTGTCAGAAATGTCTGAGTTGTGAGAGTGTAGTAAGAGAAACTGAGTCTGGTTTTTTCCCATTTCCTCAGATACCAGTCCTTACAACCACAACATGCTAAAACTCAGTTATAATACTATCAATCTACCATGTGTAGCAGTTTCCTTAGAAAAAATTCAAACTCTTTTGAGTTTGAAAAAAGAGTTTTTCAAACTCTTTTTCCTTAGAAAAATTTCAAACTCTGTTCTAACATGGAATGTCTAGAGCACATGGACCTCAGCTCTTGTAGTTCAACTACTGATCTCTAATCTATCGCTTAGACTTGCCTGCCACTCTGGGGCCAGCCTTTGGGATGTCTTTGCTAACAGCACTAGATACGTACAAAGGCAAGAGAACTGTCTGTTGGGTGGGTGTTGATAAAGTCAGTGTGAGGATACATCTCATGAAGGCAAGCAGGCAGAGGCTGGTAAGGAGTAAAGGCAATTAGGCACTCAGTTTTGGAGGCTCTGGAAACTGGAGATGGGAGTAGAGGCAGACTAGAGATGTTGGTGTTTGAAAGTATAGAGCTTTCATTAGGGGTATTTTTGTGCCAGGCATCACCTATTTCATTTCCTTGTCATACAGCTTATCAGTGTAGCCATCAAGCTTTGTCATCCCACAACTCCTGCAAACACTAACATGTTCCCCTATATCTCCTCCAGTGCTTGCAGGTACAATCAAGTATAGCCTATGCTTTACAACTGCTCATCTGCTTCCGTTCTTGCCCTTCCATGATCTGTTCTTTGCACAGTGACCAAAATAGTCTTCCTGGAATGCAAATTGGATCACTTCACTCCCTGTGTAAAATCTTTAATGGTTTCCCATCCTTCTTGGGATCAAGAACAGAATCTGAACTCAGACCTGCTGGGCTGCTCCTTGCATGAGTGGCTCTCTCACCATTTTAGCTGACATGCTGTTTTCTCAAGAAGACCTTCTCCAACCTTCTTGTCTAGAGTTGGTATGTGCTACATGCTGTTTTAACTTCCAGAATCCCTCTTCCTCTTTTTTTTTTTTTGGTACTAGAGATTGAACTCAGGGGCACTCAACCACTGAGCCACATCCCTGGCCCTATTTTGTGTTTTATGTAGAGACAGGGTCTCACTGAGTTGCTTAGTGCCTCACCATTGCTGAGGCTGGCTTTGAACTCATGATTCTCCTGTCACAGCCTCCCTACTCCCTCTTCCTCTTGATTTGTTCACTGTATCTCTCCTCCTCCAGGCAGAAAATTCAGAAGCACATTAGCCACCCACAGACTGGGGTCTCCTGGTCCTTAAGAATTGATCACCAAATGCTTGCCTAAGGAAACTCTGTGCCATATATTTTTCCCTTTTTCATCATAAAACATATTGTTATTCAATTTTAGGGACCATGCATCGCATTTTTACTGTGCGATTGGCATTGTGTTTTAGAAAGCAAGGAAAGTTTGCTCAGTGGTTAAAAATTAGGACTCTGAGCCAAAATCCCCTGAGTTTGAAATCTTACTTATTATGCTATGTTGGAGAAGTAGTATAATATCTCCATGGCTCAGTTTCCTCACTTATAAAAGGGTAGAGGGGCAGATGATAACAGTAGCTACTTCACAGGATCATTGAGACCCTTAGGTAGATCATGTTATGAGAAGTATTTAGAACAGTGCCTGACACATGGGCTGAGAAAAATGTTCACTATTCTTATTTACTGCTAATAATATACATAAAATAGGTATTTTATTATACCCACTTGTCAAATGAGGAAACTGGCTGCATAAAATAGATTTTTTTAAATAATGTGTTTAAATGAATCCTTCAGATCAGTTTTTTAGACTTAAAAAAAACTAAAAAGGAAGACAGAATGAATGTTCTCACATCTTTGAGAGTTGGGACTTGGAAGACATTGGGGCTTGGCAAGATGAAGACAATAAATCAAAGAAACAAAGGAAGTTTCAAAGTAGTTTCAGGCTGGGGACTTGGCCATCCCTCCTGAATGTTAATATAATGGAACTTCGCATGTCCGTGGGAAGCCCAGGGTGGGGAGGAGACATTCTCAAGGGGAGACAGAGCCCCTACAGTGTGACTTGGAGCAGCAGGAACTGGCATCTCCAGGTTGCAACAGGAAGCAAGAACCATGGCTCCTGATCGTTCAAAATTCCTCAGGAACATTGCCAGCATCTCCAAGGTATCTTCACGTTCTCAAACCAAATTCATTCGAATTAAAAAAAAAAAAAATGAAGGCAATGTATCCCATGTGAGAGGAAGTGGATACTAAAGAAAATCAGACAAAAAAAGGTGTGAGTCACTAGAGGGGACCCTCTTCCTGGCAAGAGAAGAGTCCCACAGCAGACTTTTAGGAAGACATCTGGCAGGGACAGGAATATTCCTGGCACTGGTTCATGATGCCCCACACCATAACCAACTCAAAGGTCCCTCTTTAGTAGAGCAGACATAAAAATTATGGCGTATTCACAGAACAAAATCCTAACCAGCAGCAAGAGCGCAGGCAGCACAACCACTCTCCAGAACAGGGATGAATCCTGCCGATGTTACATTGAGGCAAAGAAACCCAAAACAGAAAACCACAAACCCATCCCATTTCTCATGTAACTTCAAAACCAAGTAATGCTCATCAGCATCAGGTGTTAGTAGTCAGGAGAGTGTCCCTTGAGGATAGGAAGTAGCATGAATGGCCCAGGGTCTTTGGTCCTATTTCTTTATTGAATGCTGGCCATATCTGTTTACTTGAGGAGCTTCACTGACTAGTGTAAGTTATATTTTTGGCACTTTTCTGAAAATACGTTGTATTTCAATGATCGCTTCATTTCTCCCCACCTCTACAATCTGGTTTGAACAGATGGCCCTAGCGCTCTGGACCATCACAGCTGGAGATGTACAAATTTGGGTGCTTTGGAGATGGGAAGCCATTGCGAGCAGAGCTAGGGTGCTGGTTTTAAGTGTTGGGGTCACTGCTTGGCCTCACTTTGGTTTTTCTCATTGTCCCCTGAATCAGTCCCATGGGCATAAAGCTCCCTCTCTCCACTCAAATGATCTCTGTAGTATGCCATGCAGTTTGGGGCTTACTCATGGGGTCTTAGGCAAGGCCACATCCACTCTGCACATTGTAGCCTCTGTCAGTTGCAGGATAGGCATCTATGCCCCTCACACTCAGTGGAATCCAGGAATCCAGAGCACCCAGGAGCTGGCTGGAACTTGGGCAGCCTGATTAGAAATCTCTCCCTCCAAATCTAATGTAGGCAGGGCTACAAGAAGGTACCTGTTTGGAACAGCCTGGCACCAGGCAGGGCTGAGACTCCCCTGGCCAGCCCCGTGGGTGTTGTCAGATCTCCACTGGGTGCTACTGAGTGAATTCAAAGCAGTGCAGACTGAATTGACAGGCCCCGTCCAGGCGGACTCTGGGCGGGTCAGCTGGCTGGGAGACAACAACAGGGCCTCAACGTGACAGTCCCCACATTCTGCAGACTTAAAAGGGAAATCCTTTGGATTCTGACTGGACTCCTGGGGCTCAGCCCTGGCCTGGTTATGAGGCTACAAAAGAGAAATAACATGGAAAAGGGTGTATAAGGTGATTGGCTCTTTAGGTGACTAGAGGTGACTTTATTCCTGCATGGATTCTGTAGCCTGAGCTTCTTTGACCCTCTGGTGCCCTCCTTTCCTCTGCTGGCTGATGCCTACCCTCTTCCTATTGCCTCTCACTCACCACACTCCCATGGACTCACTTTCTATGGTGAGTTTCAGCTGAGCTCTTTAGCCCCACGATCACTCAGATGTTTGCCCCACAGCTGCTGCCCCTTTGAAAGCCCCAGTTTCTACTCCTGCCCTGCTCTGTTCTCTCATGCTCTTCCCTTGCTTTCTTAGATTTTCATTTTCATTTTCCATCCCATCCTTACAAGGCAGGATGTAGAGAAAGGCCAGCAGAGGGCAAGAGCACTAGAGCTTGACACAGGGGGCCAAGAAGCTAACCATTTTGGGTTTTGCCACTGCTGTGTGTGACTTTGGGCAAAGTGCAGAGGCTCTTTTGCTGTTCGCTGGTCTTCTCATCTGTCCATGGTGGGCGGGGCAAGGGTCACCCATGCCAGGAATCTATGCATCTCACCAGCGTGGGTGCATGGGGAATGCAAAGAATCAGACTCTGCCCTGGCTCCGACAAATTGCCAAGTAATAATTCCATGTTCTCTTTGAAATATGTACACAACTTCAGATAGATTGATTGATTAATAGATCCATAGACGGCAGAGAGATAGAGGAAAAACTTGGAATACGTGATGTCATAGACCCTTGTACCCAATAAGAGCCTCACATGGACACTGAATCAGAATCGTCCTCTCCCCCAACTCACATGTGTCTTCTACAATCAGGTGTAACGCTCCACCCCATTTTTTCACAATTGAGTAAATGAGGAAGCAGCTCAAGGCTGGTTTTCTTGTGCTGCCGCAAAGGTCCATGTAACTGCTGCTTCCTGTTTGTGGTGACGATGGTCATAACCAGATGAATGAAGTCCCCAAGACACACTATACAAATTGGAGGAATTTAAACCAAGCTTATTCCTAAGTGTTCCTTACACAGGGTGCCTGTCCCCAGAACTCACAGGTCCTCTCCTTAGTGCAGGATGTTCCCTCCATTTTCTCTGCTCCTTCTAGTCAGCTTCTCCATCCTTCTTCTAAAACAGTGGCTAATTTATAAGATCTATGCTGCTTTGCAGTGTTTTGAAAACAAATTAGAAATAGCCCTCCAGTTTTCCAGAGGTGGCCACATCCAAGAAGCCTTAGGAATGGAAAGGATAGGACAATATAAACAACAGCTCTGAGATAACTATGTTCACAGCACTGTGGTAAGTAGCTTCTTTTCCTTTTTCGTCCATCAGCAAGATGGAAGCTGGATTTGGTCCATTGCATAAAGCTCAGTGACCAGTACATAAATCTGCTATTCGATCCTGGAAGAACTCTAAGGATCTAGAGTTAGCTGAGGAATCGCAGCAATGCTGGTGTTTCCAAGGGCCTAGGAAAAGCCAAAAGTCCTGGCTGACTGGCCACGAGGTCCTGTCTCCCAGGCTGCAGGTTTGTCTCCGTTAGCACAACGGACCAGGCGTCCCCCTGTTCAGAGTCGACATGACAGGATTTGTTCCCTTTTGGCTGTGTCAGTTCTGCAAACCAGATATGAGAGGCTGCAAGCTCAGGAGAGCCTGCCTTTCTGGAACACCATTTATTTGGACAGGACAGGCCACTAAGGCGTTTTCGTCTCTTTAAAGCTCCCAGGGCAGAAAGCATATTTGAGGAATTCCTTCTTTCAAAGATTTTTTTTTTTTTTGCCCCTTCCAACATTTTGTTTAAGAGAAAATGAGATGTCTATCTTCTGTTTCCTTATTTTTTTTCAGGAAAGCAAAGGGTTGTTGACTTCCTCCCTCTCCCCTCCCTTCCTTCCTTCTTCCCGAAGGTACTCATCTGAGAAAAAGAGAACGAAGTATTGTTCCTGTTCTTCTTAAGTCATTTGAAACACTGTCCCTGCGAGTTCTTTAAGTTCCCTGCAATCTGTACACAAGAGAAAGAGGGAGAGAGAGAGGGAGAGAGACAGAGAGCCAGGGACCAGGTAAAGCGGAGGGGCTGCTGCAGCCATTCTGACCTCAGGAGCTGGTAAGTCACCCACACAATCCTTTCTGATTCCATTTCAAAGTCCCTGGGATGGAGACTTCCCTGGGCATCTTCCACAGAAAACACCTTCCTGGGTGTAGTCCTTAATCACAGGGTGCGACTGCTAGATGACCCAGAATTTAAGCTTAGACTTTTTTTTTTTTTTTTTTTTTTTTTTTTAAGAGAATACTGATGCTTTGCGGATCTGAGGCTGGAAGAACTGGAAATAGAATTGCATTGGGGTTAAGGAGGACACTGTGTGAAATCTGAATTTTGGCACAGATAATGTGGCAAGGTTAACCAGGAGCCACTGAGCCACTGGAGTGTGTGATTTGTCCTCCTGGAGAATACACTCCTCTTCAGAGCTGTGCCCTGGGAACCTTCTCAGGGAGCCTGTAAAGAACTGTGGTTCGCTCTGGGATTTTTATTACATATTTTCTGGATTGAGTTGCCCTTCTCTTGTTCTTTTCTTTCTATTCAGTACCCGATCCCCCGAAAGGGGACTGTTAATTTGTGACTGTTATTCTACATCACTGAAGTAGGAGGGAAATAGAAGAAGGGAATGTCACTTTGGAACAGTACTCCGAAGGGGGCTTAGGTGTTCAGGTGCCACGTGTGGATTGAATGTAAATTGATTATTCACTGTTGATGGAAGTTGTCATCTGTCACACAACAGGAGGCAAAGATTTGGGGGCATGTAGCTTTAGTTTTGGAAAATAGCATGTGTCTAGAATGGGATGATTGAGATTAATCGCTGTGTCAGTAGGAGTGACGTGACAAACTAAGCCATAGATGCGATTAGAAAACAGTCACTGGGTGCCTGGTTTTCTAAGCGCTAAATAGAACACAGCAAGCTAGTGGAGTTTATGCACACGACCAATTTCTAAAGACTCACTTGCTTCCATTAAATTCTTCGGAAAGGATAATGTTACCAAGAACTCATTATGGCAAGGCATGAGGGAGCCGAGATCATGCTGTCAAAAATAGGTCAGCAAGGTCATTCCCAAAGACTGTGTGTGTTTACTGGTATCAACAATTTAACTCAGAGAGGCGCTGAATGGGTGAGAAGCAACGGCCATGCATATATTTTACAATATTAATTTCTACGAAATGCACTGGCAGAAATTTTCTGGGATGTGAAGGGTCTAATGAAAATAGCTGGACTCTCCTTTTAAAATTAATTTGGCCAGATTATGCTTTCCCCACAATCGAGTAATTAATCTTTATGTGAAACTGAGCCATCATCTTATTGAGAAAATACAATAGAACTGGACTGGTATGTAGGTCTGGTTCCATTAGTCAGACCTTCTTTTTCTTCTCCAACTTTCTAGAATCACCGTAAAAGAGGTGTGATTAGTGTTTGCCTGCTTGAGGGTGCAAAGTGATTCTAATGGCAGTCATTAGTGGTTTCCAGCTCGTTGTCACCTACCCCAAACCCGTCTTTAGGTCTTCAGGTCAAAAAGTAGCTGGGGCTGACCATCATGGGCATTTCTCATCATTTATCAGCCACAGTGACCCCAGAAGAAAACTCAGGGCTGCGATCTTGACTGGCTTCTTTCGGTTTCATTTCTCCTTGATAATGTTTAATGTTGGACCCAATTAAAACAACAGCATAGGACACTCTCTAGTTTTAGTTGTTGAAGGAAAGTGTTGGATGCCACATAAATAAAAGCAGAGTCACTCTGACCAAAGACAAGAAAGGTAAAGGTGGAAGGCCACTCTAGCACGGTCTTTGCGCGACTCAAGCCTAAGGAGTGGGGAACATGCAATTTTAAGAGAAAAGATATATATTCAATATTTCAGTGTACATTGTAATGTCATTGCCATGAGAGTGTTTGTTACATACTGGGGTGGGGGCGAAGTTTGGCTACCAGAAGATAGTAGCCACCTACTAGTTCAGGCTATGTGGCTACCACTCAAACTACCTTTATTCAACTCCAAGGAGTGAATTGGCATTTCTGGAAACTTCCAGCATGACTGTTCTCTGGGGTCATCAGAGGCTCTTTTGTGGCATCATTAGGGGAATTCCAGTTTGGAATGATGCAGAATTTGACTCACACAAGACTTTGTTAATTAATTTTTGCCAAAAGTGTACACATAGCTAGTTACCAATTTGTCATATACTTTTTTTTATATTCTCAAGGTGCTGGGCACTGAACCCAGGACCTAGTGCATGCTAAGTATACATTCTACCACTTACCTACACACTCAGCCCCAATATACAGTTTAAATCATGTGAGGATATGTGTGCTGCAGCTCTGAGTGCTGGAACTTAAATCAGAGCCAACAGAACATAAAAAGCATGTTGGTTCTGTTGTATGCAAATTTGGGGTTGTATTCCAACTTGATTACTTACTGATCATGGGCTTTAGGCTGGGTCCTTACCCTAAGTCTCAATATCCTCACACATAAAACTGCATCAACATAATAGAGTTGTTCTGAGGATTAAATATGATTATTGATATAAAGCAGTTCACACAATGCTTGGGAAGTAGTAGAAGTCAATCCATATCAGCTGTGATTTTTCAAGAGCCATTTATTAACACTGAAGAGTACCATATTGTTACAAACAATGAATAGAATTCCTTCTTCTATAATTTGGATCATTATTCTTGCTCAATGCTGTGCCAAGCATTTCAGAACAAAGCTTATCCCCGCCATAGCTGTACAGTTGGGCACACATTGACACATTCTGGACTCCAAATTCTTATAAAAGAAGGTGGAGTTTAATGTGTTGATATTCATCTCTGATTCTGTTAGAAGCGCCAGCTTTAGCCTCACTGAAGGTCAGCTGTATCTGATAGAGCTCAGAGCAGGGGAAAGTTTGCTCTGGGACCCAAGTTTTCAACTTGGAGAAATGTGCAGTAGACATGACATGGCATTGTCCTCTTACCCACTTCCCCAAGCTCTCGAGCTCTGTATTTTTGGTGACCTTTTCCCTGGCTGTAGAGGGCTGCAGACACTTATTTTGGACATCATGGTGTCTGTACCATGACTCAGCCAGAGAGAAAAGCCCTGGAAGTGACACATTCTCCCCCAACCCAGAGTGAGCACACTCGGAGTTCCCTGTCCTCAAACATTCCAGCAGTAACCCACTCACCTTTGCACCAATCAAGAGGACAGATACCATGTCACACAGGGGTGTGTGTGTGTGTGGAAGTGGCATGTGTTTGATCCAGCTGCAATTTTTTTTCTCACTCTGAACTTCAAAACCTACATGCTTGTTAGTTCATCAAATAATAATGATACTCTAATTAGGTCTTAAATTTCTTTCCCCTTTGCAAAAGCAAAATCACAACAGCAAAAATGACTAAAAATCTACCACCAACAGCCCAGAAATTTGACTTTCTTATGTTAGAATAAAAGGCTCTGACAATCTGCTATCATGTATAACTGTTTAGAAGAAATTTTTTAAAAAAGGCTCTGATACAAGAGGGGCTTGTTGGAATACTCACATTAGAGGAACAAATTGAAACTGATTTCTTCTGCACTACTGTGCAAAAGGCACCTTCTAATGTGGCTGGATGTAGCAGAAACAAGAACAGATTAGGAGTCAGAACACTCTGTTCTGATCCAACCTCTGCCTCTCACTGTATGGTGACTTGACAGGTTTCTTCATTTCCCAGAACCTTAATTTTCTTAACTGTAAAATGATGGAGACGCACTCAATCAGTGATCTGTGTGTAGTATGAGTGTGTAGCAGAATTCACCTGGGACTTGTTTACACTCCTCCTGCCATGACCACTGCCCTGGAAGATCTATCAGGTTCTGCTGCTGATATTCCAACAGTGATCTCTTGCTGTGTCTTCTTCAGGATAGCACTGATGCATGCATGTTTTGAGAGGCATGCTGTTAAATAAAATTTGTATTCTGCACTGGATGTTCTCTTTAGAAGCTAGTTTTGAAGGTATTGGTTGTTATTCTAGAAGCTTTTAGTATCATGGAATAAGAAATGTCCCAGCCAGTTAAGCAATCTGATGATACTGATCAATGTTCAGTAAGTATGTATAACCAATTCTCTATTTCTTTATATCCATGGCCTGGGGATTTAATCAACCACAGACTGGGGAAAAAATGCCTCTTTACTGAATATGTACAGACTTTTTTTTCCCATTGTCATTATTCCCTAAACAATATAGTGTAACAACTATTTATAAAACAGTGACATTGTATTAGGTATCATAAATTATCTATAGATGATTTAAAGTATATGGGAGGGTGTATGTAGGTTATATGCAAATACTAAGCCATTTTATACAAGGGGTTTGGATATCTGTAGGGGTCTGGGAGCTGACCCCTCATGGATACCAAGGGATGACTATATAAACCATGAAAAGATCAATTATTTGGAACTATAAACATTATGATTATATATGAATAGCACTTTTAATTTATGTATTTATCTGTCATTGGCATCTTACATATAGTGAGCGTACATTATTTCTTTATCACAAAAAACAGGTACTAAATCTTTTCTATTTTCTTTTTTAGAATATTAGATTTGTTCTCATAAGGTTTTGCTTTTTAAGCCATCTTACCATGTGTGCTGTGCTCAGCCTGTCTTTGAAGCTATATCCTTCTTCCTAAGTTAATAATGATGTGGAAAAGCAAAATAATTGATCATGGTGTTTAAAAAATCAGCACCCAATAGTCATATTACATTGGCTTTAATTATAAGAAAAACGTGTAGCTTATCAAAAAAGTCGTTCTGATTTTTCTGATGTACCTTTCCTGGTCTTATTTGATTTTTCCCCTCATATGTCCATATGGTTAACAAAACAGACCCACAGTGGACACAAGTCTCCATCTGAAGGAACATGGAGACCACCAACCCCTATACTCTCAGAAACTGCCAGCTTAATAATAACTGTTCTTACTATTTAAATACTAAATCCATCAACATAAAACAATGGTATTTATATTTAAAAAAATAAGAATATCCTCATCAGGTGGGTATATAACCAGAAAAGTACCACAAGGACAGGGACTTTGTTCTGTTCACTGTTGTAGGTATAGGGCCCAGAATAGCACATAGCATATAATAGATGCACAATAAATATCTGTTGAATAGGTGAATTAATGAATAAGTGGATTGTTGAGTAAAATGTGCTATCTTTATATCATGTAAATGAAGCAGTTAATTAGTAAAAAGAAAAAAAAAAGAAAGAAAGAAAGAAAAAAGAAGAAGTTTGTTAAATGTTTTGGGGTCTGGACAATACCAAGCTGCCACCTTCACAGATGTATTCCTCACCTGAATTAACTGAAATCATCTGGGTTTGTTCTACCATTTCGTGCATGGGGTTTCTACAAGTCTATTAAAAAGTCATCTTGGCAAAGACCCTCCCCACCCCTGTTCATGGGAGATAAACATTTATCAGATAGTCACTGAGAGACTGTTAGTTGCATTTTATTTCCATGTGTTTTCTGGGCACATGATGGGTTAGCAAATTGTTTTTGGAAAGACAGAGAAAATGATCATTTGTTTTTCCTTTACTAAAAGAGCTGTGAGCCAGGATTCAACCTTGAGAATGTACAGCACTCTGATTTACTGGGGGCAAAACTGTAAATTCAAGTTAGAAGGATGTCACTAGGGATGAGTTTACAAAACACTATGGGGTGAATTTTGGGACAGAAATGTGATATCCTTGTTGATCATAATACTATTTCCTTTACTTAATTAAAAGCAACAAAGATAGCCAAAATACTGAATTGAGGCAATTTTATATTTATTTGGCAAATTTAAAGTGGTAGATAGAAATGCTTAATAACAAATTGGGATTTTGGATGATGTTTATTACATTTAGCACCATTGGGGTCCAAGGGTTCTGTGATTTATAGTAGTAACTGAAAAAGCTTTCTCTATTCACATTGATGAAGCCTATGTCTTTAGTGCTGAGTACCAGGAGACATAAAGACAATTCTGACCCACTCTCCTGTCTCCTTGATACATTATGGCCCCACTTTGACCTTGTTTTATGTGGCCACTGATAACAAGTGAAAATTAATATAACAATGCAGCCCCAGCGGCACCAACACCAAAGACCACATTGGGAGGGGTCATTACCAGGTTTGGGGCCTCCAAAGATGCTTTATTTCACTGAACCCTCCCATTCTAAGAAGTAAGTGCTTTATTCTTCCCATCTTAGAAAAAGGCAAAAAACATCTTTTTTAGACAAATAATCTAGAAGAAGTAAGTTCTTTGCTTCATTAAATCAATGTTGCAGTTTGCAGATTTTTCTTGAAGGAGGAAAGGTCAATGGTAGCTAATCATTGTTTAGAAGTTAAATATCCTCTCAGGTGGTACCCTTCAAATGTTGTCCAGGGACCAGGAGTGTGGCATCACCTAGAAGTCCATTAGAAAGGCAGATCTGCAGGCTCCATCCCAGACATACTGAATCAGAAACTGCATTTAACAAGACCTCCAGATGACTCGGTTGCATGGTCAAGTGTGAGTAGCACTGACTTGAGGGTTTTGACCTATTGAACACACATTGATCTTGGAATGTGTGTCCTTATTCCAGGGAGTTATAAAGCTATTTGTTAATATTGACCATGTCCAAGATGGTGGAACTCTCTATTAGATAGTGGCATTACTGGACAAGGGCTCTATTCTGTTCTGTTCTGGGCAACATTGGGCATACTGATTGTGGTATCACCCAGGAAGTTAACTCCATTCAAAAAGGTCCTACTCTCAGGTAAAGTCAGAGTTTTGGTTTTCAAGCCTGTTCAGACCATGGGTCATGAAAGTCATCTAGGGAGGATTCCTAGGCCCTTCCCTAGATTGAAGGAGTCTGTGTGGGAACCAAGGCTCTGCCCATTACCCAAGGCACTGGCTCAGGGTAGGGAAATCTCCAGGGAGGGTGGTGATACGTTTTGGGTAGAATTACTCTAAAAAGGAGTTCAGCTTTTTTCAGCAGCTTGAAAAAAGTACATAAAAACATAATTAGAGAGTGTGGGAGAGAGCACATTGTAGTTTTCCAGGAAGAATGGGTACTCGGCCAGCTTCTTCCTTGAATGCCCCAGAATGGGGGCAAGAAATCCTGCCGTGCCCCTTGGGTTGTGTTCTGGAAGGGGAGCGGGACCCTGTCCTCCAGCATCCCAGCCAAGGAGGAGATGCCAGTACGCTCACCTCACTCTTCCCACTTAGAAAATTCTGCGGAAAGAATCCTTAGAGTTTCCTTTGCTCTGGGGACTCACCGTTCTCTCTTGGAACAGAAATCAAGAGGGGACTATTGTTGGAGGGGCGGGGAAAGGAAACAGGACCGGAAGGGAACGAGGGAGAGGACCGGAATAGCCTCTGGTTGCTGCAGCCGGGAAGAAATGGGGCCTCTGCCTAGATGGAGATGGTGGCTTCTCCCCCTTAACTGAGACCCTCTGGCCTCCTTCCACGGGAAGTGCAGAGAGACTTCACTGTTTCAAGGCTGCTTTGCGGGACAGTTACCACTACAGGGCCCCGGTGTTGTCCCTTGCGGGCCGGGCAGCTCTTCTCCTTCAGGCAGTTTCCTCTGGGCAGCAGAGTGGAGCCTCCTTCGCCAGCTCCCAGAGAACTTCCTCAGTTCATACAACCAGCCCAGGAAGAGGTCTTCCAGCATTATCCTAAACAATGTATCATGGAGCACTCCACTTCATCCATCAGGATGAGGTTCTGAGATGTTAGAACTTGACTTCGTAGGATGAGGAACACACACAAAATGCAAAGAGGTTACTAGCAGGTCTGTCCAGAACCTCGCCTCCTACCTAGCTTTGCAGGGAGCTGGGCACTGAGGGGCTGCTCTGTGCATCGTCTTTATGGACACCCAGCAATGCAGCATGCACACATGTTGGAGGCTTCTCCTCCAACACCACCCACACACACCAATGATGTCACAGCATAATTCCTCATCTCTGTCAGGGTCCAGGTCTCCAGGGATTTGTCTCTTGGCTGCAACCTGGGCCCTGGATCTGAACAGGGATGTTGGAGAAGGTACAGAGAGCCTAGTTTTAGGGAAAGAAGGTGCAGTCAATCATTTTGAAGAAGAGAATCCTATTTCTGTGGGTCTTTACACCCTCCTTCTGCTCAGACACGTCCTACTATTTAACCTGACGTACACTGGCTCCTTGTGCTCCTTCTGAATCTCTTAGGAATTTTGGCATCACATCTTTAATACATGCAGTTGGGAAAGACACTTAATGATGAGCAAATCCCATGCCAGTGGACATAAAGTACAAAACGTATTTGCTCTTGAACCAATATAGATATCTTGTGAGGGGGAGGTGTTTTACTTAATAAAGAGCTCTCTCTTATGCACATGCCACAAGTGCCTTACACACACACATATGAACACAGAGTCTACCTCAAATCGTTGAATCTTATGGAGTATTAAGAGCTAAGGGATTAGCCTTAAATTGTTCATTTGAAGCAAGAATGTAGTATCTGATTCTCAGTCCCTTATACTTCCAAATAGATTTACTGTCTCAGTATATTTTTGAAAATGATGTTACAAAGAGTTTGATCTTTGTTAGCTGGTGGCATCAGGAAGTAGGTAAGAAAAGACTTAAGTACTATAGCAAGCAATTCATAAAGTTCTTCTTCCACTTCCTATGTGTCATTTTGAGAATGTAAGTAATGCAAGAGAAAGAGTAAAACTTGGAGTCAGAGAATAAAAAAGTTGAAGTGTGCTCCCTGACACATGAATAGATGGCAGCTCAGGGAATCCAAATGCAGATGGGAATTTAGTGTATGATAAAAATAGCATTGGATATCAGAGGGGAAGTTGGATTGTGTAATTAATGATGTTGGGACAACGGAGTAGCTATTTAGGAAAAAAACAAACATATTCCTACTTTATTTCTTAAAACAAATTCCACATAGGTCAAAGGCTTCAAATGTTAGAAATGCAAACTTACCATGATCCTACATTGCACAGAAAATTATCTTTTAAAAAATGAAAATAAAATAAATAAAAATACCAGAAAAACTGAGAGATCGTTTTTGGAATGTCAGAGTACGGAGGGTCTTGCTAGTTTTACTTGAAAGTCTTAGCATTTATTATACATTAAATCAAAAAGCTCTTGCAGGTCCAACTCAGTGAACAACATCAAGACAAAAAACTAGGGAAAACATTTATAAAAGTGCATCACAAAAAGCCTAATATAAATGGAAACATGGGCAAATGATGCGAAACAGATTTCACACAAAATGAAATAGCTGGCTTTTAAACATGTGAAAAATAAAAGATATTCATCCTCATTTATAAGAACATGCAAACTAAAACTCTTGAGATTGCCAATTTTTTACCTACTTGACTAGCAAAGATGAAACCTTTTGTCAGGCATGGTGGTACATGCCTATTATCCCAGCAGCTCAGGAGGCTGAGGCAGGAGGATAGCAAGTTCAAAGCCAGCCTCAGCAACTTAGGGAGGCCCTAAGCAATTCAGCAAGACTAAAAATTTCTAAATAAAATATAAAAACAGGCTGGGGATGTGGCTCAGTGGTTAAAAGCCCCTGGGTTCAACCCCAGTACAAAGAAAAAAAGGAAAAGGAAGCTTTCTGAGTACACTTGCTTCTGGGATTCTGGAGAGTGCTCTCAGACATTTCTAGGAAAACTTTTACAGAGGCCAATTTATAAATGTCTATCAAAATGTAACATCAAATCATCTTGGAGTTTACCCTACAAATACACTTATTAGATGCAAAAAGACACACCCACACTGCAACAGATTTTCCATAACATTATTTAGAACAGAAAAAATAGATAAAAGCACAATTTTCTATGAGTAATAGACTGGCTAAATTAAGTACATTTGTAAAATAGAATATTAGTCAGTCCTTAAAAAGGAAGGAACAGAATCTAAATGGACTCCAGATATATGATTGATTGATTTGACAAAGGTGAAGGTAATGCAGTGAGAAGCAGATAGTCTTTTTGATGAATGATACCAGAACAATTCAATATCTATATGCAAAATAAAAAATAAACTGACTCTTATCTCACACCATACATATATATGAACTTGAAGTAGATCAACGCCTAAATATAAGAATTAGATAAAACTATCAAGTTTTTAAAGGGAAACATAGGAAAAAATCTTAGTAACTTGAGATTAGGCAAATATTTCTTACTTAAAACATGAAATGAACAAATAATAAATGAATAAATTGTTACATTAGACTTCACCAAACTTAAAATCTTTTGCCCCTCAAGAAAAAGATAACATTACAAAAATGAGAAGACAAGCCACAAACTAGGAGGAAATATATTCAATACATTTATCTGGTAAACATCGGTTTATAGACTATATAATTAATCATTTAAATTTTGTAATAAGAAGACAAATTAAAAAGAAGCAACAGTTTGAATACTTAAAGAAAAAAGGTATTCTAAAATTAGATTTGACTGATGGTTGAATCACTCTATAAATTTTCCAAAACTCATCATACTGCATATTTTAAAATGCTTGAATTCTGTATTATGTAAATTAATTCATAACATGGGGGTGTGAAGAATAAGGCAGCTCTATACATTCTGATAATGGAGCAATCACTAACCTGCATGGTTCAGTATTTTAAGAAAAGATGCTTCCATTGTATGAAATGCTATCATTGTTCAAAAGTCTATTTCATATGTATAGAACATCTCTGGAAGGATACAATAGACTTACCAATAGAATCTGTCTTTAGATGGGGGAATGAGATGGGTGGAAGACAGGGGTGTAAGGGAAAAACTTAACTGCATATCCTTTTTATGTACCCAATGAGAGTGGGGGGAGGATGGGGATTGAGAGATTTTTTAGTTCCTGCTCAGGCATACCAGTGCTATGACTACGGGCAAATGCCTGAGCCCGTTGCCTTGCCTGAAAAATGAAGGGATTCGACTCGTTGATCACTGAGAATACTTCTGATTTTTAAATCCTATAATCTGAGAACAACAGCTCTTATTATCTTCACTTTAGATATGAGAAAACAGGTTCAGAGAGGACAAACCAGCAGAAGTCAGACAGCTGCTTGGATCTTTTGGGGGAATGCAGAATTATCACAAGAGTTTGTATGTAGATGTGAATGCCTCCTTTTGGAAAACTGACCAAACAATATTGCAGAGGGATATATACCTCTGTTTTTTCAAATTTGGTTATGTTATAGATGGTTAATTAACTAGAAATTAAAGATGTTACTAAATTCAAAATAGCTTTGTGGGGTTTTTTGTATTTTTTTTAACTTATTAGGAATTTGCAAAATGAGTTTATTTTTCAAATTTTTGTGCCGAGAAGTTTGGGATCCACTTCTGGGACAAAAGTTGGAGTTCACTAACAAATTTTAGGGGGATACGATAGCTTTGTATATTTGATCAAGTCTTTGAAGTGTATGGAAATATACATCATTATTGTTCATTTCTTCCTTCATCTAACAACTATCTGCAAAAACCTCCTGGTTTCTTCCTTTATTATGTATATGACATTGGGCAGCTTGCTTCACCTGTTTGGGTTCTAGTTTCCTCATGGACAAAATGGAGGAAAGAATAGCACCTACCTCACAGGGTGCTGTGACAGTCACACAAGTTACTGCACGCCATGTCTTCCACACATTCTTGTTGCAGAGGAAACACTTAGCAAATCATGCTGTTCTTGCCACTGTTTTTGATGCATAGGTGATGCTCAGTAAACAAGTGGGGATTGAATTAGTAAGTGGACATGTGAAGGAGGAACGAAGGGCCATCTAGTGAGGCAATTCATCTGCATATCCTTGGTCAAAGGCAGTTAGGACAGTGGGGTTTATGCAGATACTGTATTGGGGGTATTTGCCTAGGTGAGCTCAAGCTAGAGGAATGATGATATTTCTGGGTCTTTGGTCGAGCAGACCTTCTGAGCCTATCACCTCTATGTCTTAGATGCATCAAAACCTGCATTTAGGGACCAGCAGGAAGATTTGGCCTTGGAACCAGTATGAAGTCCAGGCTTCACACCCCATTACCAGCCAAAAGAGGAAATAAGCCCCACGGCTGTTGAACGGGAGAGAAGCAATGCTCTCTTGTCACAAACCAAAATGCTGAGGACCACAGTTATCGGAGGGTCAAAGGAGGTTAGAATGACCTTTCACAGCAACTTAAAATTTAAGCCAGCTTAAAATTTCACTTTCAGTTCATCCCATGGATATTTAGATTTATTACACCAATAGCCTTCTAGCCTAATAGAAACAGTTGTTTTTGGTCTTTTGGTGTTTGCAAAGTAAGACTTTTTAAATGATTAATTAAATTTGGTTTTAAATAGATACATTAAAACATAAAAATGACACATATTAATGAAATGCCATGAGATTTGAGGTTTTGTATATAAGAGCAAAGATCCTATTGCTAGACTTTGAAAGGTGAGATGCCCGGAGTTTGAGCACAGACTGACAATAGTTCTTTCTTTTTGTTTGTTTGTTTTTGTTTTACATTAAATTTTATTTTGGATTATCTATTACAATTTTAAACAATACACGTGCTATTGTTGTCTCATAATTGATTATAAAATTCTCTATTAGTAACAATGTTGAAATCTATTTCCTACAAAAAACAAAACACACGTGACATTGTTATTTCTTAAGGCAAATAAACCAATGAAGAAATCATCAGCTTCTCAGAACTGATTGCTTTTTCTGAGACCAGCAGTAATAACAGTGGCAGCTACTGCTCGTTGGCAGCTCATGTGGGGTGGTTCTGAGCTGCCACCCCAGATGCTAAAGTGGATAAGACCCAGCCTGAGCCTTCCAGAAGTTTCCAGAGAAATTAAAGTTTCTATGGAATAGAGAGGAATATGATTCCCTGTCTTCTCCATCCGCTGGTCCTGTTTCTGCCCATTGGGATCACAAGGAATGAATCCAGTTGTTCCAAGTGTCAGCTCTTTGAAGTATTTAAGCATAAGCCATCAAACCCGCAAGCTTCCAACAGGCCTTATTCTGAACACACCAGACTTTCATCTCAACAAAGTGGGGCTTTAGTCTCTTCACCAGCAGCTCATACTCCTCTGCACCCTCTCTGATTTGTCCCTGTCCATAATGTTTAGGTGAAAACATTCCCCTTCCCTTACCATCTCAATGGTTTTGAACAATAAAGAATAGAGCTGGGGTTTCTGAGGCCCATTTTAAGGACCACAAGAAACTTCTGGGATTCTCCCTCAAAAAGTCAGGTGAAGGGACCTGGAGTAAAAGAACAAGAAATGTGGGGGAAAATTATTGATTTAACTTGCTATTTCTGTAGATCTTCAATCCCAATCTTGTCTCAGGTCTTCCTCCTTCTGTACAACCCTGAAGATATCTTACCAGTGTCATTAGGAAGATTAAATACTAGTATAATTACAATTTATCAAGAGATTTTGTTTTGTTTGGTACCAGGTACTTTAATATTTCTTACTTTGTGATATATCATGGAAACTCTGCAAGTAAGTTATTATTTTTTCAACCTCCATTTTTGCATATGAGGAGATAGAGGCTCAGAGATTAAGTAACTTGTCATAGCTGGTAAAGAGATTGAATCCAGACTGAATGCAGCCTGACTTCTAAGTTTATACTCTTTCTACCTCTCTCAAACTCTGTGATAAAACACAGTTGAGCATACTCAGAACTTCACCTGGCCACACTAGGTACTTAATAAATGCTGGTTTCCCTTTCTTTCATCATCCTTTTCTTCCTCTCACTGATCACATGCAATCTACAAATGAGGAAGAGAGCTTTGAATTGATGTGCCACATCCCTGAAATGGTCGGATAACATGAATTCTCAAATGATCACTTTTAGCCATCAAAGCCCTTCCATGTGACCTTGGGACAGCTCTACAAGGCCCATTAACATCTTGTAGGCCAACTAGTTTGCAGTCAAGGAGTGGAATGTCTGAGGATTCTTTCTAAACAATTCTCACCCCTTATACAGCTTCTTCCTCTTTCTTCAAATAATTTTATTCACTCTTCAAACTACCCAATTAAGTTCAGTGTCTTTTTTGAGCTCCACGGTGCCTTAGACCTGGTCTTGCCTCTTTGGACTATGAGTCTACAAGTCAGGGCAAGATATAGATAGAAAGGAAGGTGGTCTCAAGTGGGCTTCTCTTTGGTTCCTCCAATCTCTAGTGGAGTCCTTTATGTCTCTCTTAAAGTTTCTGATATATCAACTACAGCAGCGATTGCACTCAAGACCAGTAGTTCTCAACTGGGACAGTCCAGTTCCCCCTGAAGGCACTTGGAAATAGACAGGGGGCTTTGTGATTATCACAATGGCTTGAGGTGCTTTTGGCATCGAGTGGCTGGTGGTAAGCAGGCTTGTTACAGTTTTGCAATATACACCACCGTCTGGCATGACAAAATCACCCCCACAAGATAGCAATACCATTCACCCACCCTGAGAAGGTCAGGGTCATGACTTCTCACCATTGTCCCTCCATGTCCAGCTCAGTTCCTAGCCCTCAACAGATTCTTAGCACAGATCTTTTGAAGGAATGTTCTCTTTTGTCACCTTGCCATTTTTCTGAATATCTCCTCTCCCTCTAGAGGTTCTGCAAGAGCATTGTTCTTGCCTCTAATTTCTGGAACCACCTTCAAATGCAGAAGCCTTATTTAGCTGTCTCTCATTTCTATTCCATTTCTCTTTCCTTTCCCTCCTCTCAAATTTTTCAACAATTTGGAGACCCACTGTACTAATGAGTGCCTTGTAAATTGATCAATTAGATTTACCCTTTGAGTATAACTTGAAGACATGACTTTTGAGTCATTTTAGGTGGGAACATTTTTATCCAAAGTAGATTAAATGTCCCAAAAAGCTATTATGTCTGTGGCCTAAATGATTAAATTGTTAAGTAATTAACTCTAAGTGACTTAGCCAAAGCAGCCACAGTGGCCCTGTTGGCTTCCCCTTGTAAGGAGTAGTGAGGAAAGAGCTAAAGCTGGAAGGCTGACTATCTTCGTCGTTCTTGCTGAGATGTCAGGAATACAGGTACTAAGCAGACCAAGGATTCCAGCTCCAGCCAGGACAGATGACCCATTAGAGGAGAGTCAGCACTGGGTTCCTGCAGGGTTCCTGTGCTGGATCTTGGTGATCAAAGCATGCTGTGGCCATGCAGAGCATTCTCATGACTGGAAACTTTCGAGTTCATTGATTTTACTTTCTGACTAATTCCCTTGAGAAAACCCTTAGCTCCTTTCCCTTTTGTAAAATTTGGAGAGAAGGTTCTCTTCCTACCATGGGAATTCCCAAGTCTGCCTCACTCAGGGGCTCTCCCATTTTCTTAAAGGATGTTAGGGAATACTTTAAAAGGTCTTAGAGTTCATTTTCATTCTTCTCAAATTGAAAATATCTCTCTGAAGAGTTGTATTACCCATGACTGGGAAGGATCTGGAAACAGAGAAATTTGGTAAGATAGGAAAAAACTAACATTTATTTAGCAATTACCATGTACCGTGTACATTACGTACTAGACACCTCATTTCAATCTTCCTTCAGATCCATGAAGTAGTGTGTTAGTCAGGATAGACTAGGCTATGTTTCAATAACAAACAGGCCCTAAATCTCCATGGAGAGAGAAGAGAGAAAGAGAGGATTTATTTCACAGTTCATTACATATCCATCACATTGATCAAATGTGGCTTTATATGGCTTTGACCCTGGCCATCTTAACCAATGAAACAATTATTATCTGAAACATTTCAGATTGCTATGGTAGAAGGGAAGATGATGATGTGAAATCGTGGACTATTTCTCGAAATTATGCACAAAATAAAATGTCACTCATGCTTACACTTTATTGGCTAAAGCAAGTTACGTGGCCATACCCACTTATAAAGAGGATAAGAAAATACATTCCAACCACATGCTCAGGAGGAGAATCAGAATATTTGATGAGTGAAGTATTATTATTCTTGTTTTATAGCAGAGGAAACTGAAACCACTCAAAAGTAGCAAAGCTGTATTTTAAAGCCTAGTATTGTCATGTGGTCTTATGGGCTCTTTGCTCTCCCAAGGTGGGGGCTTTCCACAGCATGCTGTACATGGTGTCTTCTCTCCTCTCCAAATGCTACTCTTGGGGCTTAAAGGGTTATGCAAGTGCAGTGGGTAGTGGACTGGTTAAAGCCACATCAAAATTACTGTGGCTCAGCCATTATTTCATTTGCCCATTTCAGTTCTCTTTCAAGGGCTTCAACACATTTAGTGTGAAATTATCATGTAACAGAAATTTTATTTCTGAACACCTTCTGGATTCCTCTTTCAAATCCTATTCTTGAGTGTCATAGAGTTCCTTTCATATTGCTTTTATTTGTTAAATAATGAGAGAAGGGCCATTCTCTCCTCAGTTCAGTAAGGTTGCTACCTTGTGGATATTCAAGATCCAGGAGAAAGGATGTCATAAATTTATTCTATTACTTTCAGCAAAAATAATCTCCAGGAAAAAAAAAATCTTTGCTTGAAGGAACAATAAGATGACAAGACTGATTCCATTAGCCCTTAGAAAATCAATCCCAGTATTTCATCTCCCTGGAGCTCAGAGGACATGCCTTGTTAAGTCAGTTCTCAGACTTTTCTATTTCAAGTATGCTTAATGGAAGAGAAAAATCTGAAGAAGAAAGGTCTGAAGAGGTCTGCTGCAGGTGTAATTTGACTTTAATGTGCCCCAGTCTTTTGCATTCTGTTCCACAATATACCCATGTTTGTTTCAATTAAAAGTGTGTTGGTACTCAACACTACATAAAGTGGATAGCCTAGGAGATATTCTAGCTTGTTCTATGGTTTTTATCATCTCTAGGAATGTGGCCTTTCTCATCCTTTAACAACAATATGCTTATCATCTTGTCCCTGGGGAAGGACAAGAGTTGCTGTCAAATTGGAAATCCATGGTGTGTGTCCCTTGGTAGCTAAAGTACCCCAGAAGCTAGGACAGGATAAAGGTAAGGAGGAGGAATAGGGGAGGAGAGGAAGGAGAAGAGGACCATGAAATGACATCAGGAGACAAAGAAGAGCCAGTACAGTCAAGGAGAACCCCAAATGTGCCCTTAACAAAGCACATGGAAATAACTTGGAACTAACTTACTGATTAACACAGTTGCTAAAGAACTGCATTTTTATTCATTATATTGCCTTTATACATTAAAAAAGACCAAGTACTTTGTTGGAAACAAAGCAAGCTGTAGCTTAAGGCAAACTGTTTAACCTTGCTGGTATCCAGTGCATAACTCAAGTGCTGCTCAGACTAATGAAGTGTAAAGTTTGTAAAAATCTTTGAAGGTGGAGAGTGCAATTTAAGCATTATGAATTATTAAATAGAGTGCCTATTTAGGAAGAAAACTCTCCAGTAGCATTATATGTTCCTTAACTAGCCATCAACATCTGATAGAGCTGGTTGTCCAGTTACATGACAGAAGGGATCCAGTGGTTGATACATGGAAAATGGAAAAATAAAATAACAAGGAAACAATCTGGATGGAAACAAATGGAATGCACCATTAAGGCATTGGCTTGGTTCAGAGAGAGATTCCTGAGCTAAAGAAGGCCTCGTTTACTGGAATGGAGAAACATAAGGCCAAGAAATTGCTCAGAGGTACCCCGTCTTTTCCTGCACACATGGAGATGCACTCTGTGCTGACTGCTGCTGGTGTTTTAGATCAGAATCTCAATTTCAGAAATAGCCTGAGTTGTGTCCTTGGAAAAGGAGAGAGTTATGGGGTGTATTTGTATGTGGTGGGAAAGAGGAAAGGGAGGTGGGGAGGATGTTGGCAGGAGTCCTGTAGATGTTCTCTGGAACCAAACTGCTTCTGAAGTAGCTGCCAGGTAGAGCCAAGTGGGTCTCACAGATGACACAGGCCAGTTATGCTCATGAAAGGGGAAAGCTGGTTACCAGTTGGCCTATTTCTCAAGCATGTAGGCTGAGCCTCAGTTTCTCATTCAACAGGTATTTATACCTCCTGCCAGGTACTGTTTTAGGTAGTAGGGATACATTAGAGAACAAAAGGCAAACATCCCTGCCCTCATGAAACTTATTTTCTATTGGAGGGAAAATGAGTTGTATAGTATACAAGAAGGGAGAGAATAGGGACTGTTTGGAGGGCAGGGTTGGAATGGCCTTACTGAAAAGGTGATACTGAGCAAAAACCTGAAGGAAGCTAGAGAGTGAACCATGTAGGCATCTGGAGGAAGAACTGTCCAGGCAGAAAGAACAGCAAAAGCAAAGGGCCTGAGGTGGGAGAATGCTTAGTAGGTGCAAGAAACCCCCAGAAGCCAGCAAGGTTGGAGTGGACTAAGCAAGGGAAAGAGTGATCTCTTTCCTTTGAGGTGAATGACACCATGGAGAGCCTTGTAGGCCACTGTGTGGACTTTGGCTTTTCTTCTGAAATAGAAGGAAAATTGCTGGAGAGCTTTGAGCAAGGGAATGACTTGATGTGACTTTCATTTTAGTAGAATCAGTCTCGACTATTGTGTCAAATGGGCTAAAGAGACTCCAAGGGTGGAAGTGAGGGGAAGAGTTAGGAGGCTCTTGCAATAATCCTGGAAGGAAGCTATTGTGGCTTGACCAGTGTAGGTAGGGGCCATGGAGTGGTTGGACTCTGGGTAGACACAGAAAATGGAGCCCATGGAATGTGCTAATTTGTATAAGGGGGCTCTCTTGTGGTCTGTCCAGAAGTACATTAACAAGCTGTGGAGGAATCATGGTGAGGGGTGTTCCCTCTCCACTTAGAGGGTAACAAAGGGAAAAGTCAGTTACTGCAGGCAGACATCTTCTTATTCTTCCTTTGTTCTCCCCTGCTAAATTGAGGGTCAATTAGCACAACTTATTATGTGTCAGGCACACTAGTAACCCTGAACTAATAAGATCCCTGACCTCATGTCGCCTACAGTCTATTCACAGAGTCAGACATTAAGTAAATAATCACCCCAATAAACATAAAATGACAACTCTGAGATATGATGAGTGTCCAAATTGGTTTCTCTTTCCTGGTAGGAGGTTCTGCAGAAGAGACCCTTGAGTTGACATCTGAATACATACACATAGGCCCAGCAAAGGGAAGCAGAAGGTGGGGCATAGTGTTGCAGGTTACAGAAATAGCATGTACTGAGGTTCTGAAGGAAAGGGGGCATTATATGTAGGAGGAACCAAGAGAAGGGAAATGCAGAAAGCTTGGAGAACAGGGGTGAGGAACAGATGGGGATGAGAACAGGGAGGGACCGGAGGCCATCTTTGGATTTTACAGTGGTCAGTGAGAAGCTCCTGGAGACCTTCAAGCAGGGAAATGGCATGGTCACACTTGCCTGTTGACAAGCTCCACTATGGCTGCTGAGCATGAATCAAGGGTATCAACTAAGAATGAGGTGAGAGATCCTGTATGAAGCAATTGAAGGAGCTCAGGTGAGACCAAGAAATTGGTGGAGATCATGATGAGGATCAAAGCAGAGATTTGGAAAGTATTCATGCAGTAGAACTTAGTTTTGGATTGGCCACGAGGGCTGAGAGGAGGAGTGCAAGAATAATTCCTAATACCTTGTTCGAATCCTTGCAAAGTGGATGTAAACTTTCTTACTTATAAAACTTACCTACTTGTACTAGATCAACCACAGGGGAAGTTAGAAACTTTATTTTTCTACAAATATTTAAAAATAAAGATGTATGATAGGATGGTTTGGTATACAGCCTTAGTTGAAAGAGAGAGGTGAGAGAGATGACCTCCCTTAGCCCTCTCCAGCCCCATAGTATGGTTGTAAAATAAATTGATAGAGTCCTGCATGGAAAAGCAATCTCTAAACCAATGCCATTCTATAGAAAAAGCACGATTTAATGCAAGCTGCAGAGGTAAGTGTATATTTTCTAGCAGCTATATTAAAAAGGTAAAAAGAAACAGATGAAATGAATCTGAATAATCTATTTTTTTACCCAATAATCCAAAAATAATATTACAGTATGCAATCAATAGAATAATTATTCATGAGGTACTTTTATTTTTTTCCCTGTAAGCACTTTTTAAAATTCAGTGTGTACTCTATATCCTTAGCCTGTCTCATTTCAGATGAGCCACATGATGTGCTCAAAAGCCACATGGCTAGTGAGGACAGAACCGGGCAGCCCAGCTCTACACCTTAAGCAGCCACACAAACCTGACATCCTCATGCAAAACAGTGGATTTGAAAAATAAGGAAGGCCTTAAATAGTGCCTCTTACATCTTAAAAGTGAATCCTTTTTGTTAATCAGCTGTGTGACTTTGAGGACATGTCCACCACTCTGTGCCTCAGTTTCCCACAAGAAAGTGTGGTGGGCTGGGTAATGTATGCTAACCTCTTCAGTCCTATCAATGGTTGATTCCAGGTTAACTTCAAGAAGTTCAAACACTCCCTTCCCTTTATCTTGTCATCCCTCCTGAAGAGACCTTTAGACCTCTAGATTGCTCCTGGATCTTCTATGATATTGGAAGTGTAGGTAACTGGCTAGGTCAATAGTAAACTAACAACTCACAGATTGGGTTTTATTCCAAAGAAAAAAAGGGTGGATATTTTTAGGGAAATTTGAATACTGACTAGACATTCAAATGCTAAATGAGACTATTGGTTGTTTTTTTTTTTTTTTTTTTTTTTTTTTGGTGTGCTATAGTATGATGGCTAAGTTTTCCGAAGTTCTTAGGTCTGAAATCCATAGCTGGGGGTTCTGCATCCACAGAATCATCCGACCTCAGATTGAAAATAATTTTTTTAAAACCATGTTTATGGTGGAGGCGTACAGACTTTTTTCTTGCCATTATTCCCCAAACAATACGGTATAACAATCATTTACATAGCATTAACATTATTAGGTATTATAAGTAATCTAGAGATGATCTGGTGTGTACAGAAGGATATATGTGGGTTTTATGCAAATACTATCCCACTGTATATGAGGCACTCGAGCATTTAGATTTTGACAGCTGAGGAGGTCCTGAAACTAGTCCCCTAGATTCCCTAAACTAGGGATGCAGAGGGACAGCTCTATTTATAGATGAAACAATATACTGTTGTGTATCTGCTTTCAAATTATTCCAGTTGGGAGTAGGTAGGTAAGGATGAAATGAGATTGATCATGGATTGAAACTGGGCTGTGACATGGATATTCAATTATATTACTTTCACAGATTGAATTTTCTATAATAAAATGTTTAAAAAAGATGAAGCTAGCTGGATGCAGTAGTGTACACCTGTAATCCTAGTGACTGGGGAGGCTGAGGCAAGAGGATGGCGACTTCAAAGCCAGCCTCAGCAACTTAGTGAGGCCCTATGCCATTCAGCAAGACCTTGTCTCTAAATAAAATATTAAAAAGCCTAGGAGCTGGGCGCGGTGGCGCATGCTTATAATCCCAGCAGCTCGGGAGGCTGAGGCAGGAGGATTGAGAGTTCAAAGCCAGCCTTGGCAAAAGTGAGGCACTAACCAACTCAGTGAGAACCTGTCTCTAAATAAAATACAAAATAGGGCTGGAGATGTGGCTCAGTGGTCAAGTTCCCCTGAGTTCAATCTTCGGTAACCCCCCACAAAAGGACTAGAGATGTTGCTCAGTGGTTAAGTGCCCTGGCTTCAATCCCTGATACTACTACTACTACTACTAATCTTCAGACTTTCTTAGATTTTACTTCTGGTTGGATTTCAAAAGCTCCCCTTAAATACTGTGCATACTTCATAGTGTAGATGAAAAGCCTGCTTGAACACCAGGAACATACAATTCTTGTTTAATACTGCAATAGAATGAAGCCCCAGCCACATACTTCCCATCATAGCTTAAATATCTCTGGTGGTTTCAGTGGTAACATGACTTTGCCCCCTCATCCATCCCTTTGGTACTATTTAGGATCAATATTTATAAATGAAGGTTTGTTGCAGTTCAAGGAGAGCCTCAGACTCCACCAGAGCCACACAGGTTCCCAGGGAACATGGCAAAATATCATTGATTTGGCCAAAGCATGTTGCAGATACCAAAAAGTACAGATACTTGGCCCACAAACATAAAGAATGCTACTTCCTTCTTGTGTTTTGGAGGCAACATGGTGCAGAGAGAGGTGGGGACTCTCTGAGGAAGGAATTCAGAGGGATTGTGACCTCAAAGGCTAGGAAGCCCAGCATTTGGGACCCATAAGGGGGTCATGTATAGGTCACTTGTCCCCCTGGGTTGCCTGGACATTGTCTGAATTTCTTTCATAGTGCTCTAAGTTCAGTGAAAGACCTCTCTCCTCTTCCTGTCCATCTTGTTCTCCTAAATGTCCCATTAGATGAGGAGACTGGACTCTACCTCCCAGTTCTTACCGAAGACATTGGGATGCTTGACATCTCACCTAGGCTTAAAGAGCAGGCACTCATTTTTACCTCCAAAGGACGATTGTTGTTAATGTCTTTAAAACAGTGTCTACAAGGAAAGAACAGGACTCAGTCTGAGAATGTTTTCCTTTTGCATTTTCAACAGCCAAAGGAGTATTGAGTTTAGGGTACCAACATACGGCACAAATGTTAATTTTAAGGAAAATTTGGCACACTTGTACGCTAAACTGTGCTACTTTCTACACATGGGATACTTGGTTTCAGTGGTAGCAATACAGTGCCAGATTTTCTTAAATGTCAGGCATTTTAAGAAATGGTTTCTCAGAATTTAAAATTATACAGAAAAAAAAAATGCTACTGTGATGTCTCTAAATAAAAGAAATTTGATCCCCAGGGGAAAACAAGGCAACAGCTGACTGGAGTTCATGGTGGACCATTGGTTAACTGTGAAACATAAACAAAGTGTTGTTTCAACTTCTAAGTGATATGCTGTAATCCTATCATTCATTGTCCAGAGAATAACCTCCAACATGGGCTGTCTGGTCTTTTGGGGTAGAAGGAGTGGAGATATTCTGCCTTGACAATTCCCCACTGCCTGTTAAAAGAATTTACCTATGCTACCTACATCAGATGAGGAGGTGAGAATTATCTGGAGAAAAGACTTGCCCTGTGTCACAGCAAGTGCAGAGTTTGGTAATCCTCATGAGTGTAGTCTGGTACAGAAATTCATCAAGCCTGGAGCTCCGTGCTTATTTTGACTGAATTTCCCTTGACCCCTCTGGTGTATCAAGTTCACCACAAGTTCAGATCTGACTCTCTCAGCTTCATGGACTCATTTTCATCCACAGGCTCTTGGGAATCTTTTCTGGGTCATCATCTACATCATAATAAAACACTCATCTCAAGATTGTTCTGTCTTTGATTGTGAGTCTGAATCCAGATTTACAGTTATTTTCTTTATCTCTGTAACAGAGGGAGAAGTCTAATGGTGTACTTCCCAGTGGCTTGATGAGTCAGCATGGGGAAGAAGGAAACTGGGAATGATATAAAGCGTGACAGGGACAGCTAGAGGAAAGGTCATCCAGCAGAAAGGTAACATGAGCTGAGAGTCCAGACACTTGGGCTCTAGAACTTTAAATACCTCACATCCTCCCTGTGCCTCTGCAGAGGGAAATATTCTTTAAATCTGAACAAGATGGTATCAGAAGTTCTTCCTCTTGCTCCACATACTCTGTGACTAATTCTCTTCATCTGCAGAGTATTTGTGGGAACTAAATGTAAAAATGGGTATGAAAGTTTTTTAAAGAGTTGAGAATTATTTCACTGTAAATTATCACATCATCTTGAAATGATGCTCTCAGTAAACCTTGAGTATTTTTTTATTCCTATTACAATGTTTGGTCAAGTTTAAGGGTTTATTTTTAATCTTAGGTGGAAGATGAAAGAAAGCATAGAAAGAAAAAGAAACACATTTAAAGAAATGAGTCATTTGAGAATAAATTAAGTTGACCTTTCTGGAGAATGATTTAGCAATATGTATTAAGACCTAAAAAACTCAAAATACTTTTTCTCCCTAATTCTATTTCTGGAGAATCTTATCAGAGAAAGTGATACTCACCAAAGATTTATGAACAAAGCCATCTACTGCCGTGTCATTTGTATAGTACATAGAGAAGAGAGTAAATAGCATTGTAAAAGAAAACATTCATGCATAGTAAAAGACTTTAAAGGAAAAAACAGAATATTAACACAGTTACTCCTGGATTATTGATTACTTTAATTTTCTTCTTTAGATATTTCAGCATTAAATTTTATAATGGTAGTGAATTTATATTATTTAAAGATCATTAAAAATAAATTATGTAGAATTGTTCACCTTAATAGAATGTTGGTGCTAATACATTTTGTCTTTTTAATATGTCTTAATCAATAGCCAGCTTATCTCAACTGCATTTATGGCTTTCCTCTTGTTCTTCTGCTTACCATGACACTGTGCAGCATTTATATTATGGCTACTACTTGCCATTATGCAGAGAACTGAGTTACCTGTCAGTTTTAGGGTGTTCACATATGGTGCATACTTCTTCCTTGAATTTCCTGCACCCTCTTTCTTCACTTGAAGTTTGCAAGACATACAATAGTTCAGGGCTTGTTTCTTCTAGGATAACATATACCCAGGGTTACTCTTCTAGTTTAGTTTGCTTAATCCTCCCTAAGAAGTTCTAAGGCAAGAACATGCTTCATTCATGTTGAATTTCCCATTATTTTCTACAAAATAGCTGTCTACTGTGAAAATTCAAAAGTCTTAGAAATTATAGGGAGTTCTGCACTCTAGATAGAATTTGTTCATATTTTGTTATTAAGGAATAGATCAAAATGAGTTACTCCTTACCAGCTGAGACTCTCCATAGGAAGATGTTTCCTTCTTTCTTTTCTTTCTTTCTTTTTTTGGTGTTGGAGACTGAACTCAGGGGCACTCAACCACTGAGCCACATCCCCAGCCTATTTTGTGTTTTATGTAGCGACAGGGTCTCACTGAGTTGCTTAGCGCCTCAACATTGCTGAGGCTGGCTTTGAACTCATGATTCTCCTGTCTCAGCCTCCCAAAGTGCTGGGATTACAGGCTTGCACCACCGCGCCTGGCTTGTTTCCTTATTTCTTTATTCACTCATTCAAATTAGTTCCATCTTAGATCAGCTTCACTATTTCTTCAATCAGCAAAAATGAAGATGAAAGTTTGAAGGGGCCATTTCCTAAATACACCATTGAATGATGTCATCAGATGTACATTTTTATAAGAAAGCCAGAGGTAGTTAATGATCTAATAGAAATCAACTTGTTGCTTGTGAAGCAGGCAGAGAGGAGAGAGAAGAGGGAGAAAGACATTGATGGAAATCAACCAGAACCAACTCACTCTCAACTACTCAAAGTCAAAAGTGTCAAGGAATAGAAAAGGAGTAAGTGCTTAAAAGGACTCTTTCTTTTGCCACGCCTTTCAAGGGAATATTGTTTACCCAGAATCTTCTTCTAGAATCAGTCTTACAGCACATAGGCTTGCAGAATAGGTCTGTCAGTATCTTAATTGGCTTTTCCTTACCATCTCATCATTTTGTTACTTAATTCTTATTCAATTTAGATCCAACCATTTCTACACACTTTTATATTGACTTTGACAATGTCCTTCACACTTTGGTTTTAGTCTCTACTCACAAGTGTCATTTGCCTTAGGATAATTTTATTTCACAAATGAATTTTTCCTCCTGGGTGATTTTGCCTTGGATGAGCCTTGGGCTTTGAGTGTCTCATTCCAGGCATTGTTGCAAAACAAATCTGTGAGGCTCCTTGCGCCTTCCTCTTAAATATATTAGTTTTTCTCCATTTGTTGAATTTCTCAGAGTTAAAATCTGGGTTATGTTTGTGTGTGTTGTTTTCATAAGTTTTAAATCTGAAAACTCCGCCTCCAGTATCATGCTCTCTACTCAGCTAAACTGTCTCAAAAAGGTGCGTGTTTATATAGCAAGATTCAGTGTGCATGCACAAATTCTGGGACACATACATACACACACACACAGGCATGTGAAGATGCAGTCCTATATTTTTGGCCTACCCATTTCTATTACTAGTGATTCTATGATAACTGAGTATCTGGCGTTGCTTGAAATTAACTGAAAACGTATTTTTTAAAAAATGTATCATTAGTGTCATTCTTGTGTATTGCCTTTTGGTGCTTTTTTTCCAATTTTCCACTTTAGTCATTTTCATGATTGATTTATACAAACTCTTAGATAGTCATACATTACTTAACAACGGTGATATGTTCTTAGAAAAGGGTGCTAGTTGATTTCATCATTTTGCGTACATCACAGAGTGTACTTACACAGACCTGGATGACTGTATCAACAGGCAATATAACCTGATGTCATATGTGTATGTGGTTCATCATTGACTTTAGTATAATGGGCTTAAGGCAAGGGTACACTAACGGTCACCCCACAAAGTTCTGGAACTTCAGACTTCAAACAAATCTGATCCAATATTCCCTATTACATTGCTGTTGAACCAGTTGGGCAGGAGTCAGACCTGAGACACACGTTGGATTTACATTCATCCCAAGGAGGAAGGGCCCTTTTAAAACTGGAAGAATAGAAATAGGAGACAAGGTCTTGGAGAAAGGTAGCGGTCATGGCAATGGCAATGAAACTTATGAGTCTTTTAAAGGATCATTTATGTGACTAGAAATTGAATGACTTCTGTAATCTCTCCCAAGCTCCTGAGCTTTGGGATGATTTTAGGGGATTTAGGGAGCCAGTTTCTCCCTAAACTTAAATAATTAGAATGACTCAGTGGAAAAGATCCCATGGGGTGAGCGAGTCCTTTCCAGAGCTAGTCACAATGGTGTGGAGATGAAAGGCCTGGCTCGCTGCTCTTGTGACCTGGTTCCTGGCAGGTGGCACCTGACTTCACATCTATAGAATGTTTTCCCCCTTTGCAGAGATCTTTCACATACTCTCCTTGTTTGATTATCCAAGCAACTGTGTAAAGTGAGTAGGGTATCCCAGAGTTTCTTATTCTTGTTACAGAGTAGGGAGAAAAATAATCTCAGATTTAATTAACTTTCCAAACTTGCTTAGCAATTGAGTTAATAAGCATGGTGAGGTGTGCCATTCATCTATAAAAGGGTGGTGTGGCCTAAATCAAGGGTATAACAAAGAAACTGCCCACTTGGCCACTTAACCTCTCACCTCCAGCAAGAAGTAACTTCCCCTCCATGCTTGATTTCTCATCTGTAAAATGGGACAGTGGCATTTCCTGCAGGATTGATGTGACAATTAAATGATGCAATACTTCATTTCCTTTTTTTTCACTTTTTTTAATGATTTGTTTGTTTGTTGATACTTGTTTGTTTTTGTTTTTTGTGTATGTGGTACTGGAGATTGAACCCAGGTGCTCTTAACCTTTGAGCTACATCCACAAACTTATTTAAATTTTTTTTTTAAGCCAGGCACAGTGGTGCACACCTGTAATCCCAGAAACCTGGGAGGCTGAGGAATGAGAATGAATGCCAAGTTCAAAGCCAGCTTCAGCAACTTAGTGAAGCCCTAAGCAACTTAGCAAGAGCCTGTCTCAAAATAGAAAATAAAAAGGGCTGGGGATGTGGCTCAGTGGTTAAGAGCCCTTGTGGTCAATCCCTGGTGACCCCCTCCCCCAAAATAATAAATAAATAATTTTAAAATAAATAATTTTAAAAATAAAAAATAAATAAAAAGGGCTGAGCATGTAGCTTAGTGATAGAAGTCTTGCCTAGCATGTACAAGGCCCTGAGTTTGATTCCCAGCATGGCACAAAAATATATACATATATTTTTAATAAATTGCCCAAGCTGTCCTTGAACTTGTGATTCTCATGCCTCAGCCTTCCAGGATAGATTATAGGCATGCACCACCATGCCTGGCAGTTTCATGCGGTTTTGACTGCCACTTTGAAGTTTACATAGAAGGAATAATATAATAGCCCTGATACTGAGCAGGTGCTGTGTAAATCTAACTCCTCTTCATCATCTTGCTCATAAACTCCCAAGAACTAACATGGCCTAGAAGCTGTCTTCTGGAGACCCTTCTGTGCTTGTATAATCACACTCATCTAAATGCCCTTTCCTAGCATAGCATTTACAGTGTAACTGGCATTGAGAAATATGACTCATTGTTATAAAAGAAAACCCTCAATTATTAACCCAGCAGGCCATTATATAAGTGAGCTTGGTGAGGGTTCACAATAGTTCATACATAAATGTAAAAGATTGTTTATTGAAATAAAATACTCCAGCTACAGGCCTGAAGGGAGTGCTTAGTGTGGAAGTCAGCAAACTACAACCTGTGGGCCAAACCCAGCCTGCTACCTGATTTGTAAACAAGTTTTACTAGAACGCAGGCACTCCAGCTGGCTTACCCCGTGATTCTGCTTCTTCCATTACAATGGCAGGGTTGAATAGTCTCAACAGTCCAGTCCATGTGCCTCACAAAGCCAGAAATATTTGCTACCTGACCCTTTGCTAAGGGCTGCTACTTCCAGGCTATGTGACTTTAGACAGATCATTTATACTCATTGTGCCTCAGATTCCTAATCTATAAAACAGGCCTAATAATAGTACTGATTAAATGAGGTAATCCATGTAAAAAATCATGCACATGGTAAATCCTCAGTTACCAGTAGCCATCTTGATTATTGGTAATATCATTGATTGATGGCAAAGCTCTCTGGGTAAAACACTCACCCTGGCCCAGATCCCCTACCCCTACCCCACAGATATCAATGGCATCCTTCCCTGCCACAATTATGTTTTCCTAAGATCAGCCATTTCAATGCCATTAGCTCAACTTCCAGGACATTAAAAGCATATTCTACCATTTCTCTACACTTAGGAAGACATTTGGATCCATGTCATTGAATATTTTCCAATAGTCTGTGTACCCTATCTGGAGAGGGGGAACTGAGTGAGGCATTTTGTGGGAATTAAATGTCAAGAGTACCAGCTGCTTCTTTCTAAAAATATAAGCTAGATATTCCAAAAGGTGTGAACCATCAATCAAAGTACAAGGGAAGATTTCACATTTAGTTGTTTGTTGTTAGAGAATTTAAAAAAAAAAATTTTGTTTTAAAGAAAATGATTTGACAAATGGCATTAAAAGCCATTAAAGGAGCTGAAAAAATAGCAGTCTCCCTTAGCCTCCTATTGATGGTGGGAAGTGCTTTCTCAATGTAAAGAAGTCTCATCCTGCCGTCTGTTCTGTATGTGGAGGTGATTTCCAAGAGAGAAGTGAAAAGGAAAAAAAAAAAAAAATCCCACAGCCCAACCTTTCAGAAGGATCCTAGTCATGCAGAGAGACCTTCTCCTGACCTCTTCCTCATTGTCAAGTTCGGCAGTTTAGAAGAGCCATCCCCTTAGGGGACAAATCCCATCCCAGCTTCTTACTAAATGGCGGGATAGAGCCTTGGTGTGGGGTGGGTATCTGGAAGGACAACAAGGGATTTGGATCTGTCTCAAGTTCAAGACTCATGGGTAAAGAGTGCACTTGTGACTCCACTACTACCACCATTCCCAGGGGGTAGCATGACCTGCTCAGGATGCTTCCTCTATGGATTACCAGCCACCCCATCTAATGGCCATTGCTTCATTAGTTGAGCCTTTGCATAGAGAAAAATATTCTCCTTACCCTCACACCCTAAACTTAATGGCCTGGGTGGGTAGTGGAGAGGGAGAAGTGACTGGAAGTCATGGGCTCCGTTCAGCAGAGTGCCTCCTCTGCTGCCCTGAGCCACTCACACTTCCCTTATTGCATAAACACTGCCATTTGCATTCAACAGAGTTTATTGAATATCTCGCTTCATTGGTTTCCAGCCTTGGGTGACTATGAACGTCACCTACATCAATGCCTGAGCCCCAGCCCAAAGATCCTGAGGTAATTTAGGTGTGTGGAGGAGCTGGGGCATTGTGTTTTTAGGAAGGAGGTGTGTTGTACATTTTGAACTTCCCAAGTGATTATAACCTGTTGAGACTTACTATGTGCCAGACTCTCTTCCAGGGAAACAAAACACTTAACAGGTCAGATGCCGGTTCTCATGGAACTTACGGTCTAGTAGGGGCAGATAATAAATACATGAATGATAAAGACACTTTTCTGATCAGTCTACAAGGAAAATGAAATGCAGGGCTGTGAAAGAGAAAGCTAGGGGATGGGGAGACTCATAACTTGACAGAGAGTTCAATGGACATCATGTTCAGGGTGGTTAGCTGCCTTGTGATTCCTGAGCCCAGATTCTGCAGGATGATGGACCAGGGGAGACCTTGATTGGGCAGACTAGCCCAGGTTGCCCACTGGGACAAGAAGCTACCTGGGAGGGATATGCCTTACCCTCAGCAACTTGGCTCCAGAATGCCTCTACTTCCCTTTCAACCACTATTAAGTGAATAACAAATAGGGCACATCTTTTTTTTTTTAATTTTTATTTTTTCTCAAAAATTGCATTTTAATACATGCTATCAAACATAACAGAAAAAAACAAATTTTCAGAAGCTGTACACACTGTTCACTGAAAACATTTGTTGAGGCAAATAGAAAAAAATTGTTACAATCATAATTTTTCTAACTTTGCACAAAATTATAAGCAGATTAAATTCTTCATATTAAACATCTTTATATGCACTTTCAATGAACAGTATATATATATAAGATAGGGCACATCTTGAACAACACTTTTTCTGAAAAAAAATGATGTTTCCTCCATTGATGAGAACTTCTTTGACCACCCCACTCAGAAGTAATAGCCTATTGTCAGCATCATGTATTGAATACAATTTCTGACTTACATTATGATAATACTAGAAGCAAATTGAATCGTACTTATGTACAGGCACTCTGCAAGATAATTAGTTCATTTCCATTGCTGAGGTGCACATTATGAGCCCAGTTTCATAAATGAGAAAGCCAACTCTGAAACACTGAGAACTTGGAATGTGACTTAGCCTTTTAGGTCTTTTGGATCTCTTCCAACTGTGGAATTTATGAGCCTTTGATCTTTCATTGTTTTCTCAACTAGATGGAAGCTCCCTGAGGAAGGCATCCATCTTATACATCATTGCCAAAAACTCCTTTCTCTCCCACCTGCCAGGGACCTTGCTTGTGGTAAGTAATAAGCACAGTAGTGGTCAGTCTGTGAAGGCCATTCAATGCCTCACCTTCACTCCTGAGCCCCTGAGGACTCCAGAGAGGTTTTCAGGCCTCAAGCTTCAGTGTTGCTGTCCACCAGCTCCTTTGTGTGACCCAAGATAACTCTAGGCTTTTCCCTCAAGACCCTGAGGGAGTCCTCAGCAAGCACTGTTGGAACTCCTCAGAGGAATCCTCAAAGCACGGGCATTTACAAATGGGTTCTGTGGGTGTTTGTACCCTGAAAAGAAAAATTCAAAAACAATTCTCTAGGCCATCTGCCCTTTTTTCTAATTAAAAATTTAAAAATTGAAATTAAAACACCAGTTAAAGAGTCATTGCAAGTCCTAGACTAGGGATCATTATTCAATAAGGCAGCCTTAGAATTCCAGGTAAGAAGACTCTGTAGGTAACAAGGTGAAGGATTCTGCACAGAAAAAGAAGTCCAGGTAAGGTTACTAGGAATCTCTGGAACAGTCTATTTTGTTGTAACACACACACACACACACACAGAATATGGTAACTTGGATAAAAGATGGTGTACTATGGCTTATGAGTGTGTGTGTGTGTGTGTGTGTTTGAGACAGGAAGAAAGTGAGGCTATGACTGTGGTAATCGATCATTAAAAAAAACTAATGCAGAAAATTGAGAAGTCACGATAGCCTAAGGGGGAATACAACACTGAGCAAAACATAGATTCTGTGATTATTACAATTTAACTGAAGGGTAATTAAATCTTCAGAGATTTAAGCAGAGGTACATTGTCTCCTTTTTCCCTTCTTTCTTTGCATTCAGCAGACAAATGACATTAGCTCTCTGGGACCTTCTGTGGCTCATCAAGGTTGCTCTGTCTAACTCAATGCAGAAACCCGATAGCCCCCAGCCTTTCAACCGGCCTTTTGTAGGGCTTATAACACAGTGTGCCAGAGTCCCAATCTCACATCCTCTTCAGATGGAAAACTCAGATTTGAGGTATTGGAGATTGATCTTCAACACCAACAAATGTTCTGTAAATTGTGTGCAAATTCAACATGATGCTCACAGCAATAAATAACCCCATGAATTTGGTGTTGCAATTTCTCCACATGACAAATTAATTCATTCTGATTCTGAGCTGGCAACCAATAGTAATATTAATTTACCAGATGGAGATACAACCTAAATTCATATGTGCTCCTAAAGCATCAAATAAATCTGTTTTTTAAAAAAAGATATAGCAATGCATGATAAGAGAATCACAACCAAGCAAGGGATATTGAATACGTTCATGGCAATTTGTATAATGCAAGTTGCAAAGGGAGGTAGGAAAGTAAGAATGGCACACTGTAGAGAAAAACAAAACATATGCAATAATCAGAGTTCAATATAGGGGAAAACACGTATTCAATCTAGGGCTCAGTGGAGTGATGCAATTGGACTTGAAAGAAGAGAGAGAGTTGGGCATAGAGTAGGGAGAAAAGGCTTCCAGAAGAAGTTGAAGTTCAGCCTGAAAGAGTGGGGTGGGTCAATGAAAAGAATATTCCTGGATGGTTAACCAGTCTACACAGAGATACAGAGGTAGGATTAGTTTGCTCAATGTAGAGAATGGTGAAAGGCTGGTCTGACAGCTGTTGAGAGGATTTTTAGAGAGAAGGGGAATAGAGTTAGACTTGATTATAAAGAACTTGGAAAATCAGAAGAGGAGTGTGCGTTTGATCTGCTCTGTGTGTTAGGTAGGGCTTAGGGTTAGCTACAAACTGTAGAACTCTGAATGCATTTGCTTAACTGAATAAAGAGTTCATTTTTTCAAACAGCAGAAAGACCAGCACCAGTGGGCACAAAGGTCCCACAGTGACACTTGCCCTCTCTCTTCTTGGTGGGAAGCATTGCTGGTAAGCTTGTTGCTTCATGGTCCCAATGTGGCTGGTCTCCAGCCTCATGCCTACATCCCAGGCAGAAAGAAGACAAGAAAGGAGAAGGTGGGTGAACTCTGCATGAAGCATGAATGCAAAAGCTTCCTCAGAAATCCTTAGCAGTCTTTGATCTGTATCTCACTGGCCAGAAATGTGGCATAGGATGGCCCCTGATTGAAAGGGTGTCTGGGAAGACTAGTGATTTTCCTAGGCACATGGTCACCACAAGCAAAATCAGAGTTCTGTTTCTTAAGTGAAAAGAAGAAGTGTACCCTGGAGCAGCAAGCAGTAATTGCTACACTCTAAAATGTAGGTCCCTAAACAGGGATGTACCTTAGAGAAAGCGATGACTTTTTTAAAGATAGATTTGGCATTGGTATACAAGTGATTCAGAAGGAGGGAGAAGCTTCCAGAGGATAAATGGAAGTCATTGAGAGTAATCTAGGAGGAAGTGGTGAGCATTTGGACTGGAGTCCTGGATATGATAATGGAAAGAAAAAGAAAAGCTAGGCATTATTTCCAAGGAACAATAAAAATGATTTTAAATTAACAATGAATGGTCAAAGTGGAAGGTGATGGAAAATTAACTTCCTGGCCCTTTTCTTTTTACTTCTATGCATAAAGTTAACATTTGGGGTAGATGGAAGGGTACTTACTAGTGCTTCTTATTAAAAAAAAACACCAAGAATCAGAGACATGTTGGGGCAATAACAAATCCTGGAAGGTTATTGCATTTTAACATAAAAAGCACCTGACAGGTAGCAAAGGGCTGAGTTGGGTCCCAAGTCAGGAGATTCTTATAGGAGTATGCTTCTTCTTGGAAACATGAGCTTATTTTCCAGGGACATCTTCTAAACATGGCAGACCATTAGAATAACCTCCAGAGTACATCTAGGCTTAAAAAGCAAAATGCGGGCTGGGTGGGCTGCTGTGGTACAGCGCTTGCCTAGCATGCCCAAGGCCCTGTCTTCCACCTCCAGCAGCATAAAAAACAAACAAAGAAAGAAAAGCAAAATGAATCCGTTCTGAAAATCACTTACATTCCTTTTCACAACCAATCCTAAATAAAGCAAGCATTCTGCATATTTGTTAGAATGGGGACAAAAAGGGAAGAGTTGAAAGGAGGGAATTCCACAGAACTTTTTTGGGGGGGTAGTTTTATTTGGTAGATATTGTAAAAGAACAGAATAAAATTTTCTTAAAGACTAGAAAATTATCACAATCCAAAAGTCTTTTAGAAATGTTATTAAACACCAGTCATGGCAAGACAGTGCAGTTGCAGAAAGGTTTAGGAAAAGCTCCCAGCATGAAGACGATCCCAGGATGTGAGAGGCAGCTTATTATAGTACCCCATGAGGAAGTTACCTCAAGGGCGTGGACACAGACTGTGGGAGCGGAGAGGAAGAAGGGACTAAGTCCATCCGAGGGCTGCAGCTTTTTGACATATTATGGTTCTACCACGACACAAATGGGTTTTGGACTTTTAGCCTGAAAGGAGTTGTTAAGCAATTCAACCACATTAGGGCCCTGGGAAAAGAGGCGATATTGCCAGAGATCCAATGGTCTCACCTTAGGCACCCCAGAGCGCTTTCTCAACACTGGGGAAGGAGTCAAGGAGAAATTCAGGGATGGGTGTAATGGAGAAAATGGATTAGTGGTATTTGCAACGTGTGATTTTGTAACTACTGTGAATCTTTATACCAGCTCATCTTTCTCTATACTTTTAAGGTTGAGGGTAGTTCATTATTTTATATGTCTAGCTTCCTCAATTCAGTTAATCCAAAGTCACCCCCATTTTTCAAGTCACAAAACGCTTCCTCTATTGTTCAGAAAACACTGATAGTAAGGCTAGAACACAGGGTGGGATGGGAGAAAATTTTCTCTCTTCCCTCACATTCACAGGTATTCCTTCATCCTCTTCACATTGTGCTGACATTTTTTTTAAATGTTTATTTTTTAGTTGTAGGTGACAGAATATCTTTATTTTATTTTTATGTGGTGCTGAGGATCGAACCCAGTGCCTTATGCGCACTAGGCGAGCACGCTACCACTGTGCCATAATCCCAGCCCCTGTGCTGACATTTTAATGATAAAAAAGAGAAGAGGAATATTTTGAAAGAAAATAGTTTCATATGTCAGAGAAATGTGGTTCTGCTTCTTGTTTTCTTATATTTAGTAGATCAAGCTAACAGATCAAGATTCTTCTATTGTGGCCCCTACAACATCTTTCTCCACATCTGGTTGTCAGTTTCTCCCACAAGATGCTGAGTTCCTTGAGCTTTGTGTTTGGCTGACTACACATTGTCTTCCTGGCACCCAGCATAGTGCAGGCACGAGAGACACCCGAAGCGGTGTGCTGAGGGAATACCTCTGGGGAGGATCTTCACAGACTGAACCTTTGCTGTTATTTATTCTTATTTCCCTGAGGATATAAGCCTGGGTCATAAAGCTGTGGGCCCAAGGTATGAACCAGGGTAAAATTTGCCTGGGGCATCCAAACACTTCAGGCAGAAAAATCAAGTTGTCCAATAAAATGCTTTGAGGGAGTCTTTCATAGCTCCAAAGGCAGGATATCCCCAGTTAAATTTTGCCTGCCTGTTTGCTAACAAAAGCCAGTATACATTTTTAGTTTTGTTTTTTTAGTGCAGGTATTTTAATAGCTACATCAGTCCCAGAGTATAAAAGTATAAGTTGGGAAAATCCACAAGCAAAAGTCTCCTTTCCGCCCAGGGAACCACACAATTGCAAGAGCACCTTTCTGTTGCTTGTGAAGTTGCTAACTGAACTCCCAAGCCTTCCTCCCTCCAGCTGCATGGACTTTCTCTCCAGACCAGGTTCTTTAGAGATGAGCTAGGTGAGCTACATATACTTGAGAAGAGGACATATATTTTATAAGTGTATACATATTTTCCAAGAATGAGTTTAATGAGCAGAATCCACAGGAAAAATTAATATGAAGCAGGTAAATGAAAAGTGTAAGGGGGGGGGGAGGGAGAAAAGGTATCCAAATGAAAGTGATCATTTATCTGAAGACAGAAACAGAGTAGGAATTCACACCACAAATAGAGAAAGGGGAGGGTCACAGATCCATCTACCCATTAGGATGGGCACCTCCCAAAGCTAATGACCATTTACATGGAGTGCCACGGGGAACCTGCAGCTGTTGCCCAAGTGAGACAGTCAACGTTGGTCTCCCCTCCTGGATACTGTTGGCAGGAACATGGGAATGTTCTGCTCAGCAGTGACACTCTCTCAGAGGCTCAGTGGCATTTGACCACTGTCACCTTGGCAATTTCCAGAAGCCTCCCACATCCTTTATATTATTTCAGTGGAACAGGACATTCCACCTTTCATTTCAAAGAATACAACACACTTTGGCCAAGGATCGTGAGCCAAGATGAAAGAGGGACTGTACTTTGTGATAGAGCATTACCCCAGTCACTACCACGCCTTGGCTAAGCCACCTTCCTCATTAGAGATGTCCTTGGAAGTTAATTTGTGTGAGGTTGACTTGGGTGAACTGGGACAGAACAAATTAACCGGTTAGTCCTTCCTTCAGAAAACACCAACATTCTGCCTGAGATCAAGGAGCTAGAATATGGTATTTGTCAAGTAAATTCCCAAGAAATTATTGATTCCCAACCATATATAAAGCACTAGGAAAGTTTCTGACTTTCTGGCCAGATTACATTAGAAATGTAGGCTCCCCAGGCACACAGAGAGGTAACTAACAGCATAGGACTCTGTCAGTGAGTGGGACATCAAAGAAACATGACAGACTTCAGACAAGTAAGGGATTTGCTTCCGGCTATGGTGGAAAGGAAGGTTTCACCTTGAAGTTCTCCATAAAGCTCCCACTAGGGGAGGTTCTTCCCACCTCCTTTCCTGCAGAAATTTGCAGCAGTCTGGCTGATATATCTAAGGCAAGGTTTTAAAGAAATAAGGTAGCAGGCTGCTCAGGTAGGCCTCAGAGGAGAGAAGAGCCTGGTGGGTGGAAGGACTCAGCATTGGCCTGTGAGTTTTGAGATTCACAAACAAGTTCCATTTTTATATTACAGTCAGGCTTAGGGGAAATGATGCCCAGAAGCAATCTGTGGGTCTGAATATAAATACCAATACATTGATTTACAAAGGGGTAAGAACATATTTTCTAATGACCAAAATGATCTTGTCCACCAACGGCTGACTACTTTACAATTCAAAGAATGTTGGAGCAATTATAGAAGATTATTTACTGAGCATGTAATCAGGGACAAAGATTAGAAGACCCAAAGAGTAACTTAATACAACATCCCACAATGCTCTTGTTGAATAGAATACACACGCACTCACACACACACTCACACAATGCTGCTATCTGTCATATTTAAAGTCTCCTCATTGAATTGAGTAGTAATTTATACCTTCAAATTCTCATAACCCCTTTAATACTCCTCTTTAATATACCATACATATACTTATTATTGGATATGTTCCACAGATATGAACCGGTTACAGGGGTCTTGTCATCTTGGCTATTGTTAAACATTTCACGAATTTCTTAGTTACTCTTTTAGTAATTATGTGCAGAGTAGCATTTGGAGGTATATTTCTTTTCTATTTTACATTTACATTCAGTGTAATTCCTTATTTGAGTTGTGTGAGCTTTGACAAACACAGTTGTATAACCACCACCAAAATAAAAATACAAAACATTTCTATTATCTCTTTCCCCATAAAAAAATACTGCCTTGAGTTTCAATTTTAAAATAGGTTCTTTTTAGATAGTGGAATGAATCTGACATAACTTTCCTATGTCCATATATGAATGCACAACCAGTGAAACTCCACATCATGTACAACCACAAGAATGGGATCCTACTTAGAATGAGTTATACTCCATATATGTATAATATGTCAAAATATATTCTACTGTCACATTTATCTAAAAAGAAAATTTTTTAAAAAGATAAAGTAGGTTATTTTTTAAAGATAACCAACCTCATCAATTACATTGGTTCTGAACACTTCTGTTTGCCAAAGGTCAGAGTATTTAGCCTTATCTCCAATATTGTGCCATTTTCAGAGATGAACAAGATGAAGTTTTCTAATATGCATTTGCATATTTGCTTAGCTAGGAATGAGTATATCAAGTTTATTTCATCTGTGAATATAAAACAAAATGAAAAAAATCAAGGCATATTCTAAGGACATCTTCCCCCAGAGAAAGTTAGAGACAAATTCTAACATTCCAGTTAGAGCTCTACCAGGAGATATATTAGCTCTGAGGGATGGCAAGAGAACTGCTAAGTCATATCTCCTGTGCATTTCCTTCCTTTCAATGGGCCACGAGGACAGAGATAACCCCAACAGGCCAGCAGCTGCTCCGGGGCTCAAGTCATTGTACTCATTCCAGCTTTTCAGAAAGTCACCTCAGTAGAGAGCACTTCGAAGAATAACTTACTTTTCCTAAATGGAAGCCACATGCACTTTAATGTACGCAAGTTAGTAGCAGCAGCAGTTGTTGGTTTTTTAGTAAGAGCTTCTTTAAAAAAAAAAAAGTAAAAAAGTGATGTGTATCCATGCTCATCCAGGACATTTTTAAACAATATGAAACTCAACTTCACATTATGCTTTGACTTAGTCATGTTTAGGAACTTTCAAAAAAATTAATCATGTGAATTCAATTGGCTATTTGGTGAACAAGTCTCATCACCAAAGAATATATTCTTGTCATCTATGGGACTCATCCCATACCATGAGCTGACAGATTACTTTTTATAACAAGATAGGAGGAATTGGAGTTTGTAGAATAAACACGAGCCAGGTCATTTAGAATAGCCCTGTAGTCTGCTACCAGGTATCTACCAGGCACCTTTTCTTGACTCTACCACTGACTCAAAGAGTGACAAGGCAGGACATCCATTTCTCTAAAACCATATCACTCTCTCTGCCAGATACATATAGAGACCTTCTACTCCTGCCCATCTCCAAAATTTAAGACTAAAACATTACTCACCAAATACCAAATACAGATAAGAAACAAGTACAACCACACAGATGTTAAGATGATTATTTTAAACCATAAGAACATTTAATCTTGTCGCAGTCTCCAGCTATAACACGAACCAAGTTAGCTATTAAAATTCCACTCCAAAGGAGCCTTCTAACAAGGTCCCTGCTATGCACAGGGAGAGGACAATTTAGTCTGTACCCTCCTATCCTGCCTCCTTGTTTTCCTCCCAGGCTTCTCCTTTTGTTCTTCTTACTGCTGCTTCATATCCTCAATTTTTCCTTATCCTCACCTCCCTGCCTTCCTCTCTGCTGAGGACAGAGCTCTAGAGTAAACCACATAATAAACCATCATGCTCTAAGTTAAAAGGGAAGCAGAGCCTCCTAAAATGCAACATTTTCTTATAAAACATTGGAAAACTTCAAGGAATGAAGAGCACAGCTTCTTTCTTTCATGGGAGAGTTGAATATTCTTTGGTGAATTTCAGGATGAACAGAAATCAATGTCATGGAGTAGAGATAAACCTGCCCCTGGCGTGCTGACTCACCGTGGCTCTTCTAATAGCATTTACTGGAATGACCTTCAATTCAAATGAGAACCATGAAATACCAGTAATTTTATCTGGGGAATATTTATATTTTGGTGCAGTAGGTGAATTCCTAATTAAAGGGCATTATTAGAGGCATTTCCCCCCAAAACTAAATGTGGTTTCATCTAAGTTAGGTTTTACATTTCTGATTAGTCTTTTGGGTTCAAACAAAAAATTTTGCTTGGATTTTAAAAATTCATTCTTTTCCTATTTCCTCATAACTAATTTCCATGAATAATATCTGTAAAGGAAGACATTCTGAGTTTCAAATAGATCAACCCAATATTTTCTTCCTTGAACTATTTGCTTTCTGATTTATGGCCTATTGGGTTTGGTGGTTGCAAATTTAACATAGAAGGCCCTACTTTAGAACATTCTCTGACCATAACAATGAAAAATGTATGATTCTTCTTTTCTTGCCTTCATTAGCACAAAGGGTGGACTAGTTTCCTTCTGGTGGAAGAATGTATGGTGTTCACCACTTCCATTCTTGATTCAGGGGCCTTTCTATTTGCTACTGCCCATTGGTCTCTTCAGGAATCTTTCTGAGTTATAGAACCTTATGGCACTCTGAGAAAGACTCCCCAGTATTAGTGTAGCCAGGATTTAGGGCTTACCCTGCATCAGAAAGGAAGCTGGAGAATGGAGTCTTTAGAAACCAAGGTGCAACAGCTCACACAAGGTCTCTGAATCAGGTACTTCCCAATAACTGCCCCAGAATTTATGAGAGTACTGAGGATCTGATTGGGGTCATACCAAAATTATCTGCAGTCCAAATTATGTAACAGAAAATTGTACATTTTAAGATTTCATATGGGGACTTTCAAAACAGGAATCACTCATTTCTTCTCTCATCCCAAAGCAGTTTTTTGAGCATTTACTTTGAGTCGGGCACATTAAGGGGACTGGAATAAAGCGGTGAATAAAACAGACCTGGTACCTATCCTCACAAACTAGCAGGAATTGCTTTGCTATGGTTGATCCAGCACTGTCCCAGTGTCTGAAACTCTGGGTTTCACAAACAGATCCTCCTATCCCTAGGAAGATGACATTGGATATTAGCTTGGGGCGATTCTTCAACTTCCCACACTCTGGCTGAAAAAGCTCACAGGCAGCTGATCCCTTTGGTTTCAACTCCCCATTCCTCAGTCTGTTATTAATTAAGATATGTTTATCATAGAGAAAGGAGCCTTAGAGAAGGAATGGGGCTTGTCTCCACCAGAATAAATAAACTCATTGGCTTCCTTGGGTTTATTTACCTTTTACTGCTATGACAAGACCAACTTAGGGTAAATGGGTGAAGTCTTGGTATTAAACTTGCAAAGCAGAGGCTCAGATGCTGTCTGTGATGGTTGACAGCTTTAAATTAGAAAACAGAATATCAGCCAGTGTCGACCTACTGTTCACTGACCCAATTCTCCTCTCTTTCTTACCCCTCAAAGGCATCACAAAGTCTAGTATTCAATACACTTTCTCATACACACTCAATTTTAAGTTTCCAACAACCCTATGGTGATATCCGAACTCCCATTTCACAGATGAGAATACTAGGCCTCAACATTAATTTGCTCAATTTCTCACAGCTGCTAACCAAAGCCAACATTCAAGCCCAGGCCCTTTGGCTCCAAACCCATGCTCTTTCCACTATCCCACAGCTGTCTACTTCTAAAATTTCAGTTCTTCTTTCTCTTTGTACATTGTTTCAACACAGCCTGGTGGGAAATTGTCTTATAATCTACTGGTTTTCTCCAGGGCTCTGGAATCAGCCATAGACAACCAAGGGCTTGGAGTTACTCCCCTCCCACCTGCAGGCTCTGCCCTCCAGGTTGTGGGTCTTCCAACCACCTTCTTGTCCCCAAACCTTGCTTGCCTCCTGCACAGGAATCCTGTGGCTGTCATGAATGCCTAAGGATCTATTTTTAGAAATCAAAGGGAACACATGGAGATTTTCTAGGAGTCTATGAATATTTTGTCTGAGGATACCTAGAATTTTAACTTGACTGATTTCAAGATAAATTACCTCCAGAGAAAGATAAACTTTCTTACTCTTCTTTACAACAGTCTCCATCCCCAACATAGGTTCCTTTTCTGGGTTTTGTTATTGTCGTTCTACCCTCTGGGGCTTCTCCTTATTACCTGGTACTCAAAGTCAGGGATATTAATAGCTAGCAGCAGCCACAGTTGATTTCTCTCCAAGAAGAACAAGGGGGAAGCAGCGCTAGTTCTCCTTGACCTCCTCTTGTGATTGGCAATGCTCCTTAAGATCATATGCAGACAGGGCTACTGTTTTAAAGACCTGTGCAAATGTCAATCAGTGGATCCCATGCTTTTTCAAACCTGCTGGAGGTAACAATTTTATTCTAGGGCACTCATGCCTACTACTTTAAGCATGAGAGAATCATCATATACCAAAGACAGAAACTGGAAAATTAATTTTATAACATTTAAATAAGTAAGAAATTAGAATGCACACATGTAGTCTCTGCACTTGGGGATGGAATTGTGCTACTTATTTCTCACATGCACACACACACACCATATCTTTGTTCAACAATGTTTCTTTGCCTTGCCAGGTCAATGGTGATAATATAAAAATGAAAACACCAAAAATAAACAAGCTTTTGAGATTAGCTTTACATTAGGAGTGTCACTAATATGTTAAAAGAAATCAATTAGTTAATTCTGTCATAACTGAAAACAAAAATGTTAAGGCAATGATAATGGGCATAAACTGAAATACCTTCCGTTTCAAAATCAGTGATAAGATTACTTTCCCAGTAGGTAGTTTTCCAGTATAATACACAGCACATGGTATAAAGACACCAGACATCATCAGCTATGAATTTTTAAGTATCCTCTTAACAATAAAATACACAAAAGACTTGTTAAGGTCTGTCCCATCTTCTAACATGAACTCTTTTCATTAATTCTCAAATCAAACTCTCTGATATGGACTAGAAATTATTATTTCTTTTAATCAGATCAGAATAAAACAGAAGCAGCTTGCTTTTGATGGCGGGGCTGTGATAATGATAGACACTTACCACCAGGAAGAGTCTTTACAGTCTGAACAGACTTTTCATAAAAGGAACCTATCTCCAAAGGGGTTAGAAAATCAACTACTGCTAAAATGAAATTTCAGAGAAAAGATCTGCCATTTTCCCTCCAGTTCAACAGGCCATGTTCAGCCCTGCCTGAAAGCCAATGATTTTTATAAATGACACAAACTCTTGGACCAGGTCCCCACCCTCTATAACTCTGTGTTAACTTAGGAGTCAGCACCTGCTGTACTGCAAGCCAAGAGATCATCTAGTAAACATGGGAAGCCAAGGGCCCTTTGCTGCCCCCACCCATTGGCCTATCCTGTCGGACAGTGGCAGTACCCCAACTCTCATTTGAACACCTACCATGCCCCTCCAGGCCTCAAGAAGCTAGGCATTTTCTTTTCGTAATGCGCTCATCACTTCTTGCAGTTGCTTGAGGCTATAGTGGTAAAAGACCTTGCTTTGTGGTAAGAAGTTTAGGAGGAAGCAAACCTCCCATTTGCTGAACACACAAACTCATGCCCTTAATTACTGAGCTCCAAACCTAAGGAATGAATGACACCCCATACTCATCTTCTCACTCACATAATTGCAAAATAAATATTAATTGACATTATTTTTTAGGATTCTGACCAATTCAGAACAATTTTTAATGATGCCCAAATATTCACATAAAAAATACTTGTATTTTTCCCTCAATCGGACTATTTGTACATGGACTTGGTAATCGAATATTAAAAGACCCATTTTTGCTTTAATTATACTGTAGTTCTCAAACCTTTCAAAAAGACAGATAAGCAATCTGGGAATATCTGGAAATCACAGGAAGCCATTGGCCCTCTCACTGTAGGACCTCAACCTGCACTGCCTGGTTTTTAGCCATTCCCAGGGACCAGAGCCCTGCATTACTTCAGGACTCTATCCTAGTCCTGTCTCTAGATCAGACCTTATGCCTGGCCAGGCCAACTGGTACATGGAAAACTCTGATGTGCCAAGGGGACCAATCAAACTCAGGGAACCTGGGGAGAAAAGACCTTCCCGGGGAAGGTAGAGTCGGTCACCAGTTCATTCCATCAGTGTCCATGTGAGAAAGAGAGGAAAGTGGCAAAGAGATCTGTGAAAGGAAACGGCTCCTGGTCCAAACTTTGGCTCTGACACTCTTTCAGAAGTGCCTGATATAATCACCTGGATGCAATAACTGGCCCAGGAGAAATGTCAGGGACCTTAGGAGTCACTGAAGGCTGCCCTTTACTTTGACACCTGCATGAAGGGAGAAATCCAAATGCAGATTTAGATTCATAACTTGGGAATATTCCCCTTGAAGTTGCTTCCAGTTGAAAATTAGAACATATATATTGCCAAAACGACTTTATAACCTGGGTTGCCCAAAATGGTTTTCTTAAGTATGTCCATCTCATCCGCTCCATGTTCCTTAGCAGCACACTTTGCTCAGAGTGGGTACTCCAAAATATTCAATCTGCGTTCAGCATTATAGTCCCTTCTCCAGTGTGCACTTAAACATCCCCATCCCCTGAAGCAAAGGCCAAAAGAAAGGAGCAGTACAAAAATGCATTCCCTTGAGGAAGAAACCATCCTTAAATAAATGCACTTAAGCATCAGTAGTAGATGCAATTACATCTCAGATTGAAAAGCTACTGCAGAACCTGTTCCAGTTCTGACTCCTCCACTGAGTAACTGCATGACTTGAGCAGGTCATTTCATCTCTCTGGGCCTTGGGACCCTCATCTTAAGTGAAAACAAAGAACAGAGGAGTCTATTCCTTGCCTTCTTAGTTTGGTAGCTGGATTTACACTGAGCCCAGTATGATCCAGCTCTAGGGTCTCCCTCCAGAAGGCCTGTGTTTTTCACATTAGTAACTGGTTTGGAAGGAGAAAGAACTGTGGTATTTGAACAGTCCTAGGATAAATGAGGGTCAGTGTTAAACAAGTTTGCTCTTCATAAATTAGTGCTGATCAGCAGCCAAAATCTTTAAGGGAAAAGAAGATTCAGAACAAAACAAAACAACAACAACAACAAAAAACCCCACACAATAAGTTTCTTTCTCTTTAAAGGAAAACTGCCAAGGATGCAGAAGGAAATGAAGATGATCAAAGATGAGGATGTGCATTTCAACTTGGGTGTGAAGAGCACCCCCTCCTTTCCCCATTGCCTACAACCAGTGGCTTCCCGGAGTAAAGCACCCCAAAGACATCCCTTCCCAGAAGCTCTTCGGGGGCCTTTTTCTCAGTTTCGTTATGAACCTCCTCCAGGAGACCTAGATGGATTTGCTGGAGTCTTCGAAGGAGGAGGGTCCCGGAAACGGAAGAGCATGCCCACAAAGATGCCGTACAACCACTCTGCCGAAGAAGCCACCCTGGCACTCCACTCAGAGGAGAACAAAAACCATGGCCCTCCAAGCCTCCCTCTGCTCTACCCGCAGCCCCCACGCCCGAAGTATGACTCTCAGATGATTGACCTGTGCAACGTAGGCTTCCAGTTCTACCGCACCCTGGAACACTTGGGGGGCAAACCTGTTAAGCAGGAGCCCATTAAGCCCAGCGCAGTGTGGCCCCATCCAACGCCCCCTCCCTTCCTGCCTTCGCCCTACCCCTACTACCCCAAAGTCCACCCTGGCCTAATGTTCCCCTTCTTCGTGCCCTCGCCCCCACCCTTCCCCTTCAGCCGGCACACCTTCCTGCCCAAACAGCCCCCAGAACCTGAACCGCTGTTACCCAGGAAGGTGGAACCGCAGGAGAGCGAGGAGACCAAGCAGAAGGTGGAGAGGGTGGATGTGAATGTCCAGATCGATGACAGCTACTATGTGGACGTGGGCGGGTCACAGAAGCGCTGGCAGTGCCCCACCTGTGAGAAGTCCTACACCTCCAAATACAACCTGGTGACGCACATCCTGGGCCACAGCGGGATCAAGCCGCATGCGTGCACCCGCTGCGGGAAGCTCTTCAAGCAGCTCAGCCATCTGCACACCCACATGCTGACCCACCAGGGCACGCGGCCCCACAAATGCCAGGTGTGCCACAAAGCCTTCACTCAAACCAGCCACCTGAAGCGCCACATGATGCAGCACAGCGAAGTGAAGCCGCACAACTGCCGTGTTTGCGGCCGGGGCTTTGCCTACCCCAGCGAGCTCAAAGCCCACGAGGCCAAGCACGCCAGTGGGCGCGAGAACATCTGTGTGGAGTGCGGCCTTGACTTCCCTACGCTGGCGCAGCTGAAGAGGCACCTCACCACGCACCGGGGCCCCATCCAGTACAACTGCTCCGAATGCGACAAGACCTTCCAGTATCCCAGCCAGCTGCAGAACCACATGATGAAGCACAAGGACATCCGGCCCTACATCTGCTCTGAGTGCGGCATGGAGTTCGTGCAGCCGCACCACCTCAAGCAGCACTCGCTCACGCACAAGGTATTTAGGGGCTCACCCAGGGGTGGGGCTGCTGGATCTTGGGGAAGCCAGGAGGCCTGTTCTGCTCCTCACCACAGACACAGAGGAACTGTGTAACCCTGGGCAAGAGGCTTGCCTATCCTGAGCCCTGATGCCCTTCCTCACCTTCAAGTAGGAGAGAATGACAAGACCATAGACTACCAATCAAGTCCTTTCCTCGGCTAGCCTTTTAGAGTGTAAGGTGGGCCTAGGTATAAACAATGCAGATATTTGGAGAGGAGGGTGAGGAAGGATGAAAGAAACAGCTGGTTATCTTGCCATTGCTTCCTACTTCCCAAGAATCCCTGAATTTTTTTTTTTCCTGGTAACTTCATGTAGGACACTAGCACAAGTGTGTCATCAGACCCTGATCAATAGGATATGCCAGTGAGAGCCTTCTAGAGAATTCTTGTGGTCTTTTGCTACTGAAGCAGAGCTACATTTTGGTCAGTTTGTTGAATCTACTACAAAATCTGCAGGTGGCACTGAGGGGAGCAGAGGTCGGCCCAGTCAGGCAAGGCCTGTGCTTCCTGGGTGTGAGGCAGGTGGCTGCTTGGATTGGGTGGCCTGTGGTTTGCATTGTAGGAGGGCATGAGAAAACATCCTTTTCTGTTTGGTGTGTTTTTATCTTCCATGGACTCAGGTCTTCAAGGAGATATGTAGCCCGAGGGTCTATTGTCAGTCTGGTTTGCAACCAAAGCCCCAGAGTCATGCAGACTGAACTAAAACAAGGCCCTAGTGGCATTCCTGAAATCTTACCCTGGTTGAGCTGACTTAGGTGCTTTGAACTGCAGAGAAGAGAGTTTTGGCCTGCTGACCTCATCCATTACCCTTGACCTCAGTGGTTTTCTTGGCAGGAAAGACTTCTAGCAAGCCAAAGTTTTGTTAAAACATTCTTTAATTCTGAAAGATCAATGAAGGATTTTGCCCAGCCAAGATAATGCTTCTGCTCTGCTATAATGGGTTCCATTTGTTAGATTAGGATAAAACCTGGGGCATTTTCTGGCTCTGCAGCAGAGATGAAATGTAGGGCTGCCTTGTGGGCTCTGCACAAACAGCTCCTGCCCTACAAAAGGCTCCCATAGATGCCGTCAGAGGGGAATTGCCTGCCAAATGCAGGAACCATCACAAAGGACCTAGACCAAGATTCAGCCACAAAGAGGACCGATTGCTTATTTGGGACTCCTGCATGTATGGAAAAAAGCATCAAAGGTACATTTTAGAACATATGGATTCTGTAAGGAAGTAGAAAATGAAGTCAAAATGGGAGAAACATATCTTGGCATCTAAAATAAATTTCATTTGAATCAGGAAACAAATTGCATTTTAATTAGAGGTTATCAGCAAAGAGCGAAAGGTAGTATTGAATACTTGCTCTAAGGCAGGTGCTTTACTTCTTATTTAATCCTTATTTACTTCCCAACAATTCTGAGAGCTACTCAATTTGCAGATGAAGACACCAAGGCATGGGGAGGCCTCCACCCTGACACTAATGTCCGAGTCTTAAATATCCCCTTTTCCACCCCTTCCTTCCCCTTGTCCCTAACCTGTCCCCACCCAGGCTTCTCTGTGATTTCACTGGTCCTGTCAGAAATACAGCAGCTTCTTTTGTTGCTCTATAGTTGTGTCCAAGTTCCTTTTCCTTTTCCTTCTGTTTCAGCCCACATGTGAGTCTTACTTTGAACACTGAATTCTCTCCCCCCAAAATTCCAAAATCAGTGAAAAAGAGCTACTTCTCCTTGGTCCTAGATCATAGCCAAACCCAAAGAAAATATTGTTTTTTTTGGTACTGGGGATTGAACACAGGGTTACTTAACCACTGAGCCACATCCCCAGCCCATTTTTATATTTTTATTTAGAAACAAGGTCTCGCTGAGTTTCTGAGGGCCATGTTAAGTTGCTGAGGCTGGCTTTGAACTTGCGATCCTTCTGCCTCAGCCTCCCGAGCCACTGAGATTACAGGCATGCACCACTACATCCAGCCCAAAGAAAACCTTTTAAATATTTTTTATTTTTATTTGTTTATTTATTTTTATTTTTTGGTGTTGGGGATCAAACCAGGGCCTTGGGCATGCTAAGCATGCATTGAAAACACTGAGCCACTCCCAGCCCAGAGAACATCTGGAAAGAAGAAAGATGCTGTAGTAAATTTTGAAACCTATCAAGAAAATATTTTTATTGATTTCATAATTTTAAACTCACTGGATATGCAATACATTTTTTAAGTTCATATTTTTAGAGGGTGTTAAAATTTAATCTTTAAAGGAGGACAATTCTTAGATCTCTTTATTAGCATAAATCCATGTGCATCTGCAATTATTTAGACTAGAAACTGAGCTATAAGGAAACCCAGGATTCTCAAGACCTATTGCTTCATCTTGAGAAGAGAAGCCTCCACCAGGAAAAGGCATGGGACTTATTTATCTGAAGTTTCACAGCCAGTAAATGGTTGGGCAGAGATCTGAATCCTACCCTTCAGTGCCATGGGCTCCCCAAAACTGAGGAGTGGTACTGTCTTACCATACTCCAAGTGAAATAAGTGAAAATATATGCAGAATCTGAATTTAGCTTGGAATCTCTTCTTTTGATCTAAGAAAGAATACTATAGTATAGCTTCCAGGCAATATGGATTTATAAGTTTTGTTCATTTAGTAACCTGTTCTCATCCTGTAAGATTTTTCATTTTAGTGCCCTGGTCCTCTAAGTTTTCCTTTTCAAAAGTCATTTAGGCCAGGTATGGTGGTGCATGCTGTAGCCCCAGCTGCTCAGGAGGTAGAGGATCATTTGAATCCATGAGTTCAAGACCAGCCTGGCAACATAGCAAGACCCCAGATCCAGGGGGAAAAATGTCACTCTGGATCAAGACATCTTGCAAAGACCTTTTCAGGGAAGCAATGGGTAGTTAGGTTTAGCCAATGGGCTGCTCAAGGTGCGAGTCCCTGGAAATGCTCTGAATTGAGGGCATTGAGGCTCAAGTATTCAAACACTTCCATGCAGATAGCAAGCAAACTGGAAGACCTTCTGTCCTGTTTTCTAATTCAGAAAGCTGCCAGATTTCTTCATCAGAAGGAGCCAGATTAGGGGAGGATCCAGAACCAGGTCACACAGCTAAGCATGGCCTGTGGGAACCAGGGAACCAATTAGAGAATGACAATCAAGTTGTAATTGATTGAAGTGAAGCTGAGTTGTTCTGGAATTTTTCAGTCCATTAATGTCAAGAGGACATTGTTTTTCATATGGCAAATGGTATCAGTTTAAAAGATTTTACTTTTTCATTACCAGGAAAGCCAGATTACAGACAGATTCCACAGAGCTTTTATCAAAATCCTATTAATCTTTTTGAACATTTACTGTAGCATTAAATACCAGCAGTAACAGGAACAACAAAAGTGATAGTTTTCTTTTCCTGTATTTGTCTGGCTAGTTTATGGTGCTCAGAAAGAAAACAAAAATATCTGGATTATGTAATCAATGCTTTTCAAGAAAATAATTTAACAGGGCTAAAACTATACCATTGGGAACTTGACATTTCTCACCAAGCTCTTTGTGGATTTATGTAGTTGAGAAAACAAAACCTCATGGAAGCCTGTTAACCACTTGTTTGTTGTTGAATCTTGCCTCTTCACAGGGTGTGAAGGAGCACAAATGTGGGATTTGCGGGCGTGAGTTCACCCTGTTGGCCAACATGAAGAGACATGTGCTGATCCACACCAACATTCGCGCCTATCAGTGTCACCTCTGCTACAAGAGCTTCGTGCAGAAACAGACTCTCAAGGCACACATGATCGTCCATTCTGATGTGAAGCCCTTCAAATGCAAGGTGGGAAGAAAAGGGGGGTCAGAGAGTTGGGCAAATACCCAGAGGGAAAGAGACCCTAGGAACTTTCTACTCTGTTTCGTCAGTGGGGTTACTCAAAGTAGGTCCATGGCCAACTCCCAGTCCCATCCCCTACTCTGTCCCTCTTTGCATCACATCTTTGTGCACATCAGCTTTTGGCTGTTCCCTGAGAAACCTGTCTGGTTTGTCTCACCGTATCATCAGTATTCTGGGGGAAGGTTTGAGGGTGGATGGCTTGTCTGGAGAAGGTGATGTGGAGAGCTCCTGTTTTTGAGTGGAGAACCAAGTATGGTCCTCTTTCCCTTACCAGTCAATGAGTTGAACAAAGAAAGGAATCAGAGAAGCTTCTAGAACAGCCTTCCTTGCCTCTGCCTGCTCCCCTTCTGACACTTAGACTGAATTATATAATTTGAAGGCAGGCTTCCCAGAGAGAATGAAAGGGATTCCACAGGCTGATTTCCTTTACTTTGGATGTGGACTCAGTGGTGAGATTGTGGGACCTTATGGTAGTTGCCCCACTATTTGCAATAGCTAAGATATGGTGTCCATATCTTATCTTATCAACCTAGGTGTCCATCAAAGGATGAATGAATGAAGAAAATGTGCTTTATATACACAATGGAGTGCTATTCAGCCATAAAAAGAATTAAATCCTGGTATTTATAGAAACATGGATAAGCCTGGAGCACATTATGTCATGTAAAATCAGCCAGGCACAGAAAGACAAATACCACATGTCCTCACTCCTACATGGAAGCTAAGTTGACCTTATAGAAGTAGAGAGTAGCAGAATGGTTATCAGAGGCTGAGAAGGGAGGGAGGGCGGATAGAGAGAGCCTGATGAGGGGATCCAAAAATACAATTAGGAATAAGTTCTGGGGTTTCATAACATAGTGCAGTGACTAAAGTTAACGATTTATTGGATATGAAAAAATAGCCAGAAGAAAAGATTATGAATGTTCCCAACATGAAGATGTGAAAAATGTTTAAGATGATGGACATGCTAATTACCCTGATTTGATCATCACACATTGTAAATACTAATCCAAATATCATGCCATACCCTATAAAGGTGTACAATTATTATGTGTCAATTAAAATATCCTAAACAATAGAATCAAAGAAAGAGATTCTGAAGCTAGTCCTTCAAAGGACCTCAGAAATGCTTCAGTAGGTTGGGAATAACTGTGAGCAAAGTCATCTAAAGTGTTTTTCACTTATTCCTAAGTGCCACAAAGCACAGGAGTGGAGTATCTTTGTTAAAAGCTCTGTGGTTTTTGGTTGGATTTTTGTTTCGATTTTGAGAAAATGCATGAGCCGGAGACTTGTTAGGCCCAAGGCCCTGACCAATGTTGTTCAGAAGTGCTCTGGCTTCCTGAGTCTCCCGCACCCCCTAACCCTGTTTCCTTCTCCACTTCTAAGATGAGGAGTCTCGCTCACGATTGGGTAGTTAGGCACTGCATGGGCGAATGCCATCCCAGTCATGAAGGGAGAGCTGAGCGGGAGAAGAATGAGATACCAGACTCAGATTATCTGTAGAGCTCTTCTGCTTGAAATGAAGGTTTTTCTTCTTTCTGTAACCGCATGTCTGATGAGGTATGGGTGACATTCTCCATTGATCCCTATTTCTGAAGTAGGGTTCCCTGTTTCTAGGGGACATTGCTGCTTTCCTCCTTTGCAGCATGGCCCCCACTTAAAGGAACCCCCTGTGAAGTTGATTTCTTTCCTGTGTTGGCAACTTCTGGATGGGGTGAGGGGTCAGGAACCAGAGCTTCCCTAGACCATGTGGGCATTGTCCAGAGGCGGGAGAGGGAGACTTCTCCCCCCAACCCTTTTCCTGCCACCCACTTCTGTTTCCCCTCCTTTTCTCCAAGTTCCCAGTGGTTTGAAAGTCAATTTATGTCCACCTTGAGTCAGCCAAGTTAAGGGAGAGGAAGCAGCATGCAGGATGGGCTACATCATTTTCAGGGCCCAATGCAAAATGGAAATACAAAGTTTCTTGTTCAAACATTATTAAGAATTTCAAAACAGTGAAAACAGCATCAAATCAAACTCAGGACCTTTCTGTGTAGGGACCTCATGCTGCACAGCTGTGAAGCCAGCCCTGGCTGCATGAGCCAGTAGACTCCACAGAGTACCTCTTCTGTTTCTTTTTGGGCACATCTTTGATTTCTTTCCCAATTTATTGAGCTCCTACAGTACTTCACTTTTATCAGAGCTGTTCCCTCCTATAGAGGTTTACTGTCTCCTACCACAGAAGTGCAAGCAGTCTCTTTGCCATTCTTCATTTCTTTTGTGGATTTACTCTTGGGCTTCAAGCATGAACTGTATTTTTTAAATCTTGTCGGCTTTTGGTGGAATAAAGTTGTTCAAATGTGAAGGGAGCCATTGCCTAATTTATCCCCTAAAAATATCCACACCTGTCCAGACCAACCATCTTATCCATTCTGGTCCAGCAGTAGTATTACCACCGGCAGAAAATGCCCCCCAAATGGGGAATATGTTGGTGGCAGAGTACGTACTGTGTTGAATCTGTGGGGACTGAGGCAGTTCTGCTTCTCCACCCTCAGAAGTCCTTGAGGATTTCTGGGGCCCAGAAGTATCTGAGATTCTAGAAGTTCTCTCGGGTACCAATACACAGAACATCACACAGAGAAATGCAGCCTTGGTCCAACAATGTAGTGAGCCATCCTATCTGGAAGTTTTAGCCCTTTGTAGACAAAAGTGTCCTCCTCCACCCCAATGAGAGTGTATCGTACATGGTTCAAAAGGTGTGTGATGGTTCATAGTTCAGCTTCATCAGCTTCATAATTCAGAAATTCCTCGTCTCCTCCTCCATGAGGTTTGATTAGGCTCTGGATAATTGGTCCACACTGTCAGATCCCATAAGAGATTGTTTACGGAATGGAATGCCAGCTTTGAGATAATGCACAGTTTATACTTCACAATGGGAGATGGACCTGGCATAGGATTTGGGCCAGTCATCTGCAAATGTCATTTCTTCCTAGTGGCTACATTCTCTCAGGTGGCCACATTGTGAGAGAATTGGTTACCTAGAAAGCATTATCTATTATTAGACAAAAAGAATTGGATGTTAAAGGGCATTTTTGCCAAACTTAGGTGGCCCTTCTACTTTCTTAAACATCTCGAAACAACAATGGACGGCAGTCACCTCTATCCAAAGCCCTCTGTCTATTGGGAAATGCCAGAAGTGTACTTTCAGTTTCTTCCTCTCCTTGTCCCCCTATCCCTATAAATTGTCACCCTGCTTGGTATCCTTTTTATACCACCGTCCTTTTTCATTTCAAAAGACTCTCAGAGCATGCCTGAATTTACAAATTATGCAAAAAGGCTCTTAGTGTTTTACAGAAACTGTGTAATAGACCCTCTTGAGATGGTGTGGACCTTGCTTTCCATCTGTGTTGTGTCGGATTTTTAGACCTCTGGCCCTGGGTGAAGGTTATTGGGGGTTTGGGAGTTGGGAGTGGGATAGAGATTCGTGGCTATGCAGTTCATAACCATCAGGCCAATGGCTGGCTGGCACATGGTAATATCAGAGAACAAGGTCCAGACAACCAAACAAGATCTTAGTGGCTGTGACAGGGAAGACTTATTCTCTTCCTGTGATTGACATGGCTGGAAAAGAAAAACGGGCCTTGCTGCAGCCATATTCTAACAGCTAACGGTGTCTCCTTTACCCAACAGCTTGCAATAAGGAAGGTTCTTTTAGTAACAGATTCCAATGTCTTGGGATTCTCACCATTAAAATTTCCTCCTAATATAACTCCTTCCTGCTGTTGCAACACGAAGTGGTTCTCTATGGCCCTGTGCTCAGTGGAAACAGCTGTCCCCAATGAGGAGAAACGTTTACTAACTCCGGTCTTAGGCATTAACAATAGGATGGAAAATTAGAGGAGAGGAAAGGTTTCCATTCTGTTTCTTTCTTCTTAATTTTTTTTCTTATATAAAAAAAATTACTGCCCTTCAGGGCTCTTTTGCTATTGGCTCAACTTCTGGACTCCTTGCTTTTTGAAGCCAGCTGGAGTCTGTCCAGAGGCTTGCGCCTGTAGACTCACTCGAGCCATGTTTCAGAAATATGCTTCCCAGATTCTGCGTAAGCACGCAGGGGTTGATTTGGATACTATCCTTGTAGGGCTGCACTCCATAACAGCAAAGAACCAGCTGCTGTCTTTGGAAAACCTGTCCAGGAAAAGCAGCCATCCAGAATTTCCGGGACAAATTCTCTTTTGAGATGGGTGAAGCCGGGAGCTGCCTAAGTTATGAATCACCAGGTCATCTGCAGCCTTTTCTGCAGCAGAGGGCTGAAGGCTGGAGGGCAGAGCCATTAGAAGAGGGGTGAGGTCTCCCTGAAAAGGGTCTCCACCCCCATTACCAAGCTGCCTCCGTTACCGTCTTGAGCTCTTTGATGCTCTAAAAGGGAAAAAGCAGATGGGGGACTTTGCAGGCCCCATGGTTGGGGTCAGGGGTTTTCAGGCTGGCACTGAGGGGGTTAAGGCAGTGACCAGATAGCAGCCTTTTGGCAGCAAAGTCCTCCTCAGCAGAAGGAAGGATATAGCTGTATGAACTGCCTGCTTAACAATGCCTCACGCGTCCCCAGGGGCCGCCTGCAAATAGATTTCATCTTGCTTTCTCTTGTACTTTTCAAAGCTTCCTGTTTTCTCACGGTCCTTTTGGACAGTTTACAGTCTCTCTTTCCCTCCCTCTCTCTCCCTTTGAGGAAAGGAACACCCTTCTTATTAAAGGAGAGAGAGGGAGAAGAATGTAAAGGAAGGGCAGTTTAGTGAGGCCATTTTTCTCCACTGCGGCCTGCAGCTCTTTGACCTTTTCTCTCTGAATAGGAAAACGCGGGCTTCCTGGGGCATCTCAGCTCTGAAGCTCACTTCAGGCTGGAGCAGGGTGGTGTGCTTCTTTTTGGCTTTTTGGGCCTCTGGCCCCAGCCAAGGGGCTGCCACTGCCATTGCCCTGTCTTTGCCCAAAGCCGACCTCTGGCAGCTGCTGCTGTCAGCATGTCACAGGGGCTCACGGGAGGCAAGTGCCTGAGGTGCCTCCCAGCCCTGGACCTGGTAGGGAAAGGGCACCAGGAGACCAGAGTGAAAATGCCTGAAGGAAACAGGGTATCTGCCAGCTGCTTTGAGTTCTGGGGAGCCAGATAGTGGGCTCTCCCAAAGCCTGTAAGCTAGGATTTACATCCACAATGCCCAGGCGAGGCCAGCACAACTACTTGCATTTCTATCAGGTCCCAAGTAACCTGGCAGATATTTACTTAGAGGATTCTTTATTTGATGCATCCTTTGATATTTCTTCCTGTTGATTTAGCTTTAAAACACAGAGCCCACATCTTGGAAGATCAACCTATTTCTAGAACGTTAAGGAATCTACCATGCACTCCATAATGATAGAAATAACAGCTAATATTTACTGAGCTCTTACTATTTGCCAAGCACTTCGCGAGAATTATCTCAATTAATCCTCCCAACATCCTTCATAAGAAACTACTTATTATCAACACTGTACAGAAGAGAAAACAAAGCAAGTTCTCTGTCCTGGGTTCCCACTAACACCTGTCTACACTGTCATTTCAAAACCTAACAATGCAAGCAACCTATTTTTAAAGGAAAGTTAAAAATGCTTCCATTTTTAAAATTAGATTCTGAGGTCCACTTCCCTCTTAAAAAGTGGGTAGATGGAGAATCTGGGATTTAAAGTCAGAGGCATATTGATGCTGCTCATTAGAGAGGGTTCAGGCAAAGGGCACCCTGGTTGAAACGATCCTGAAAAGATGAAAGCTTTGCCCTCCCCACTTTTTCAGCTCTCTGAACCAACATCTACCTAATTTTAAGCTCTGCAGACCATGGTAGGAGATGATTCAGCAATCTCTAATTTAGGTAAGCTCTTTGCCGCACAGCTCATGATTTAAAGAGAACTAAATGTAAGTGACCACTTTTATCCAGAGAAGAAACTAGAGTTTTGTTGTTTCCTCCCAGTCACTCTTCTTCCTTCCAGGCCGGCTCCCCTCCCTGTGCAGTGCTTCGGCTTGAATCTAACATCTCAGACATCACCCCAGGGTGCGATCCTTTGCTGCCCCCACTCTTCACTAACAGTCTGAGAAGTCTCTCTCCCTGAATTTCAAAGACATAAAATAACTGTCCGCTTGTGTGCTATCATATGAGGATAATCTTCTGAGAAAGATGAAGAGGCCTTTGATTCTGGACAAGGCCCAAGGGCTCTTGCAAGTGTCAGAGGCTGAGAGGATGAATCTAAGCACCTGCTGCTGGGATGTGAATGGAGCCCATGTGCCTTAGGCCCTGAGTTAATTGGCTCTGTCCTCATGCTAGGGAGGACTGTATTTTGCTAACTAATGTGTCTAGGTTTAGTGGAGAAAGGAAGAGAATTGGTAATGGCTGTTTTTTAGAAGTTTGCATGGGATAATGGTATTTTCCTGACTTGATTATTTTATTCTCATAACCAAATATTTAGATATTCATTGAGTGTATTATGTGTATAGTCCTATGCTTGATAGGTAAATTGGTTACAAAGAAAAGGGAGGTGACTCTTGCATTGGAGATTACCTGGGACACTGTCTGGGGCCCCAAACACTTTTCAGAGTTGATATACTTCCATTAGTCCTGGGAAAACCTTCCACTGGTGTGTCCAATAGGCTATCATAACCATGTAGGATAAATTTAGTATATAAAAACTAAATTTTACCAATAGTACAAAGAGCATTCTCCTTTACCAATCACACATGATATAGCTGACCAGTCAGGTCCCACAATGGACTTACCCTGAGGCCACAGGTCTTGATAATATACATAGGATATTGACAATACCATTTTAATGTCTAATGTTCCTATGTGCCATTAAAATGTTCCGAGAAGTTCAGCACTGAATGAATTGAGCTAGAAAAACGTTATAGAAAAAAATACACTAGTAAAGGATCATAAAAGGAAGCTTGTCTGAGGCTGATGCAGAACCTGGAAGATGCCCAGAGGCAGCCATTACGATGAGCACACCTCTGCATTTGGAGTGTGTGTGGTGGGGGGTGGGGGGAGGTCTTGAGGCAGGTGAATTGCAAGGTTTGCCCTGGACTCCATGTCCCAGCGGGTATGACTGCAACACAGTTTACCATTATCACAACAGTTCCCTTGCCTGGTGGTAAGTTTGACTGGAGTATCTAAAGGTAATCTAATGAAGAGAATTTATGCTCAGGTCAAATAAAAACAAAGGACACTGCACATTCTTCAAGGTGAGGCTAAAATTCCATCTCCTTTACAAAACCCTTAAACTTCAGCAAACAAAGAGAAATTTCTCCCATCACGGGAGCCAAGTGCAAAAGGCACCCAAACTTTCCAAGGATGTCTGTCTGGCCTAGAGACCCCATCCATGCCTGGACTTGTGCAGTAGCCTAATTGCCCTTCTAGCCTTTGGCTCCTCTTCTCCGCTAACCTTGTGCTTCACCACATAGGGCTTCTTTTTCTGTAGTTTTTTCTGCTGCCAGGTGCCCACCCAACACATTCTCTCTGAGAACCTAGCATGCATCAAGCTTATCTTAGGAATACAATAAAAAGGTAGGCAGAGCCTTCACGGACATTGTAGTCTACTGGGTGAGGACAGAGCTGAAATAAATATTGAGCCAAGTACTGGTCACACTTGCAAACAGCAATATCACTCCAAATAATCAGGAACCATTCCACAAACCAAAGGAGGTATGCTTTTTCTAAAATATATGTATATTAACTGGATATACTTAATGTAGAATCTTGTGATTCCAAACTTTATTTCTTTAGCCATAATAGAGAAGTAGGTAAACTAAGCTGATAAATAGAACTTTAACAAAACTTTTATACATGTGTAAAATTGAGCCACAGAGTGACCTACCTTAATTATCTTTATGGAGAATAAAAGATGCATATATTATTTCTCTTGAGGAGAAGGAATATTATTCAAAAATACAAAACCAATCATTCATGATCTATATGTGGATTCTGTGACAAATGTGTAATCCCAGACTGGCTGTCTCTTATCACCCAGGGTTCTTTTACACCAAACTCCCATGGTCATTATTTGTTAGGTCTGACCATTCCTCCAAGGTTAACTCAACTCTCACCTCTGTGAAGAAAATGTTGCCTACATTAATAAAAATGCAACTTGATCTCCCAACAGTGTCCATAAAAGTGTCTCAGTGAAAAAGGACATTGCTATCAGCCCCAGGGGGTGCCATACCTTTGGTCCTTTCTGTGACTGTGTGGGGAGATGGGAGGAGATTGCTCCTTCATTAACACTCTAAGTGCAAACAGAGAAGGGCTTCCTTGCATCCTTAACAGGACAGCCAAGGAAGGAATGGAGTTTTCAAAACCCTGCTCTACTAAGGTGGGGGTGGGAGTAGAGGGGGTGGGGGGGTGGATAAGCAAATAACTCCAGGGCTGCTGTACACTTTCTGTTTGCACATACATTGACTTTGGAAGGAAGGTTCTGCTCTTCCAGAGGAAGTGTGAGAACCACTGTTGTATCTACCACGTACTGGCACTTGGATAGAAATAGAGAGAAATGACGAAAAAGAAATGAATAACTCATGTTTTTGTATGCCCGAGATAATATTCTCACATCTTCAAATGCCTACCCAGAGAAAAGACACATCGCTTTCTTAGATATTTCTTTGTTTCTTTGACCTTTGAAATTCATTCTAATAATTAGTAAATTAAAAATGCATTGTCTGGTATAGCGTCATGAAAGAGCTATGCTGTGGGGGATGCAGTGTGAACCCTGTTGGCTATGGGGTCTGATGGCCTGGGTTCCTTATTCCAGTTCCAGCACCCACTAGCTGTGAGCCTTGGGCAAATGCCCTAAACCCTTAGTTTTCCCATCTGTAAAATAGGGGTGATGATAGCATCCATCTCATAAGATTGATGGGGAATTAAGTAAGATATTCCTTGACAGACTCAGAACAATGCCTTCAGAGTGTAAACACCCCATAAATATCAAACACAATTGCACTCTTGTCATTAAACACGCTTCCAGCAACCACATTTTCAGATCAGCTCTTCTCCTTTTCCAAAGGTTGCATCCCAAACAGCTTTACAGGCTTTGCCATTTTTCACCTTGAATTCAGAGATCCCTGGACACCAGCAACAGATGTCTCAGGAATCCATTTCTGTGCACTGCCCCTCTGAGGCTGGGCATAATCCAGCCCCTCTCTGGTGTCCAGGGGGCTATTTTTCTTGCAAGCACAGATCTTTGAAATGCCAGGATCCAAGCAGTAGAGGTGGTTGTGGGCTGTCACACGTCCGTTCTCCAAGGGCCTGATGTGCGTTCTGTCTGGCAGGATAACTGTGTTCTCCTCATCTTTGTCTCCAACAGCTGTGTGGGAAGGAATTCAACCGCATGCACAACCTTATGGGCCACATGCACCTGCACTCAGACAGCAAACCCTTCAAGTGCCTCTACTGCCCCAGCAAATTCACCCTGAAGGGGAACCTGACGCGTCACATGAAAGTCAAGCATGGAGTGATGGAGCGGGGACTTCACTCTCAAGGTACTCACTCTTCAGGAAACCCCATGCTGCCAGGTCCAATAGGCAGCAGATGGGAGTGGAATTTGTTTTTACTTTGGGATATGACTTTGGGGGTGGTTACTCTTATCAAAAAAAAAAAAAAAAAAGGACTTTTCAATACTTAGAATGCTACTAGAAGAAATGTAGTAACTAATATGGGAAGGATGTAAGTAAAATAGTAAATTCAGAGCATAACAATCCCCGTTGGCTCAGTTCTTGGTTCCTTTGTTCCAGACATTTCCTCAGGTGCCTTATCTCCTTAAATCTTCAATATCTATTTGTAGAGGGGGAAAAAGAGGCTTCCCAAGTTGCGCATCTGGAAAGTGGCAAAGTTAGAATTTGAACACAGACCCTTCTGACTCGACAGTCTTTACTGTGTTCACTTCATCACATTTCTGCTAAAGGGCATGTGATTTTTTTTTCCTGTTTAAAAAACAGGTTTGCGTGTTCTGCTACCAGCAGAAGTGTGTTTGTAGCAGCCTACTCCTCCGTGTGCACCCAAGGACTGGTTTCCTGCTGACTGCCCTCTAGGCAGAGCAGGAGTTTCTGTCCCCCGCACTGAGTCTTAACTGAACTAATGAAATTCTCACCTCCTTTCCCTTCATAGCCCAGGACCCTTAGCAGTGAAGTTTGTGTTCTGGATCTGCTGCCTTCATCAGGCTGGCTTCTTAGTCACCTAATCAACCAGTTCTTCATAAAAAGGCAATAAATGCACCTCTGTTCAATGCACAGAGCTGCAGGCTGTGGCAGATCCTCAGGAACAAAGCCACCTTTACCTTCCAGGAAGTCTGTGTGGGGGAAGAGATCACATGATACATGTAATTTAAAAATCATATTAACTGCTTTTTGACCACTAATGTGATCAAAGCACAGGGCAAGACACTTCAGGGCGTCATTGTTCACCCCTAACAATCCATGCAAGAGATTGTGTTATTCCCATTTTAGGTAAGAGGAGACCAAGCCTAAAGGTGTTATATAAACTGCTGAGGTCAGACAGCAGGTCTGAAGATAGAAGTGGACTTCCAACTAAAGCATTTCTGAATCAATCCCAGGATCACTACCCTAGGCAAGAACCTAGTGTGATTTGTTTGTGTGTGTTGCTTATGAAGGCACAGAATCATCAGTAAGACACACACCTGCACACACAGCATGTTCAAAATGATTGTCACTTTCAGGCTTTCCACCACATCTCTTTATTCTATGGTGACTCCTGGGTGAAAGGGAACATGGTCATCACAAAAAAGGGCTGGAGCCAGGTGTGGTGGCTTACGCCTGTAATCCCAGCAGCTCGGGAGGCTGAGGCAGGAGGATCATGAGTTCAAAGCCAGCTTTAGCAAAAGTGAGGCACTAAGCAAATCGGTGAGACCCTGTCTCTAAATAAAATACAAAACAGAGCTGAGGATGGGGCTCAGTGGTTGAGTGCCCCTGAGTTCAATGCCAGTACCAAAAAAAAAAAAGGTGGGGGCGGGGCTGGAGTTTGAGCTTTTAAAGGCCTTGAAAAAATTCTTGTTAATAAAAAAAGAGAGCAATTATTTTCCTCTGTAAGTTTCTCTCCTGGATGATTCATTGAATCTCTAGTTGCCTGAGCCACGTCCCAAGATAGGCTTGGATTTTTCCAGAAGAGGCAAAGTTTGTCCCCTTGCTTAGGGTGGGGAGACAGCCAAGGTAATGAGGAGGTGGTCCTCTGACCCGGGCACCTCCACCTGCACTGCTCAGGTGTTCACATCCTGGCAGGCTCCTACCAGCTCTGTCATTCTGGGGGAAAAGAAGAAGAGCATCATTATGTATCACACGGCTACTTTGAAATTTTTTACAGACTTTCAACAATTTTAGTGTTTTCATCTACAAAGAATGTTAGCTTTTTTTTTTTTTATTCTGGTTTTTGAGTGACTCAAAAATCATTAGAAAGATCCTCCCTGTCCCCTGGCAAGATTAATGATACAGACGGCAGCATTGCCTGATATCATAAAGTAGGCAATGTTGGACCTCAGGGCCCCTCCCCATCTGTTTTATGCTCCTACCCTGAAGCCTATCTGGCTGCTTCCCAGACCCCTCCTTTCCTGTTTCTCCTCTTTACGGTTCTGGTTGACTATGCAGTCGCCACAGGCCTGTAAAGATGGGATAAATGAACCACTGTCCATGTCTGTTGGGCACAGCTAAGCCCATCCCTATAGGGTCCCAAACTAAAACTGGAAATGCCATTCTTTCCAATCACAGTGAGCAGCATGGGGACCCTGATAGTCAGACACAGGGCTTTGTGAGCTCCTCAGAGATCCTCTCTGCTGGGCACAGGGGCCATGGTCTTCTAGTGGACTTCTCAGCCCCAAGTGATTTTTCTTTGTCTTTTTTTTTCCAAGATGAAAATATCTTTGTTGTTGCTTAATCTTTTTCCTTACAATAGTGTGTGTGTGTGTGTGTGTGTGTGTGTGTGTAAAATAAAATAATAAATACTTCAGAAGTGGAAAGAAAAATGTAATAATTACCTCTGAGTTCATCGAGTTTGAGATTTGGGCATACATTCTTCCAGACATTTTTTTTTTGATGGAAAGAAAAAAATGAATCAGGTCTACACTATAAATACATGTGCATATTTTTCAACTTTAAGTAGAGAATACATTTTATGGTAGTTAGTGGGTCTTTATAACACATAACACCTACACATGGTTCATTGTGTGGATGTACTGTTATGTGTTGAACCAAAACTTAAATACCAAAATTGTCCTCACAGTTTCCCTATAATAAAAAACGTGGTGATGAGCATACTTACACATACATTCTGCGCCCCTGCCTGCCTATTTTTTCATTGTTTAAATTCTCAGTAGTGTCACTGTCAAGTCAAAGCTTATTTTTAAAGCATGTTGCCAAGTTCACCTTAACAGGATTACACTGATTTAGATACTGCCAGTGACAAGCCTCTCATGTCTACCTCCTTACTGGAAAATATTTTTACAATCAGAACATGTTGAATGGCCCTGGGTTACCCCTCCACACACACCCAAGGCTCCATTTCCACTGCTCTTCTTGGGTACATGAATTCTCACTCTGCTCTCGCAGGTTTGGGAAGGGGAAGAATCACCTTGGCGCAGACAGCAGGTGTCCTGAGGAGTTTGGAGCAGGAGGAGCCTTTTGACCTCTCCCAGAAGCGCGGGGTGAAGGGGCCCATGTTCCAGTTGGATGAGGAAAGTGCCCGGGGCAGCCCCTGCCATGAGGAGGAGGACGATGACAACTGCTATGAGGTGGAGCCTTATAGCCCAGGCCTGGCCCCCCAAAGCCAGCAGCTTAGTGCACCCCAGGATCTGTCCACCAAGTCCGAGCAGGCCCCTGAGGAACTGGAGGACACCTGCAAGGAGAAGAAGGAGGATGTGCCCAAAGAAGAAGAGGAGGAGAGGAGCAAGAACCACCATGGGGCAGAAGGTGGCCAGGAGCGAGATTGTGCCCACAGAGATGAGCGTCTCAGCCTCAGGGTTTTCCAGAGCACTCGGCGGGGCACCTCTTTTTCTGATTACTTATACTTCAAGCACAGAGATGAGAGTTTAAAAGAATTACTGGAGAGGAAAATGGAAAAACAAGCAGTACTTTTGGGTATCTAAGTGGACAGTTTTAAAATTACATTTGGAAAATGAGAACTAGGCAGTTCAAATATAGCTTTCTGCATGAACTGTCATTTGCTGGGGACTGACTGGCAATGCCAGTCTTTACAAATGGCTCAGACTAAATGAGCCAGCCTAGGTAATGTAAATGCTTCCAAGGTCATTCTTTGGGCCCTTCATACTTTTAGCAAGCATGCAGGGTGTTCAGTGTTATTTTAGCATCACCCGTGTAGTGAACTGTGCATATTCTTCCAGATTTCTAATTGTAAGCTAAACCTGAGGTGCTTTCAGAAATTCTGTTTTTCTTTTACTAATATGCAATATATGGTAAATTTCTTTCTAGTTGCAAAACTATGGTGCTTGACGAGTTACCTTATTAATAACTATTTAGATGAGTTCATGAAAGTGATAATGTTTTTCCAAATAGAAGAAAATACTAGTAGCTGTATATATAAAAAGTCTTTGTTAAATAATCAAAAATACCAGAAATAACATAGAAGGGTGAGCTATTGAAAAGCATATTCTCAAGTAGTTGCTACAGACATAAGATGAAACTTCGGGAGAAGATGAGTAGTTTTGACTAAGGGAAAATCAGCCAGGCTTAGATTCCTTCTGGATCTCTCATCCTGCTTTGGTTCCCTTCATCAGATGGAGCATTTGGAGCATATTTGCGAATGATTGGCTAATGCTCAGGGGTCCTGGTCCCTCAGACTAACCTCTGGTGTCCCTAAAGACCATTGCTCTGAGGCCTCATGCCCCATAAAGCAGCTGCAGGGAGACTTGTTGGCGTAAGCAATGGATATCTCCTCAGTGTTGAAGGTAGTACATAGGTAGGGAATTCTCCCTGAAACAACCTTTGACTTTCTGGGTGTGAGAACAATCATCAGCTAATCACTATAAGGAAGACCTGGGCTGTGTTCTCAAAGCACATCTGGGAGAGCATTTTAAAAAATACTAATGCCAGGGTCTCAATGCCCCATCCCAAGATTCTGATTTTAATTGGTTGGGAATGGAGCCTTAGCTTTGGTAATTTCTAGATTACCCTGGGTGGGGTATGTACAGCCAGGATTGAAAAAGATTCACTGGCCTCTGATAACCCTCATCCATTTCTGTGTCTGCCAGGACCCCCTCCCAGGGACTCCACAAATATTTGTCCCTGGCTTCAGACTCACTGAGGTGGAGGACAGGAAACCTGAAATCATGATGCTGACTCAGGTTTTTGTACCTGTTCTGGAAGAGTCACACAAGGAGACACACATACTCCATATAGACACACGCTTTTTTTGTGCTAGGAGATGCCTGTGGTGTTCATGGTCACTTTTTATGTTGACAGTGCATGGCTGGCCTATGGTGACTCATTGCTCTTGCCACGTGCTGGCACCATGATTCCCACCAGCACCGAGGACTGAGATGATAGGTTGGGCCTGGCCCATGGGCCTTAGTTAGGCACTGGCACTGCATAAAGCAATACTGACAGAAGCTGCGTATGTTTGACTCTGACCTGCTGGTAGGTACTGTGTCTGTGTTCATGTACATGTGATCACTGCCTCCTGGTTGGGAGTTTCAGCTTTTATTTGTAGAGCTAGGTACTGCTGGTTACTGCTTCCTCTCCTCCCCAATATCCCAGTACGTTTCTTTAGAAGAGCTAGTCCATCTCCAGTGGCTAGAGGCAGACCTTGTCTGTTGTCCAGGGTTCTTCCCATGTGCCTCATCTAGTCCTCATCACTGACCTGTGTGATCCCTGATCCATTTCTACTGCCGCCTTCCTAAATTTCCTTCCTTTAGCATCACCTCCGCCAGGAAGTGCTAAAGCTTGGGTTTCCTACTGCCACCCATGTTCCATGGTAGCTGCAAAGAGGATGGTGGAGAGAATACTGTGGGTTTCTGCATCCACAAGCACAACTTTGGGCCAAAAACTGTTCTAAACCCTGTTCCAGAGGGACCAGTTCCTTTCATTCCTTAGGAATATAGCTCATGGGTACCTCTGATGAAATTGCCCAGGGGGTGGGCATTGTGGTCTGTGATGCCACCAGCCTTTAAGGTCCTATTACATGTGTATTCACTCAGCAGCCTTGTATTGAAGACCTACTATGTGCTGTGCCTGACCACATGTGCTGCAGACCTCTAGTTGCTTCTGGTATGCCCAGCTGGAATAGCAGCCAGGAGAATCTAGAGTAGCAGGCTCTAGTCCTTTCCAACCAAAACACATCTTATGGGAATGTTTGAAGAACTCGTTGATGTTGAGCTGGAGAGAGTATGGTCTAGAAGAGTGGTTTTCAAGTTGTTTTGTGGAGTCAGAGGTCTCTCTCAGGCCTCTGCAGGGCCACTAAGGGAGAAGTTCTTAGTCCTCATGTCCACTTCACTCGAAATGGCTCAAATTTTGTCTGTTTTGGATGTTAACATTCTAAGAAAAATTTCATTTGGTGGGAGAAAAAAGGTCTAAGGAAAGTAAAAAAAAAAAAAATTATCATGGAGTGTGTTCCATGGCCTGTTTTTAGTTTTTGACTTTGGATATGAGAGACTTAATGAAGCTGATGAATAATACAGTGCTGGCCCTCTGAGAGCCAAGGCTCAAATCTTGGTTGTAACCAACATCCTGGTTTGCCTGGGATGACCCTGGTTTATACTTGCTGTCCCAGGGTCATTACTAACGGTGTCCTTTAACCCTCAAAAGTATCCCAACTAGGGTGATAACTTACATGAGTACCCTGTGGATGAGCACACAGCTAAGGGAAGGATTGGCCAGCCTTGCCTGATGAGCTGATTAACCAGAATGTGGGTCTGAAGGAAGGCCCATTGGGACCATCCCCAGAGAATGAAGGAATGACGTCATCCAACATTACCACCATCCCAAGCCATGACCTTCATTGCATTGTGAAACTCTGAAAATGGGTCATGGCCAAATGCTTTCCAGACTTTGGACCACTGTCACTTTGAACCGGCTAGTGACTCAGCCAAGTGGCAGGTCTTCCATCCTCCATATTTGGGTCTGTGATTGCCCCTCTTGTTGCTTTGCAGTCCCTCTTTCATTTTCTCTTTCTAAAAACTTGATTCTATATTGGCCATGAGACTGAAGCTGACCTTTCATAAATCCACAAAAGTAACTAGTTTATTTGTATATGAGTAGCTGCATGAGAAAACCCAACATGCATACTGTATTTATTAAGCCCTGCAGGCATTTAATAAAATATTAACATTGTGTTTTGAATTATGATCTTCGTCTGCTTTGCTGGAACAAAATGTAACAGAGCTAACATTTAAAATCCTTCTCATATTTGGACAACATTACACCAAATGTTGATTTTGTACAGAATTCTGGCTTGCCATTTAAAAACTAAAACTCCAAGTGTAGAACAGCCCAAGTTTGTGAACATCGCTTTCTGCTTCAGTGGAAAGGCGGTTTACCTAGAAATAGCATGTGACCTATATTTTGTTAATTTAAGCAAATAAAGACATGTTGAAAAAACTGAGTTAATTATTTGTGTATATGTGAAATTCTGCAAGGAAGCTGCCATTGTCAACATCTCACTCCTGCATGGCACTTTGCTAGGGTTAGCTCCTCAGTCGTTAGCTTCTCAGATCCAGAGAGAGAAGGGTCTTGATTCTGCTTCCCTCAGGGCTGCAGAAAGGATTAACGCACCTCAGCCCCTCTGCAGGTAGGTGACCTCTTCCCATGCTCTTCCTCTTTCCTATTCAGAAAGATTTTCTCGGGAGGGCTGTCACAGGCAAGTGGAGGTAAAAAGCAGGATTACTTCATTCTGCCTCAAGTTCTTTCTAAAATGAAGTTCAACCAAGAAGCGGTAAACTCCAGTGAGCACAGCACTGATTCTGGACCCAGCCTGCCTGGGTTCCAAGTCCTGCTGTCCCTCTTCCAATGTCTGAGATCTGATACTGGTTCACAAACCTCCCTGTGTCTCAAAAATGGCACTGGGAAGTGGACCCTCCTCAGAGGGTTGTTGTGTGGGTTGCATGATCTGATTCACACGAGACACTTAGAATGTGCCTGGCTCTCAGTTCACGCTGTGGAAGAATTAGGCACCATGACTGTCAATAACATAACCAAAAAACCGCATGCTCACGTCTCCCTCCTTGAAAAAGAACTCACAAAGCTGTTTTAGCATGGGAGATTGTCCATGTCTGAGGAGGTTCCTCTCAAACAACAGTAAAATTTCTACATAAACTGAACACAGGTAATTAAATGCCAAGCACTGTGCCAGGTGATTCACACACTCGATTTCATTTAAGCCTCACAACCCCATAAGGCAGACTTTAGCCCTATTTGGCGAATGAGGGAATAGAGGTTCAAGAGAGTAAAATAACTAGCCCCAACTTACCTAGTTAATGAGCATCTACTTTGCCTCCCAGTACTCAGCTTGCCACAGGTTCAGTGCTCTGAAAGCAGCTGCTGAGACTAATTTGGGTGCAAGATGTTTATTAACGATTAACACCAGCAAAAAGAAGGGAGAGAAAGGAGATGGAGCAAAGAGAGAAAGAAACTGTGGTAAAGCTCTGACCAAGCCTCAGCCATGGGGATACAGCTCTGGAGCTGAGATTCCCCATCAGGGTTGTGCCAGGTTGGGCAGAAAGGTTCAGGCCTTTACACCCCTGCCCTGCTCAGTCACCAGAGGTGGGCTGCCCAGGTAAGAGTGTGCCCTCTACAGCTGGGGCCCATCCCAAGTTACTGGCAGTTAGGGACTGGTGGCCAACTCACTCCCTAGCAGGTGCAAAGCCTGCCTTGGAGAGAGATCAAATGGCTCATTGCTGTGTCTCCCACAGATACAGTGGTCCCCCCTCTGGCATCCTTCAGTCCACTTCTTCACCTAGATTTGTAGAACCTCTCCAGCAGGGTTCTGGTGGGCCTCTCTCCCTGATGGAAAAGGGTTAGGACAAACTTCAGCCCCCATAGCTACAATGAGTCTAGGGACCAAAATGGATCCTTATTTTCTCTTCCTCTATTACCCTGTACTATTGTTTGAAGATAACCCCTAAGAGTTCAAGTGTTTGACACTCAAATTCATATGTTAAAGGTACATGGAGGTAGGGACTTCGGGGTGAAGTCATGAAGGTGGGGCCCCCATGATGGCATTAGTGACTTTATAAGAAGAGGGAGAGACCTGAATTAGCACACTGCTCTGTCTCACCATGTGATGCCCTCCGCCATGTTATAATGCAGCAAGAAGGCTCTTGCCAGTTGACAACACCATACTTTTGGACTGCCCAGCTTCCAGAGTTGTGAACTAAATAGACCTCTTCTTTATAGATCATCCAGTCTCAGGCATTCTGTTATAGTAACAGAAAACAGACGAGGACAGTCTAAATTTCCTCCAGCATCAGATGCCACCACTGCCAGTCTCAGTGCTTAGATTCTTACCTTACCCCCAAGAGCCCTCATCACCAATGGGATATGGACTGAATGTTTTGTGTCCTTCCAAAATTCATGTTGAAACTACGATCCTCAATGTGATAGTATTTGGAGGTGGGGTTTGGGGGATGTGATGAGATTTAGATGGAAGTTATAAGAGTGGGGCCTCTCACTGGGATTAGTGACCTTATAAGAAGAGGAGACAAGAACTTGTCTCTGTCCACCATGTGAAATTGTAGATGTATGGAAGCCAAGAAATAAGCCCTCCCCAGACACTAACTCTGACTGTATCTTGATCTTGTACTTCCCAGCCTCCGGAACTGTCAGAAATGAATGGATGCTATTTAAGCTACCCAGCCTGTGATATTTTGTTATAGCAGCCCGAACTGACTAAGGTGCATGCCTTTTGCAGAACAGAGATACTGCACTTGTTCGTTTATAATCACAAGTCAAAGAAGAACCAAAAGTAACCCAAGTGGTCACCCAGGTTCCAAACCATTCTTTTTGACTCATTGTGTAAAAACAGTCCTAACTGCCTCCTGATTGATCAGGTCAATTACCTCTGCCAAGATAGCTACTCCTCTCCTTGTCTGCTGGGCTCTGGAGGCATGGAACAAAATTTCCTGGGTGGCAGCCATAGTTTTTATCAATGATACTTTTGTTATGTCCCCAGATGAAAGTGTACTCTCTTTGAGGTTGAAAGCTTCTAACCCTGCAGAGCTCAGAGTTAAAGGGATAAGAAACACAAAGTCTCAGTGTGTCACTAGTTGTGATGGTGTGTGGGCCACTCCTGTTTCCACTGTTAGTCTCAGGATCCATGCAGGCTTCTTGCTGAGGACATAGAACCACAGAAGTCTTTCCAATATATACTAGAAGATGGCCATCCACACAGAGTATCTCATCTGAGAAGCACTCTCAGGTGCTGGCCACCTCTAAGTGGTACACATGTGATATGACCAATAGATACTTCTCCTGAGAACCCATCTCCACACCTCATTTACTATAAAGCAGAGCTGAGGGTTTGATGTGATGTTCTGTAGGATTCTGTTCCAGTAGAACAAACACTCCAAAGCTCCACCCCTTGTATGGTGCTGGCTAAATTCTTACAAGCAGCAAAGACACATTTATACCCAGAATACCTCTCTATTCCTGTGTCAGGCACTGCTGGCCTTTTAGGAGCTGACAGAGTCAACTTTTCACCAAGGGACTGTTGGCTCTTCCTGAGCAATGGTGTCATGGTGGCAGCTTCAGTCCCCATGGTCAGCACATTGGATATTCAGCAATGGTAGCAGCTAGACCAGCCATGATAAATGCAGTTCATGCTGTTGAACCCAGGCGGAATCACTATCTCTGCTGCTGTGTGTACTTCTTTCCTTGTTCCATCATTGGGGTAGTTATTGATAGAGGCTGGATAAAGTCAAATGGCAAGGTCATTTTGTCTTCCATTTTGTCTCTTCTGGGATGAATAATATTGTTTGATGCAAACAAAGATTTTCACACTTTTTGTTCACTGACATATGTCAATCCACATAACTCTACCCCGGACAGAGAATAATAGTAAATACTACTTTAATTGAAATGGTCAGGAATTGTCATCCTGAGTAAATGCCATTTAATCTGAGAACTGAAAGTTAGAAGGACCCAGCCATGGGAAGAAAGAAGAACATGCCAGGCAGAGTATACCACATGTGCAAAGGTCCTGTTGTATAAAGGAGCAGTCAAGGAGAGAAAACATCAGAAGAGAGATTATGATCCCAGTGAGACTTCCATGGAAAGCTGTTGAGTCCTGAAATAAAAAAATGAGACTCATATTTTTGAAAGCTCATTCTGGCTACAATGTAGAGAACAGGTTGGAAGGAAGTCATAATAATCCTTGGAGACAATGAAGATGCAGTTTTTATATGCTATGAGAGGTAATATTAGCCTGAATTAAGGAGGTAGCAAAGAATTTAGAAATTAATGGATCAAAAATCTGCTTTGGAGATTCAATGGACTTATTACACCCAAGGCAAATTTTAACAAGAAGATAACATGCATATTTTTCTAAGTACAAAGTAAAATGCTACTTGATATGAAGTCCATCTCCTCTCATAATGACTAAATGAATCAATTAGATATTTATATCTCTCATAATACCCATGCTCTTTACTTGGTTGGCAGGGGTACATACTTACTAAGTAACATACTTACTCAGTCCATCTGGTTTCTCTCAATTTTGTTCTAAGTTACAAGTGGTGAAGAAGTAAATAGTCGAGATTGAGGAAGGCAGTAGTTTCTCAGACACAGATGGTAGGAAGAAATAGCAGAAGGGATGCACACAGAACACCAGAAAAGCAGTGGAAAGAGACTGGAACTCCAAGACCATAAAGTGAGGTTGCAAAAGAGTCCTGTTCATCTGCAGAGCTCCTGAGGACATCTCTGATCTGGCCAGTAAAATAATATGTTCCTGATCATGAGCTTGCATTGTCAAAGGAGAATTAATAACTTCCACCACATGTATTAACAAATACAGTCCAAATACACTTCCATTGTAAAAAATTTAGTTCTCAAATGGTGATAGTCCAGTTATCTGGAAAAATTGATCCAGTACACATCTTACTTAGCAACAGTGCAGAATAAACCAGATATTGTCATATTTTAAGTCTTAAAGTCAATGGGCCCATGGCAACACTGCTATTACCTTAAGAAACAAACAAAAGGAAAGAAAGAGAAGAAAAACATGTGGAAGGAATTTGTTCTTGCCCTTGAGGAACACACAGTCCTTAGCCAGCTTGCAGAGAAGAGCAGGAACAGGGCTAATGGTTTTCAAAGATCATTTCTCAAATCTCCAGCACCTTAAACTTAAAAACTCCTTGCCCTATGAAAGTCCAGGTGTGAACACAGCCTGGGTCCCTGAAGCACTGTGGCATTTCTTTCTTTCTTTCTCTTTTTTCTTTTTTTCTTTTGCACATCAGAGAAGAGCCAAGAGTAACCACCACGCCCATTACTAACTCCCTCTGCGAATGGAGGAAGACATGCTCCTGTGATAGCTGGGGAGTGACCCTTATGGGGTCCCTGGGGATCCAGTATCAGTGGCGCTCACTGTTTCCTCTTCCCTGGATGCAACAATATATTAAGGGAGAAACAAAAAAAAAAGAGGAGGTTGGCTCTTTTCATGATTTTCCTTTTTAATTTTTGTTGAAAATGGAACTGTGTTCTCTTGATCCTTCAAACAAATGGAGGGGAAGTGGAAGCCCAGAAGTTTCTCTTATGTTTCCCGGAGAGGGTGGCTGTGTTTGTAGTGTGATGTGGGAAAAGTCCTTGTGTATCTGCTGCATTGTCATATTGTACCTAAGTGATTTGCAGGAGGAAGTGGGGCGTGAATAGGATTTCTATGTCAGAGAAAGTGAAGGAGCCACAGTCTTTGAATCAAAGATCTCAATGTACCCTTCATCTCTAAGGCATGCTTCCCCAGGCCTCCACCCCTCATATTTATTCAGTGATGAAAGAAACAGGAGAACATTCTCTGAGCTTGACCCAAACCCTACATCCAAGCAGAAATCCTTGCTATTCAGAATGTACTTGGGCAAGGCGGGTGAGAGGGTGAGGGGTTGGCCAGGCTGGCCAGAAACCACAGAGGCAATGGGAAGCGGAGGGCTAGTAACACTCCTGGCATCCTACCTGGAGAATCCATTAAACTGATGTGTGAGATATGCAGTGCGAGTCTTTTCACAGAGTGGATCTTAATAAACAAATGGTCTCTGGAAGGAAAATGGATAACTACATCAGGAGTCATCTAAAAGTATTACAGGCATATTGCTTTTAGTTTAGCAATTCGTCATATTAAGCATACTGGCAAATCATTTTGTTTTTTCTTCTACAAAATAGCCATAATGAAACTGGTCTCCAACCTGTGCAAATGGTGGGGCGGCCGGTGGTAGATGAGGTGAAATCCATGAATCATTCTAGACTTGCAGAGACAATCACTGTGTCATTCATTATTCTTGAAGGACAGCTCCCCTTCCAACCTGTAGTCAGCATAGCAAAGAGAACAGCTTCATTTAGAGTGGCAGGTTATGCAAGTCAGAATAATATTTAAGCTCCTCAGCTGTGGTTTTACAAGATTCTATACATACATGACATTGAGCCAACTGTCTCTTCTCACACGGTAAAATGCAAATGAAAATAAAAGAAATCTGAAATACCTAGCAATGGTGAAGTCCTTATAGGAAGAAAAAGCAAAGTAAGGTTATGCAGAATCTTAGAAACAGATTATTACAGTATCATCCTCCCAGGGGACACTGAGTAAGCATTCATCAAGAATAATGATGCATCTCTCTGAAGCAAGCATGCCTGACAGGGTCTAAGACCCTATCCTAAGACACAGGTGATTGTGGATTTCAAAGGGCTTGTGTTTCCAAATGCTCTCGATGCCTCCACGCTGCTCATCCCCTTACTTTCCTGCAGGAATGCTGCACTTTTGATCTCAGGCTTATCTACTCAACTGCTTTGCCTTATGTCAACTGTTAGCTCTCCAGGCAAAGATGAGGCCACCTCCACACTGCCTCCGGCTCTGCTTCTCCCTGGGATACTGTCAGAAGATTATAAGATTGACACATGAATTGACCTAGAAGAGCCTTTGTGAGGACCTGTGTAAAATACTGCTGTTTAAATATATGCATTGTTCCACCATGGTTAATTAAAACTCTATGAGGAAGAGTCTGGGGGGAGGGTGGTGCTTCCAGAATAGTAATATGAGGGTCCTATAAACATCTCCTTCAGAGACTGGTAAAAATTAGCAAGCAAAGACTACCACTCAGAATCTTTGGTGGTTGGTCAAAGGACTTACAACAAATTAAGAAGTACTTTATTTAACAATATTGATGGAAACATGGTAGAAATAGTGGGAGGCCATGACTAGGGGATATACCCTTCCCATCAACTCAGCTTGTGGCTGTGAAAGACAATTCCTTCGGGTCTGCCAGCCAGGAGGCAACTCCCATCTCCCTGGCTCCATGCAGAAGGTCAACATACTGGGTGAGTGACCAGCTAAGATGCTGGCTCCCCTAGCCACTGCTGAGAGAGACAGCTGGTGAAGAATTGAGCCCTGTTCCCCATGGCTCTGAGCACAGAAGAGCAGCTCTAGCGAAGCAGCCCTACAGTAGCTTCTGTCTCCCCTGGTTTGCTGGGGAAGGAAAGATCTTCTAGGCCCACTGAGCAGCCAGGGAGCATCAGCAGATCTCATTTCCCATACCTCTGTGCTCAAAGAGACCTACACCGCCTCAGATGGCTACTGCTGGTGGTGGTGATGGTTGTATAGCATAATGAATGTGATGAATATATTCACAGGTTATACAATATTGTGGTAAAATATACCTAAATAAAATTCATCACTTTATCCATTTTCAAGTGCAAAATTCACTGGCAATGAATGAATAAGGACATTCATAATGTCATACAACCATCGCCACTATTTATTTCCAGAAACTTTTCATCATCCCAAACAGAAACTCTGCACTCACGACACAGTAACTCGCATCTTTCCTCCCCGCCCCAATAATCCCTGCTGTGCTTTCTGACTGTCCTAGGTGCCTTGTTTACATGGAATCACATGATATGCCCTTTGTGGCTGGCTTCTTTCACTTAGCATGATGTCTCCAGGGTCATCCATCTTCACCCTACGTCACAATTTCCTATCTTTTTATGGTTGAATAATATCATGTTGCATTTTAAATTTTCTCTTTATAGATATACATAAAGAGTGTATTTTGATACATACGTAGAGTAAGTACAACTTGTTCCAATTAGGATCCCATTATTGTGGTTGTATATGATGTGGAGTTACACGGGCCATGTATTGTATTTTTATGCCACTTTTTGTTTATCCTTTTATTTGTTGATGAATACCAGGGTTGTTTCTATCTTTTGGCTATCATGAATAATATCTGAGTCCCAATCTTCTCAATTCTTTCAATTTCAATTTCGGGTGTATACCTAGAATTGGAGTTGCTGAGTCTCGTAGTCTATGTTCCCCTTTTAAATTACAGACCAACTGTTTTGCACAGAAAGTGCACTGTTTTACATTCCCACCGATGATGCACAAGGGTTCTATTTTCTCCATATTCTCAACACTTGTTATCTTCCTTTTTTTTTTTTTTTCAAATAAATGCCATCCTAATGGGTATAAAGTAGTATCACACTGTGGTCATAATTTTTAACTAAAGCATTTAAATTCCTCTATCTGCTCAGTTGTTAATGCTGGGATCCTCATTTAATTTATAATTTTCCTGTTTTTCTCTCATGAGCAGAAAATTAAAGATGAGCTGGAACTGTTTCCTTGTGAATAGAAACTGGATATCCCAGTGATTTACATGATTTTATCCCCAGTATCTTGCTGTCATTTTAGTCTTCATATTCTTTGAAGAACAAGGACCCTGTTTAGGTTTATTCTAGATACTACATTTGCCTCTCTTTTACCATTCCATTTTCATTTTTTACTTTCAGTCCCATTTTCCCTAGACCCTATGCTGCAGGATGATCTAGGAGCTACGGCAAACTGACTGTACCTCTGGTTGACCTTAAATTTGTATCAAAAAGATTGAGAGTGAATCTTTGCCAGGACTCCTCTGTGAAGAGTAAGCAAGCCCCGCTGGGGTCAGGGGATGACACTGGGGGTGAGATGGGTGCTTACAGGAGCAATAGAACATGTACCCAACCAGGATTCAAGTTGTGGTGAACTATCTTTCCCTGTGTCCAAGTTTGCACATTTAAAACTGTAAAAACTTCAAAAAAGTGGGCAAGGGAACAAAAATAACTCTATGGAGCTTTGTTTGTTTAGAGAGAAATGAGTCATTTAGTGATCAAAGCTTTACCACTAAAAATATAGAACACTATTCATTCACCATATCCTTGATACTTGGTCTCAAATTTAAAAATAAGACGTAGCACTTGGTAGCTATCACTTTTCCATTTGAAATCAAAACAATGGGATCAACTTCATTTACGTATTCAATGAATGTTTATTGAGCACCTGCTAAGTGACTGTGAAGCTCCAGAGATACCAGAATGAGTATGACAGACAGTCACTGTCCTCAGTGATCTGTGAGGCCATTATCAGTGGGCCGTTAAAGACCATCAATATGCCCTAGCAAACCTCAATACGTTAGCCATTTAAAAAGTCTCCAAATCATAAGCATAATAATTAAGTTCATGTTGAGGCAATGATCTAGAATTCTATGCCCGTAAATGACCTAGATATAAAACTAACAACTGCAAATATTACTTAGATGTCTGCAGTAGTAGTATTTGTAGATGTTACAAATTCATACAACTCTCCCTCCTCAAAATTTTAACTGTCTTCCCTGGCACTAGAAACGCCTTTCCTGAGGTTTTATAGGTAACTGTGGAGAAGATCTTGAGCACCAGGTGTTCCAAGAACCTGTACCATGGTTCCCACTCACAGGCAGTTTATTTCTATGCATCTAAACAATAAAGTATAACTTTTCTCTGGTCTCTTATAAGGTGCGTGATTCAAGAGGGATTTTAAAAGTCAGGTCTTACATTTATGTTCAAGTTACAAGATTTCAGTTCCCTCACACTTTTAGTTTTGATCCTTAGGGCGATCAAAAAAAGTTCATGAATTTGCATACTTGTTTGTCAGAAGATACAGAATAATTTATCTGAGACTCCCTCTCCTTACCCTCTACCCCAGCTAGCTAGTAGAGAATTGATACTACAATATCTGTTTCTCTAAAGCAGTCCTAGGCTCTTTCCACCTAAACATATTCAAACTTGCATTCCTGAAAAAACAAGTTTCTTCTTAAGTTCCTCCAGGTCACTGTGGACCTGGGAAGCAGCAGAGCTGAGCAGTTCTTGTGAAAGTGTTAGCCTAGATAGTTAGATAACCAGCGGGAGATGAGCAAGAATGGGAGAAGGTGGGAGCAGGGGCTGTGGAAGAGCTCTTGACCGGGAATTGACCCAAAAGTAGAGATCCAGTACTCTCTTTCCTAGATTTACGCTCACACATCATGTTCCCAAGGTCACACATGTACCCACAAGCTGTTCTGGGGTCAGATGACCATTATATGACCTTCCACCAGTGGCGCTGGGCCAGAAGGGCGAAATGACCCAAGCACACAGGTGCATGCTCTCAATTTTAACACAGCGCAGGCCTAAGACTTCCCTCAAAAGGGCAACAGCAGCAATTACACAAAGCACAGGCACCCAAGAGGCGTGGCCAAGGTTTAGAGCCAACTCCGCGTCCACCTACTCCCTTCCTAACAAGAAGCCAAAGCTTAATCTTTTCCATCCCTATTGGATCTTCCACCTCTCTCTCTAGGGTGTGTCTCACTTTCTCTTGCCTTTCCTTCCCCTTATAATAAACCTGCCCTAAATGCTGTGTCTGCCTCACTGTATACTTCTGTATCTGCACCCCAGTTAAGTGCCTAATCTTAGACAGTTATATCCAAAGGCCCAGAAACCAATCACAATGCTCCGTAGTGGACCTCTGGTAAGACACCAGTGTCAAGACACACTCCTGCAAATCCTGGCTCTGCCACCTGTTCACTGTGTCATCTTGAACACACTACTTAATGAGCCAGTTTCCCATCTACACTATAGAAATAAGGCAGGGTGGTGGTGGCAGGCACAGGCTTTGGACTCAAGCAGCCTAGGCTCTTGGGTCCTAGCTCTGAGTCACACCAGCTGTGTGACCCTAGAGAATCAGGCTCCCTCCCTAAGCTTCAGTCTCCTCACCCGCAAAATCAGGCATCATATAGTATTCAACTTATGAAAGTTGTGAGGTTGAAGTGACATAATTCTTGTAAATACCTAAAGCACAAAAGCACTCCATACACTTCAGCTCTTCCATTTACTGTATTGACCACACAGGAATGTGCCCAGAGAAGGGCCTGACACACAGGTGACTCAAAAACCTCCTCGGATTTCCTCCCCTGTGACCTTGAACTGACCTAAATACAAACGTGAAATCATTACCATTTCTGTGGAGCAAGGACATAGGGTAGGGAGAATTCTCCCTGTTGGCACCTCTTTCCTTGAGACTTCCCCCTACAGCAGATCACTCTTCCAAATGACAGAGGCACACACCTTTCCCTGCCATGAAACCAAATCAGCTGTGAGGAGATGGATTCTTGGCCAGGGCTGGCTAGCATTAGCATTCCCTTCATGTGAACCGCATCAGAGGGCATCTGGAGGGAAAGTACCTCTCCAACTGTGACAGACATCAAGCAGAATGGCAGCACCAGGTGCACTTACTGATATTCCCAGCACCGGCACCAAACGACAGTGCATTAATGCCGACTTCTGAGAAAGTCTCAGATTGATGTTGCTTCCAGTACATTTAGCAGAGATGACTTCTAACTTTTAAAGGAAGAACAAATTTAGCAAGCAGATAGCAAAGGCTTTTAAGGTTTTCATTACACAAGGTAAACACCTGAATTGTACCTTAGGCTGGTGGGGTGGCATAAACAGCAGTGTTTTGAAACAACAAGTCAAGACCCATTAAGGGACCATGAAATCAAGTGGGCTGAGACCAGTATTTTTACAAGACAGGATTAACTAGAATAGAAAATAGAAAATATCAGAGAGTTGTATGCATAATAAGGCTAAGTGCTTTGGGGGATATATATACATATATATAATCACACACACATACATATATACACAGGTATGTATGTGTATATGTGTGTTTGTGTGTGTGTATATATATAGAGAGAGAGAGAAAGAGAGAGAGAGAGGAGAAGAGAGGGATGGATGGATGATTGAATGGATAAGCTGCATTGTCAATGCTTTTCTTTTTATTGGTCATGGTCAAAATAATTTGAAAGCCGTTAAAGCACGGGATACACATTAATACATCATATGAGATTTTTATTGAAACAAATGAAAACAGCCACTCAGAACTAAAGGATCATATGATGATAATGGAAAACCCAAATCATTCAATCAATGCCTTCTGTTCATAATGTATAGGTTTTTATTCAATTTTTTAAAATTGGTGTGTATTACTTACACAGAATGGTGGGTTTCACTGTGGCACATTTGTACATAAATAAAAACATAGTTTGATCAATTTCTCTCCCCAATACCTCCCTACCTGGACTTCTTCCCTGTCCTGATCTCTTCCTCTAAGACTCTCTCTTCTACTTTCATGATATCACTTTTCTCTTGTTGGTTTCCTCTGTGAGAGAAAACATACATGTTACTCAGCTTTCATCTCTGTGACCAAAATACCTGACAGAAAGAATTATTTTGGCTCACAGTTTCAGAGGTTCAGTTCATGGTCGGCTGGCTCCAAGACAGAAACATGGTAGAAGGGCATAGCTGGGGAAAGCTACTCAGCTCATGGCAACTGGGAAGCAGAGAGAAAGAGGAAAGGGATAGAGAGAAAATAAATCCTTCCAGGGCATGCCTCCAGTGACCTACTTCCTCCAACTAGCTCTTACCTCCCAGTAGTCCATTCAGCTATCAATCCATCAAATGGATTAATCCACTGTCAATGTGAGAGCACCCATGGTCCAATCATTGCTTAAAAGCCTTGCCTCTGAATTGCTGCATTGGGGATCATGCTTTCAGTACCTGAGCTTCTGAGGGGACATTCCAGATCCAAACCATGACAGCATATGGTTCTTTTCTCTGAGTTACTGTACTCAAGATCATGGTCTCCAGTTCCACCCATTTTCCTACAAATGACAGAATTTCATTCTTCTAAGAATGACTAAGTAATAGTTGTGTGTGTGTGTGCATGCGTGTGTGTGTGTGTGTGTGTAATTTGCTTTATCCATTCACCTGTTGATGAACACCTAGGCTGATTTCACAAATGTAAATTGTACCACAATACACATGGGTATACATGTATCTCTAATTCTTTTGCATAAATACCAAGGAATGGTATAATTGGATCATTTGGTAGTTCTGTTTTTAGCTTTTTGAGGAAACTCCATACTGATTTCCATAGTAGCTGTACCAATCTATATTTTCACCAACAGCACATTAGAGTTCCTGTGCCCTGAATCCTTCCCTGCATTTATTGTTATTTGTGTTCTTGATAATTACCATTTTAGCTGGTGTGAGACAGAATTTCAGTATAGTTTTGATTTGTATTTCCCTAATGGATAAAGATAGTAAATATTTTTTTTTTAGATAATAACATTTACTCAACTTTAAATTTTCTGAATTTGATATTTGTTCTGTGATTATGTAAGGACATCTACATCATCTAAAAGGAATATCCACAGACTTATTTCATGAGTCTTTATAAAGACTTACAAAATCTGACAGTTAATTCTCAAAAGTATCAGCAACATTAATAGTACCAAATATAAATATACAAATGAATCTATAACACATACTATTAGAGATTGACAGATATGTGTATATATCAATATACATATATAATACATATTTGCACATATATCCATACATATATATGTGTGTGTGTGTAAAAAGAGGGGAGGAGCAAACAGCAGAATGTCAATCATTGAGGAATATGGATAATGAGTATTTTGGGGTTTTTTTGTTGCCCCTTTTGATTCATTTGATTTTTTTTTTAATTTTTATTCTTGTTTTATTTAGGCTTACATGTTGACAGTGTCAATTGACTCATTGTACATAGATAGAGGATAACATATCAATTCTCTAGTTGTAAGTTGTATAGAATCACATCATATATGCAAACATAAAGTTAGGGTCATTATGACCATCATATTCCATCACCCTTGCTGTCCCCATGCTCCCTCCCCCCTTACACCCCTGCGAACTGAGATCCACCTTTGTTCCCATGTCTTTCCCACATTATGGATCAGCATCCACTTATCAATGAGTACATTCGGCATTTGGTTTTCTGAGATTGGCTTACTTCACTTAGCATGATATTCTCCAACTCCATCCATTTACCTGCAAATGCCATAATTTTATTCTCTCTTATTGCTGAGTAATATTCCATTGTGTATATACACCACAGTTTCTTTATCCAGTCATCTATCGAAGGGCATCTAGGTTGGTTCCACAGTTTAGCTATTGTGAATTGAGCTGCTATAAACATTGAAGTGGCTGTGTCATTGTAGTATGCTGTTTTTAAGTCTTTTGGGTATAGGCCTAGGAGTGGGATAGCAGGCTCAAATGGTGGTTCCATTCCAAGTTTTCTAAGGAATTTCCATACTGCTTTCCAGATTGGTTGTACCAATTTGCAGTTCCACCAGCAATGTATGAGCATGCCTTTTTCCCCACAACCTCGCCAACACTTATTGTTGTTTGTGTTCTTGATAATTGCCATTCTGACTGGCGTGAGGTGGAATCTTAGGGTAGTTTTGATTTGCACTTCTCTGATTGCTAAAGATGTTGAACATTTTTTCATATGTCTGTTGATGGATAGTATATCTTCTTCTGTGAAGTTTGTGTTCAGCTCTTTGGCCCATTTATTGATTGGGTTGTTAGTTTTTTTGGTATTAAGTTTTTTGAGTTCTTTATATATCCTGGAGATGAGTGCTCTATCAGATGTGTGTGTGGCAAAGATTTGTTCCCAGGATGTTGGCTCTCTGTTCACTTCATTGATTATTTCTTTTGCTGAGAAGAAGCTTTTTAGTTTGAATCCATCCCATTTGTTGATTCTTGATTTTACTTGTTGTGCTATAGGAATCTTGTTAA
>PVHX01001820.1:0-189168 GCA_004024805.1 Geosciurus inauris | reverse complement strand
ACTCCCAGGACCTCCTTTGCTTTCAGAATGTCCTGTGCAATTCTCCATCATTATGCTCATAACATTGCATTATAATTAATCATCGTCCTCTATAATGTGAGTTCCTTGAATTCAGAGAATATTCTTGTATCCTCAGCAGCTAGACAGAGCCTGGCACTCAATGAAACATTATTGAATTATGAATATATTCTTCTCTGGTATTGCTTCCACAGTACTTATTACTTTCTATTGTATTTACTGTGTCCTTCCTCAGTCTCTTCAACTAGATAATTAACTTCAGTGAGCTGTCAAAGATTAAGTCTTATGCATCTTTATTTCTTCAATGTCAACCATTTTTCCTGACTGTGAATAGATGACAACTTAAAGAAAAGAGGAAAATAAAAAGGTAGGAAAGTCCAATTTCCATATGATAATCCTTCAGTGCAATTTGAAAACTCTAATATTAAAAATTCATATAGGGCTCAGTGGTAGGAAACTTGCCTAGCATGGGTGAGGCACTGGGTTCCATTCTCAGCACCACATATAAATAAATAAAATAAAACTAAAAAATAGATTTTAAAATAATTCAAATAAAGTTTGTAATATTATCCTTCACTTCTCTACTCAAACAAATGAAACAATTAAGATTCCTAAACTTTTTTAAGAGTTACAACTTCACAAGGTTGACTATAAACAGAATATTTTGTCTTATAATATTATGGAGTTGGATCACTAACTTCAAGGGATCATCATTTCACTGGACATTCAGAGAAATAGTTCCATTTGAATGTATGAATGGACAGAGAAATACTATAATGACTAGTGAAGAAAGATGGAGCTTCTATTGAATGTAAGTGAAGCAAAATCATTTAACTTTTTAGCTCAACCATAATTACATTGAAAGCATGACATTAATTCATGCAAAATCTCAAAATATCAGTGATTAAAGATTTAAGGACAATAGATATTTTAAAAGCTTTTAGATGTATATTTTTAAATAGTAGATATTTAATGCCTAAAGCAAAAAACACAATTAGTATTAATTAGTAATAAGAAAATAGAGCTACCATTATTATAGCTAGAAGCAAAAAGAAAAAAAGAAAGGAAGAAAAAAAGAAAGTGCTATTTTTTGTGTATGGCTGTGGAATCTATGAAAATTTAGAAAAGTTTTGTTCCTTCTGTATCATCTTTCCTCACACCCAAATAAGTTACTGATAAATTTAAATTTGGTTGTCTTTGGAATCATCTCACCCATTTAGTAGCTTTCCCCCCCCATATAACAAGTTCTTTTTAGAAACAAAAAAAAAATTGTTTTTCAGCTTTTTGCTGTTGTTTGTGGGTGGAAGAGAAGTATAATCTGTAGAAGTTCTCTTCAATCTCTGAAGGTACAGTTGAGGAGGAGGGTGACTCATGTTAAGAACTGGCAGCTGTCAGCACCTGTCATAGGAGTTAGGGTCTGTGAGCCAAACTCCTTTGGCTGGAACCTACTCCAGCAAACCTTAAAGCCTGGGAGCTAGAACAAGAATTCAAGCTGGAAGGAAGTCATGAGATGTGCTGAGACTCATTGCTTCTAGTGAGGTCAAATGTGATCTCCACTGATCTGTGTCAGAACCACTTGGGTGGCTTGTGAAAGGTACACATCTGTGTCTTAACCCAGAGCCACAGATTCCCTGGAGTCTGGGTCCACAAATCTGCATTTTACCAGTCTTCTCAGGAAACTAATAGTCACACTGAAGTCTGAAGCCATCTATTTTAAGCCATACACAAAATTTCTATAACTATTGCCCCTTGCCCTCACACTTTAGAGGACCACATTATTTTAGAGAGAACTTTAAAATCCCCTTAAGGTCATTCATTTGGGAACTTGTGCATTTTATTAACAAGAAATTACTTGTGACATTTTCCACAGTGAACCCCTAAGTGTGTTGAGACACAGAGGTGAGAATTGTTGGGAGGTTCCAGGAAAGCTCAAGCTCACTGTACTCACTCAATGATCATTCTGGCCTTCCTGCGGAGCACTGAAAAGGCTAGCTCTTCAGAGCTTATATTTTTTGTGTTATAAGTTTCAAAGAAAACATGTTAATTTCTATGAGAATGCAAATGGTTTTGTGGATACTATATAGTATTATAATTTTAAACAGTATTAGATCACTGAAAACATCTTAATAAAGAGAGTAGTAAGTGCTCAAGTAAGAAATTCTCATTTCATAATCCAATAACTAACACTGGCTCTGAAATCATATTTTGATAAATCATAATTATTTGGTAGGCAAGGTATGAGAAGCAAAAATAGTATTTAAATGAACTCATAAGAGTTCAATAACATGATACCTGAATGATACACCACATGGTAGTATGGAATTAAGGGCTATATAGGCAATAATAACTGGCATAGACAATAAGTTTAATGTCCTCACATGCCTGAGGTTACGTTTTATAGGATCAGGAAGGAAAGTCATTTTCTCTGTTTCTATGTAGGCTGCCAAAAAGTCTCATCCCAAATTGGAAGACATACTTGATGACAGACAGCTTCCAGAAGTAATACATAGTTTATCATCCTGTCAAGAGCTGTCCCCACAGTAAGAGTTGAAATGGACACACAACTTAAAGCCTGTCCTACACACATAATCTCAAGGAGATGAGACCCATCATCAATGTCCTGGGACATGGCCACCATCTACTGAGGAAACCAGAATGTATACAACTGAAAGCCTGTGGTCCTGATGTCCAAGTTGGCAGCCTTTCCTTGTGGTTGGCTCCAGGGATTTGCTGTGTTCTCTATCACCATCTAGCAACATAGAAAATGTGGAAGCCAGACTGGCTTCCACCCACCACACAGCTGTCTTCAGGACACCTGTTCTTATGATTATTCACTATGTACTCAGAAAATGCAAATAAATTTATTAGCAGAAGCAAAAACATAGAAATGAAGACAAACCAATTGCACAAATAGCAAATGAACTCTTAGTAAAAAACCATGAATGATTTAAGTGACCTTACACTTTTTGATATTTGTATCACTAACTCCAACTTCCTCCTGCCTTCCATTCTTACATAGATCATTATATATAAATGCACTTTTGGATTTTTAAAACAAGCTAGGATTCTCATAAAGTCAGAAGGATGAAACTATATCCAGGCATTTTAGCAAAAAGATAAATTATATTTATGATAGTGACTTCAACACTCCATACCACCCACCATATGACTGGCAGAAAGGCCTGCAGGAAAATAGTGTTCCAAGAGGGGTCCAGCTTCCTGCAGGGTTCCAGTTAAATCTCCTTTAGAATTGCCTTAGGAGGATTTTCTCCCTGTCATTTGTCCTAATCAGAAAACTAAAACTTCTTTAGATTCTTCTTTTCCTTTCCAGCTTTATATATAAAAGCATCTACTCAACCCATGTAAAACTGCATTGGCTTTTATGTTGAAATATACTTTCATTTGGAGCATAATCCTTCAGACTGACATCAACCTCTCAACACCGATTTTGCCAGAAGGAAGAATGTCAAAATTCCCAGAGCTTGTTTTCACAACCAGTTAAACCCTAGAATATGTCTTCAGAAATTAAAAGGTCCTTGAGTTCTTAACTATAGACACCTTGTGCCTCTGGACCACAGGGGAAAAACCAAGCCATCAAACCAGGGGGGTAGTTGCTTTAGATCTAGAGCAAGCTTGCTTCAGGCACATTACATAAGGTTGGAAAGATATTTAGAAGCTATCGTGGGCAGTCTATAGTGGTGATATGCTAATCCAAGCATATATATATTTTCAAAAGCTAGATAGATGCACAACAGGATGCACAGCATACTGATTTTTGTGTCACAAAAAGGGGGAAAAGAGCATATATTCCTCTTTGCCTTTAAGGGGATAAAGAGACACTAACTAGGTAACAGACCTATCAGGCTCTCGGGAGCGGTGCTGTTGGGGATTTGGTGATGGGACAAAGCATGGAGCTGAGTCTGCATGGTGGAACCTGGCAAATTTTGTATTATTATCCAACAATTTAAAGGATCCCATGGGAAGATATGGCCTCTCTTAGTGACACTAAACTGTTTGTCTTACCTTTGAAAATAATTCTGATGACCACGTGGCTCTTCAGTTTTGTATGCCAGGGACACTATTCCATATCCATGACCTGCAAATTAATATGCTTCTTATGAAAGCAGACCACAATTAGATTATTATGATGATTAGAAGCCTAGGTAGGATTTATTAAAAATAAAGATGAGGTGTTTTAAAATACATTTTTAGTTGTTGATAGATCTTTGTTTATATGCGGTGCTAAGAATTGAACCCAGTGCCTCACATATGCTAGGCAAGTGCTCTACCACTGAGCTACCACCTCAACCCCAAAGATAAAGTTTTTTTGTTTGTTTTTTTAAATTTTTTTTTTGTAGTTGTAGATGGACAGCATGCTGTATTTTATTTATTTGTTTTTATGTGGTGCTAAGGATCAAAACCAGTGCCTCACACATGTTAGGCAAGCGCTCTGCCACTGAGTTACAGCCCCAGCCCTGAAGTTTTTAATCTTGTCTTTTTCCATCAATTTCTCAGGTTTCTTTCTCCTATTAATAAAACTGCAGCATCAAATCTATATGTATATATTACATATATACATAATGCATATTATGTATATACATTTACATATATATATCCTGCTCCATTTCATCCTTTATATCACCAATAAATAGAGGAAAAATTTAGTGAGAGCCAACTATATTCAGGCGCATATCCCAAGCTTTACCTTTTACAGATGAGGAAAACCATGGCTTGGGACATTTAAGTGATCTGCCCCTAGTGCTAATCCAGCATGCCTGCCTAATTCCACCTTGTTAGAAAGCTTTCATTCTGTGCCACAGGAGCACTTTAGCCACTCCTGAGACATGACTCCACTGGAGAGTAAGTGTCACGCTGAGTGCAGACGTTCACTCCCAAGCCGCAGCTACTCTGGCAGGCTCCTATAAATGAAAAACTGGGGAAAAGTTTCTAATTTCCTTTACTGTTCTAACATTCAGATGAATTATGCTACATTGCTGCATATAATGAAAATTAGATCCTAGAAGTGTGTGTTAGAAAAATGATCTGACTGCTAAAATGTTTATCCAGTATAAAGGTGGAAAGAACATCTTATTGTTTCCTTCTAACCCCAAGGCTCTGTAATTCTTTCAATTTAGACATGGAAGGGGTTAGGAGAACAATATTGGAGAACTCTTTCATTATCCAGGTGACTAGGTAATAAAGGTATAAGAAGCAATCAGTGTTGTAGGTAGACTCTTACTCTAACCACCTTGTGCAGAGTCAGACCTGTAACTGAACTTCCACAGCAGTAGCCATGGATTGAATTCTTCCCCTAGTTTTGTGCACTTGTCACCAGACCATGTGCAAACACAAAGACAAATATAAGTAAACGGGACTATGTCGAATTTAAACATTCTACTCTTAGAAGGGAACTGTTGAGAAAACAAAAAGGCAAGTCCCAGAATGGGAGAATATATTTGCAATAGATTCATGGTACCAAGGTTTTGCACTCAGAACATATAGAAAACTCTTACACATCTACATGGGCAAAGGATTTAAATGCTCATAGAAGATATGTCTAATAAGCCCCCGTAAAGAAGGTCAGCTGCATCAGCCTATTGGAGAAATGCTAATTCAAGTCACAAAGAAGTCACTAGATGGGCTAAAATCAAAAACATTGACAACATCCAGTGCAGGTGAAGATGTGGAGGAACTACAGCTCTTGTGTGTTTCTGCTTGGGAAAGTAAAATGCAACAAGCAATTTTGAAAACAATTTGGCAGCATCTTACAAAAGCTAAAAGTGCACATATCATGTTGCTTAGCCTTTCCATTCTCAGGTATTCACCATGAGCAATAGAGACATGTTTGCATAAAGACTTGAAAATAAAAGGTCATAGCAAATTCATCATAGTAGCCAAAAAGAGGAAACTATATAAATGTATATCAAAAGGAGAATGGATAAACAGACATTGGTTTATCTATATGGTGGAATCCTACAATGAAATCAGACCAAAGCAAAAATTGAACTACTGATACATGCTAGGATTTGTGTGATTCTCAAGTATATTATACTGAATGAAAGCAGCCACATACCAAAAAAAATGTACATACTCTATGGTACCATTTATATGTAATTCCAGAAAGGGCAAATTATCTTACAGTAGCAAAAAGCATATCAGGGGCAGCCCAAGGCCAGGGTTGACTGCAAAGGAACATCAGGGAATTGGGGGAAGTGATAATAGAATTCTTTATCTTGATTGTGCCTGTGGTAATTCAGAGGTATACATTTTTTCAAGACTCAGTGAGTTGTACACTTAAAAGAAGTTAGGTTTATTTTATGTGAAATACACCACAACAGAATTATTTTACAAAAGTTTTTGCATCTAGATCAAGATCTCTTGCACAACTAGCAAAAGACACAGATTAAATTAAAAAGATCACGAATGTGGTTATGTTCTGAAAAGGGGTTTATGATGGAGATACTTATGGAAGAATCTGCTTCCAGTGCCTGAGGTATGGTAGGTGACCTAGAAATATTAATTGCATCTTTTCGTTTCCAGTTCCTCTTAGATGAAGAATATAAGTAATATATAATTACTTATATTCAGGCAATCAGTAATAAAATAAATGTTGAGAAATAAATGCAGAAGGACAGGTGGAGATGGTGGTTAGGAAAGCACAATCAAAGGAGACAGCACTATAAGGAAGCTCTTCTTACATGAATTTTAAGGTGTTATTTGCTATTTATCTTCCAAACTCTGGCATCTTTTACTTTTTATTGTATTCATTTGGCAATTAGCAAGTGTTTTCTATACTGGCCATTATAATTTTAAGCACATATTTTTGTTTTTCAACATTGTCGTAAGTTTCTAGAAGGCAAGAACCATTCTGATACCTCTTTTGCATGGCCAATTTACATATAGTAGTGTTAAATAAAAGTGGTGCCTACTGACGATGATCATGTTGATATTTTCTCTTCTCCAAAATCTTATGTCTTCAATATTATTTATTTGAACAAACTAGATGCAGTAATATCCTTTTAAAGTGAAAAATTCATTATTCATTTATTTAAGAGAATTCAAAATTCATTTATTTAAGAGAATAAGTCAAATAATTTAAAGTCTTTTTTTCTTTCTCTTAGTATGTTCACAAATCTAGGATCACTGATTTATTTGCTGGATTAGTCTCTTAAACACATGTGTTGAACACCTGTCTTTGCCATGCACTATGCTAGATGCTGGAACACAGAGATTATATGTGCTCATGTTCTAGAAAAGACACCAAATGCAGCAAAAGATATGTATGGCAAGGAGGTAAATACATCATGACGAGTGTGGAAAGGAAGAAAGATGACCCAAGATAATGTAGCAAATAAAGCAAAAATAAAATTTTGATCTATTTACTCATTAACTCATTAAAGTTCTGCAACTGAATTCAATATCATTTGGGTATTTGAATGCTGGTGGCCTATAATTGATACTATAAATAAGAGCTGAGTCAATGGGTCAAAATAAAGTTTGATTTGATTTCTAGCACCCACAGCTACTGTCAAAAAGCCCATCCAAGTTAGCCCATCCTAACTTATAGGAAAGAAACCTCATTTGCATAAAACAACACTAAGCTAGTAAATTATGATTTAGGTAAAAATACCTCAGTGAAGAGTCACAGTGACTATCCGGGCAGCTTCCTCTTACAGACAAATATTGGGCAATTTTGAACAAGAAGCTGGTCATCAGGATCATGTATTTCCTTGATTGCAACTTGTTAAAAGAAGAAAATTTTGCCAATCTGCTCTCTCTTCTCTTTTTTGTGAACAAAGGCAATAAAAACCTTGTAAAAACCAATGTTTTCAAGTCAACAAATCTTTCCATTCCTGATGATTAAGTTCCTGTGGGTGAAAATACACTTGTTTTGCAAAACTAAGCTTGCTCGCTCTCTATTTTGTCCTGACACTTGACCCACTAATGGTGCCCCACCCAAGCAGAAACCTGGTGTTCATTCCACCTGATCCTCAGAATCTTCCTTTGTAAGTTTCCTTTCTGAAATTTCCTACTCCATCCCCTCTGCAATTCCCGTTTAGCCTGAACAGCCCTACTTATCCCCTAGTCCTATTTTAATTTTTTTTTTTTAATATTTTTTTAGTTGTAGATGGACACAATGTCTCTATTTTATTGCTTTGTATGTGGTGCTGAGGATCGAACCCAGGGCCTCACGCATGTGAGGCAAGCGCTCTACCGCTGAGCTACAATCCCAGCCCCCCCAGTCCTATTTTAGATGTCACTTCTCTGAAATGACTTTCTGGATGGCACCTCTCCATACACACACACACCCAGCTCTCCTCCAGCAGACTAGGTCCAGAGACTTTCGTCATTCTTCACACAACCCGTGATACTAGTAGTTAATGAGTTATTTGTAAACTTTCTCCTTTACCAGTTTACATCCTCCACATGGACAGACTCTGTTTCTATCTTATTTATATAATATGTACCTAATAGCGATATGTTTATTAAATGATCAAACTTGCAACGATAATGGAACTCAGGGAAACAGTTCTTGCATTTTGCAAATGAGATATCCATAGCAAAGTCATTCTGTATTACACAATTAACTCTCTCAATTTTAATAGCACTGGAGAATGTTGTATTTCCTTACAGCACCATTGAGTGTTATGACAAAGCCTGGGCTCTTCTTAACATATGTTCCTTTTGCAAACAATATGTATAATTCCATTTCATCATAATTAAACATAGAAAAATAAAATTTTATGTGAAGCAAAAGGCAATAGAAATTTCCTTGGATCCTGTGGTCACCTCCTTCTGTTTTGACCCAAGTCTGTTTTACCAGACATTCACAATATCCCACATCTATGGTTTTGTGGGAGTTAACTGAAATCACTTCGAGCAAACCAAATAATACACAGGATACTAATAATATTAGTACATTTTGCAAAAAAATGTATATTATTTTAATAGCTGCTTCTTTAATATAACACTACTAAAATATATCATGTATCATTTGGTCTATTCATAAAATTATCCAATTTGGCATGATTATGATATGTGTAAAGTTTATGCACATAGCAGGTATTCACTTTCTAATTTTATTTTTAAGTTGTTATAAATTATATCATAATTAAAACCATCAGAAAATCATCTGAAACTTGGAAATAAGGTTAAAGGATGGCATTACATCCCTTTCATACCATGCAAGGGTCATAGCCACGCAAGGACTATCTGGGCAGGCAGAGCCATCCTAAAGAATTTTCTTCATGATGGAAACACTACTCAGTATGGTGGCCACTCAGCAAGTGTAGCTTGGAATCACTTGGAAAGTGGAGAGCATCACTGAGGAGCTGATGTTTTTATTACATTATATTTTAAGTAGTTTAAGTTTGGATTCAAACAGGTACATTTAGCAAATGGTTACCTTATTGGACAGTATAGGTCTAGGTCTATATATATTCAGTTTATCTCATTTTATATTATTAATTAAAGGTCCTAGACCCAGTAAAATTACTTGTTAATCTATACAGTTGTATTCAGTAGATATGCACATAATTTTATAAACAACCACAAAGATTTATGGTATATAAAATATTAGCCAGTTTTTAAAATCTAACTCAGATTTTTATTCTAACTTCTTTGGTAAATTACCTATGTATGCATAATTTTTCAGTTTTTAACTGATCACAATGTCTGTCTCCCTTCATAAATTATACAACATTATTTATATAGGTATCTTTTATATTTTCCTGAGAGTCTTGATTTCACAATATTTAGTAATTTTGGAGGCCCATCCCTCAAAGCTCTTAAAATTCACCCATAAAATTGAAAGTTTTCTAGAGAACATCTACTTAAAAATATCAGTAACATTTATTCTTTTAATTTTTTAAAAGAAAAATACTAGAAATAATTAAGTTCGTTTTGTGATGAACACTTACTAATTTTTTAATACTATTCTAAGGACTCCATAGGAGAAACTGTAAAATCAGTAGAGATGCTAAGTCATCCTTAGTCTAAGTTTGTAAGATTAAAAATATAAATGTAAATGTTTTGGGAATCATATGCTTTTTGAGGAGGCCTTGCAGATTTTTTCAGCACTTCCCACAATATTCTGGCCCTCAGGAGAATATTGTTCAAATCATTATGAGAACTTATCGGAGAATTTTAGTCTCCTCTGTTCTGCTATTATGGGTTATTATAATAAATAACTTATTATAATATGGGTTAACATGGGTTAACTTATTATAATATGGGTTATTATAATAAATAACTTATTATAATATGGGTTAACATATTATAATATGGGTTATTATAATAAATAATAAATAACTGCTTGCCTATGGCCAAGCAGTCTCATAAATCATGGCTTCTTGGTGTGTCTAAAGGCTGTGCTAAAAGCTGTAAGACAGAATGGATATCTTCAACAAAGAACTGTCCTAGAGCCTCACAGGACTAAAAGAAACACCAAGCACTCTTCAAAGACTAGGCTTGGGATAGGCTTGGGACACTTCCAGGCTCTGCCAGTGGAGCAAGTCATGATTTCTTGGGCTCCTTTTGGTTAACTATCATAGAATGTGAAAGCCTGTTTCCGTGCTAGTGGATCTAAGGATGCAAGAATTAACAGCCAGGGCCAAAAGAGAAAAAACTTCATCACAGTTATTTGTCTGGAATATGATTGGCATATTTTAATATTCTGTTCATGAATAAATATATAAGGAAACCCTTTGCCTTGCTTCCTAGGCTATCTTTAACCCTTTTCTTAGCAGGCAATGTTTTTGTAAAATAAAACTAAGTTTTCTAAATGGTATCAAAGTCTCACTGACCATTCAGGATCCAGAGACAAATATTTCTAGAGTGTCCTTACTTTCTGTGATAATAAATTATTTGCATAGTATGAGTAAGAACTCACAACCATTTTTACCAGAATACATAAATCCATGTAGCAACCAACTCTGTACATGGAGCACCATATTTAACCAAGTGTGGTGGGTCATGATTAAGGAATGCTTGTGGAGCTTATGCCTGCAAATCTTTCTAGGAAACAACTGGTCTATGTAGACCTGCTTCCAAAGCACTGGAACTAATGAAGAAGTCACTTCTGGTAGGCTGAGCATCTCAACAAATTTAGTATACCTCTAAAACGAAGATTTCACTTAAATTTATAGTTATTGTAGGTGAAATCTAGTGGGGAGAATGTTCTGGGACTGGTTTTCTAGCCTTATGTTAGAACAGCAATAGCAAGAAAAAGACATACCCAAGGTTCCTTATGGAAATTTCCAGACAAAAGTGGAATTCTGTGACCTCAGTAGTTGCTATATACTGTAAAACTCTAAATTGGCAAAGCTGAGGAGAACTGTGTGGTTAATTTGATGGATCTATGAAAATAATCGGACTAAACCTGAGCTCCAATAAGACTTCTTTTACAAAACAAGCGTTGGCCAGAGTTATACAAAGGCTTGATCAGTTGACCCTTAATCTAAGCCATAAATAAGACAAAAGGTGAACAAAAAAATATTTTCAATAATATATGGAAACAAAGGCTAATCAGGATTGTCTAAGGGAAGGGTCATGTTATTGTTCACTATTATTTCAAAGTCTCAGATTAAGTGAAGTTATTTGTTAGCTTGTAGACTTTTGTCCCATAGCTATGCAAATTATTTTTGTCTGGTAGAATGGATAAACCCAGAAGTTAAGGCTGCCCCACCCCCATGCCCTTTTTTTAACTCAGCAATCTTCACCTTACATTTTTAAAATTTTGTTACCATATGCCTAATTTCCTAAATGCTCTCTCTGGTCACTGCATCTTACTGATACCTTTCCAGATATGGTATGTGGTAATGATGGATTATCCCTGACCTCTTGGAACTTCAGGTGGCCAGCTCTAAACTGGGGGTTCTGGCCAAGATTTCAAAAGTCCCTTCCAAACTTCACTTTATGCCAAAACTGAAAAGGTAGATTACACTAATGAAGGTCAGATATTATTGAAAGAAAAAAAGTTGGTCATTCTGAAAAGACTCAAAGGGACCTGAGATATATGATCTTCTTACAATATTATGATCTCTTCTAAACGAAAAAGTACCATTTAAAGTACAACTCCACCAAAAGCAATCACTCTTTAATTGAGCCATTTGTACTTCAAATAGATAACTTCTGACATCCACATAGAAAAATTCAAGATTTATGTCTTTTCTGGTGTTTTCTTCTTGCCAAGACATAAAATGGGGTCGTCCTTTATCAGACAGCATAGGCAATGGCCTATTAGTATGTCTCCCTCAACCTTCTTAGACTGACAGCAAAATTGCTACAGATCTAAAATGGAATTTGATCTAGTTTGAATTTAGACAAATGGAAAATTCCTAATACTTAAAATTTTCAAATAAGAGCATTAGAATGATTTGTCGAGAGTCATAAAGTGTTCTGTATTCTTATTTTTAATATGGTTCATAAAAGAGGTGAAATGCAAGATAATAGTTAATGAAACAGATACAAGTGTAATACCTACAGTATTTATGATGTCAGACAAAGCATTTTGGGATTTCATCCATCAGTAATGAACTTGATTGGTATTTATTTTAAATAGCAACTAAAAGATTAGTATTTAAAAAATAAGGATTGGAGTACTGAGGATTGGATTCTAGTGTGCTACAGCACATTCAGGTGACTTAATAAGCTACAATTTATCATGTATTTTATAAAGAATTAGAAAAATTCAGTTTCCCAACACAAAGAAATGATAAATGTTTAAGGAGATGCAAATGCTAATTACTCTGATTTGTCATTACACATGGAATACATGTATCAAATTAACACACTGTGCCCCACAAATATGTACAATTATGTGTCAATTAAAATAAAAGATTAAAAGAAAAGGGATATTGCAATATAGACCATTTTTAAACCAATTATGAGTTAATTCTAATCTTGAAAATAAGGATTTACTCACAGATCATAAAGTTACCAAAGCAGACTCAATAGAAATTTGGCATCAGAATCAGAAACATGCATGTACTGTAAAACAAAAAATTGCGCCGCTACTCTAAATTACTTATTTATTTAATTGTTGGGCAGTAATCTGGTTGTTTTGTCTAAATCTTTGCACAGTCCACTGGAGTTAGAGGGGGAAAGTATCTGGCTGGGAGTAATGAGATGCCTGGATAAAAGTAGGATTCGAATGTGATCAAATTAGGTTTCATAACTGTTTCTAAGTATGGGAGTCTGGATACTATGTTACCTTATATTGTACAGGGCTTTAACTGCCTAACTTTCTTTCTTTTTCTTTTTCTTTTTTTTGGTACCAGGGATTAAACTCAGGGGTACTCAACCACTGAGCCACATCCCCGGCTCTATTTTGTGTTTTATGTAGAGACAGGGTCTCACTGAGTTGCATAGCACCTTGCCGTTGCTGAGGCTGGCTTTGAACTCGCAATTCTCCTGTCTCAGCCTCCCAAAGTGCTGGGATTACAGGCATGTGCCACCGCGCCTGGCTAACTGCCTAAATTTATGATATAAATAAGCTTTATATATTCTGTTTATACTTTTTAGGTTGTCTTATTAGGTATTTAGAGATTCAGGACAGATACGTCTTACTAGTGAATTGTATATTTTGTCATTATTTCACAACGTGAAATCCTAATTCTTTTTACTTTAAAATATTCCTATTATAATTATTGTCACTTCAGTTTTCATTTAGTAGTTTCTGTTAGATACTTATATATGATACCTATTCCTTGTTTAATAATGCTAATTTGTTCCTAAAATTCTTACTACCAAATTTAATAACTTTAAATGAATAACAAATATTGCCACTATTTTAATAGCAAAAATCATAATGTGCTTTTATCCTAACCCAAGATTCTTACACAATTCTCAGAATTAGAAAGACATTATCAACTTAACAATGAAAACAAAGTTACATAGGTTATAAAAATAAAATAAAAATATTGTGCACCCAAAATATAACATAATGGAAATGTACAGTATTTGCAAACGGGAAAGATTTGATGATGAGAGGTGGTTGAAGACCCTGCATTTTTTGGAAGATGCAGTTTAATTTCTATAACTTTCAACTTTGGGGAAAATGCAATTATCTCTCACCAAAAAAGAGCTTAAAAATGATGTTATAAGGGCTGGGATTGTGGCTCAGTGGTAGAACGCTTGCCTTGCATGCATGGGGCACTGAGTTCGATCCTCAGCACCACATAAAAATAAATAAACATATTGTGTCCATCTACAACTAAAAAAATATTTTAAAAAAATGATGTTATAAGCACAGATAACATTGTTACGGAAAAATAAAGACCGAACACAAAAGCACTCCTAATACTATGGAAATAGTGATGTAAAGGTAGACTGAAAAGTTCTTAAAGACACAGATTTTCACCCTTGTTTTGGTTTGCCAAATATACTGTACGATTTGAATTATAAAACTTAGGAATGTATTTTTTAAGATATTCTCAGTCCAGGAAATGTTATTTCTAGTCAAATTATGAGCATGCCTTTGCCTAAAGGAAAAAACACTAAATCATCACTCCTTCTTGCCTATTTATTTAGTTATTATACCAAAGGTGGGTAGAGTCCTCTGAATCAGGAGGACTTTTCAAAGCCAGTACAGCAAAAGGCATAAACTGTCCAGTCATTGTGTGGGACAAGTCTGGACTTCACTTTCAACATTTTTCATGTCATATGTCTTAAAGGTATCTATTATAAGAAGCATAGGATTGGATTACTTTTCAAAATCCAAAATGAATAATAAGTTTGTAATGTCATGCTCATGCATATGGTGGATTTATTTTGTGTCTCTAAGGTTTTTTTTTCCTTTTGTTGTTATTTTGTTAGTTTTTACTGCTTACCTGTGTAGACAAGCTAATTAAATTTTTAAAATTAAAAATTAAAAATTTTTAAAATATTTTGCTCTGCTTCTACAAAATTCATAACATTTATACCTGACTTAAAGTCTAAAGTTAACACAATTACTCATTTCTCAAACGAGGCAAAATACTTCAAATGCAATAGTCAGATAATTTCCCGATTCCCTGTGTTGCTATTTTCTAGTATTTTAATTCCACCTTTCTTTTGACCCATGCAAATTTTACCCTGTCATTGTTGGACCCCAGTTTTAACTCTAATACATTTAGGAGGGGGCCTCCTTTCTCTATACTGGTGCGATTACATGTGCTCAGCATCTTTCTTCAGACCCTTTTCCAGGGAAACTTGGTCTTCAACTCTTAAAATTCACTTCTTCTCTTTTTTCGCTTTGTTCTCTCCCCCTGGATTGTTCTTAGGTAAATATTTAAACTTCTCATTCTATAGCTTTGTGTTTAAACCTTCCTTTAAATTTTCCCAAATCTCTTTATAGTCATGCTTTGTGTTCTGTTTATTCAACCAATTCATAGAGACTTTACAAATGCATAGGTCCCTATAAGACTGTTGGCTTTATGATATAGTTGTCACAGGTACCACATCAGCATACATCAAATTCCATCAGGTACTGCTACAAGTTTTGCTTTCAACAGTCATATGTTGATATTTAAATACTTATTTAAAATACAGTGGGCTATTAAGTGACTAGGGAAAAAAGCATGACTCCAGTGTTTCCCACTTGAATTATTTTTCCACTTAAAAAATGGTAGACTGCCAATATGTTTGACCTGTCTCATGAAAATAAACTGTTTCATATAAAGTGAGACGCTTCAAAATCATTTCCACTGTAACTTTCAGGCCACCTGTGGGCTCCTTGCTGAGGTTTCAAAAAGTGCCAGTACTGGAGTCCTTTCCTATTACTTGATTATGTAGCAAGTCAACCAGTTATTCCCATAAATTAGATTCAAAGGAGTTCTTAAGATTCCTATAAGCCAGTGATTTATGGGCACATTGCAATAGACCACAAGCACAGTATTTTAAGAACATGTACAACACCTACAAAGAAAACCAGTGTACTATTTTTTAATGGAATTTCAATACTGTGAGATACATTAAAAGCTATTTAGTTCAATCACCTTTTGGAAACTCAAATCCTTAGTATAGGGTCCCTAAAACATGGACTCCCACTCCTGGGTTGATCACTGTTGGAGACAGAAATGAGTAAAAAAGGGAGCTAATATGATTGGATACCTATTATATTTCAAATGTTTTACATATATCATCTTGTGTAACAATTTGGTTTCCCTCTAAGGCATTCTTTGCATTTTTCACTTAAGGAAGTTTTGGTCAGAGAGAGAAGTCCAAAATGGCAGACTCAGAGGTTAACTCAGATCTGACTGATTCAACAAACCATATTCTTCCCACATCATACTGCCTCAAACATGTTCATCTGCCATCAGCCTCACCATCCCTGAGGAGAACCACTGAGCTGTCTCCATTAAATGTCACCATTAGTCCAGAAGGGGTCTCTTGTATTGTGCCCTAATGTACAAATCTCATTGCTCCTTCATGTCACAACCATTCAAATGGTTGAAAGTAAGGCAAAAGTAAGTCATGTCACTCTTAACTCTTCTCTTCCCCACTCCACATCCTCTGCTTATCTTTTGAAGAGGTTTGAAACTTCTCTATCTTGTTAACCTGGTCCTGATTTCCAATGAATCTAGAGTCTCATGATGTGCAGAGCACATGGGGGAACATGCATCGAGTGATTCCAGAATCATCACCTTGAATTCTACACTCTTTACCCGCTTTAATGTAGCCTAAGCATTCACTAGTGTTTCTAGCAGCCACACCATCCTGAGTTGACTGAGGATTCAAACTATTAAAATGTTTTCCACATATGCTGTTGTTAAGTCACATCTCTTTCAACCTGGTCAAATTTTTGGATGCTTATAAAAAACCTTATGTCCTCCATGATCAATATTATTTTTATTACTTTTATTGATTTCAACATGCAATTCTTGACTCCAAAAAAATCCCCCATATTTTCACACATCTCCCCATTCAAATCATCTTGGAAAGCCAAACTTGAACCTTTTAAAAGTATGACCCAAAGATTGAACATTTGAGCCAGTGCATGGTGGATTTGCTTCCAATCACTAGCTACAACATGGCTTCCTCTGTAGACAGAAATGTTTGTATGAACACATACACTAATATATTATGACCTTTTCCCCTTATTGTTTCATGATATTTAATGGTAAATAAAAAAACTAAAGTGCAAGTGTCACATAAATGTATCATAGTTATGATAATATAATAGCAATCAAGTTGTAAATTTTTGGTATTTCTAATAGATATCAATTGACTAGAAGTTAAAATGTGGGCAAAGAAATATATAAGCTTCTAAGTCTGCACTCTCCTGTAGCATGCTAGCATTTTTTAAGGTCGTCCTGTCTTTACATTTACAAGTTAGCAGTTATCAGATATGTTCTGGTTCATGTAATTTATAATAAGTTATAGTAATATAAAATCATTTTAATAATAATGTATTTAGTTAATAATAGTCAGTTATTTGTGTATTGTTAACATTCCTCCCCCAAATGATGGAGGACCATGGAAGGTAGGACTTATCTCACTTATTGCTCTCACTCCCATACCTGGAATAGAGTGAGGGATCAACAAATATCTATTACAGAAGGTTAGTCCAAAGATATTAGATACTGCGACCAAAGAATGTACACAAATTCCAAAGTGCAAACTACAAGGATCACATTACACTTTTGAGAAGTAAAGTTAGTTTTCAATGTAAACGTCTGTGGTATCACGATTAATCTTTATTAACAAATTTCCTTAAGAGTTTTTTTTTTTTTTTTTTCTTTAACTTCTTCCTTATCAAAGATTCACAAGGCAGGGAATGAGACTATGATAATGAGACGTCCCATGTCCTCATCCGATACAGTTGTGTGAACCAGGAAGGGTAATTTAAAACATGTTTGGGAGAAACCTGCTTATCAGACAATGTATGACCCACATTTCATACAGTTGATTAGTCTTTTACACTCCAAGACTTAATCTCATATATTTAAAAGCCTCCTGCTATAGCTGCAAACTTTTTTCTTTATAAGTGATTTCCACTTTGGAAATAATGAGAGCTTTGCTTTCAAGATAAACTTCTCAAAGATATGTGGGTAATAATTTTCCCCTTTCACTAAACTGCAACAAAACATTGTCCCTCCTGGTTCGCAGCTCTAACCTGTGTGGACCTGACATGCCACTGATATACTCTCATTCTCTTCCCTTTAAGGCTTTTATTTAACAAGGGGAATTCATAACGGGGTTTCAGAATAAAATCTCAAGTTACATGGGATTCCTGCTTATGGTGGCTATTGTGTGTTGCCAGCCACTTCTTAAAAATTCATGTTATAATTGCTATTATCTTTTAGGATAAATCAGATAGGACCATTTGTCATTATTTCCTGTTTCTTTATCCATCAGCAAACACCAGTGTTTCCCCCAGACTTGACCTTGGACTTTGGCTTAACTGACTTATTGCATTTTTCTGTGGCTTCCATTAGGAGACATCATTTTATACAAAGCTTGGGTGCTTAAAAGACAAAGATAAAGGTGAACTCAATACCAGAACAACTTAGCTGATGCTTCTCTTCTTTCTTTACTGTGGCTGGTTTAATGATATAAAGCCTTCTTTTTAAAAATGTCTTACAAAGTACTCTATTCATACAAGAATCTCCATTGGGGAATACCTTCTGTCTTCTAAATAAAAAATAAAAAATAAAAAAGCTTACAGTGAAATTAGTGGGACCAGATTTGCTATTTATCAAAGCTATATGTTAAAATTCAACTCTTCTAAGCATCTACCTTTCCATTGTCTAGTAAATCTAGATAATATTGACATTTCTCTAAATCCTAGGCACCAAGATTTTCCAAGGTCCCAGGGGATTATCCTGAGGCATCAAAATCACCAGATAATCACTGCTTTCACACTTTTATAAATTAGCCTTAGCCCAGGTATTATATTCTGAGCTTAAGCCTCAGTTGTCTCCCAGCAATTCCAGCCTGGCGCTAAACTCTGAGACCATGGTCTTCAGTCCAGTAGGCCCAGCCAAAGGGCTTCATTTTAGGACTGAAATTCAGAAGAAATGTCCTCTTCTGAGAACAGTATCAAATTCTAAATAAAATGTGTGTTCTTGGGATTTTACCCCCCTGATCATTGAAGACAATGCGTATTTAGACTCAACATATAATGAAGCTATTTTAAAATCATTTGTGGTAAGACATGTATAATGATGAATACAGTGAAGCCTGAATGAAGTTTAAGGCTGTAAATCATTATATATTGGGCAAGATTTACAAAACTACATTTTTGAGTCATCTATTCAGACTTGGAATATGGAAAAAAATTTTTTAAAGATACAGAAGGAGAAACTGTATTCAGTTTCCACACAGAGTTTGTGGAATTATGTAGTATATTCTTCTACCAACTCAAAAATTTGTTTCAATAATTACTTTTGCTTTGCAAAATAATAAAATTTGATTGCTACCCCCCAATCTGAATTCCCTAACTTCCTTCAGAAGCTAGACATTATCTTCTAAAAAGATTTTCCTACTCTAAGGAATATTATATAGCAATATTTATGGGTTTTAAAATTACATTTGTACTTGTTTGCCCCTTCAAGATGCTGCAAATTAATGATTACAACCATTTGTAATTTGAGTCACGTTTCAAACCAGGTAGATAGCAAAGTTACATAGTCCTATTATACCAGAATATTCAAAACAGAAAGTATAGTTCAATAAAAAAAAACTTAGCACCTCCCTCGCTCATACCCTTTATCCCTCCTTCTCCTACTAAATAAAGGATTTTAGAAGAACTATAGGGATATTTTCAAAAGCTTAATACCTGAGCATTTTGAAATCTCATTTATGGTATTTCTACTTATCAAATGTTTAAATACAAATGTTTAAATACAAATTTTTGAAACAGTAAGAGTGTTTTAAAAGTTAATAAATGCTTTTCATTCAAGTCACACTTCAATGTTTATGTCTTGCATTGTATCTTATCTATTCTCTTTCCTGAGATAAAATTTAATAGCACTATTTATGTTAAAATTTTCCATAAATTGACCATTAATACGACTCAGTATTTTATTCTATGAATACAGGTGTCTATTGCATTTGGTATAAGACACATAAACTAATTACCGAGGTAACAATCACAACCTAACAATTAGATAAGGTCTTAAAGTTTGCAAGGAGCTTTTGATTCATGAAATTGCCACCAAGGTCCTGAATAAAAACCTCTTCAATGGATTTGTAAAATATTTAAAGGAAATTTTTACTTTTCTCCATAAAATCATCTTCTTTTGGGTTTTCTAATAGCAAGCTCTTTCTTTATTATACATAACCAAATTCATTGTTGAACGAGAAGGGGATCTTAGATTGCCATTTTTTAATGTGTTTCTGTGTGCAATCTACTAACTGTGGGATTGAGTATTGTGCGGTGGAGAGAAGGCAAACTAAATTTCTCTTCAGTAGCTTTACTCTGGGAGCACAGGATGGCTTAAGAGCTTTCTGGCAATCCACATTTATGATAAGAGTATTTGGACTGCAGAAATAAAGAAAGCCTAACAAGACTCCTACACTGCACCACAGCGATGGATAAAAAGGACTGCCTTTAAGCTTTGAAAACACAAAGCAGAAATCAAGCAAGCTGTCTGCAGCCCTGAGCAAAAAATCTCTTTCCTATCCAAACTCTGCAAAACCAGCTTCTCTTGCAAACCCACAGGCTAGAAGAGGGAACACAGCCACTCCAAAGTGGAGTTTCAGGCCCATCATTAACGGTTTGGGTCGCCGTCCAGTTGCTCTTCCTTCATGAATGAAATATGCAGATGGCATCTTACATCGGCTCTTTCAGTGAGGAAGAAGAAGGTGAAAGGACACCATTGGCACAGCCAGAGCATCAGAGATCTGTGACTGATGTACTTACACTCCTCCAAATGCTTCCAGATTGCAGTCTGGAAATATCTAGCCCATTTCTTTATGGCACTGTTGCTTCCATCCGCTGTGGAAATTAACATAAAATAATAGAGTGACCCAGTAAGTGCTGGCCAGCATTGCAGAGCATCGGATTAAATGAACCCCAAAAGCACGTGACGGGGTACAAAATCTGAGAGGTAAATAGCTGGTAAATACCTTCCAATCGGCCAGAAGGGGGACGGTGCCAGCGCAGCGCTGCTCCCGCTGTCTTGTGTAACAGCGAACGCGGCTCAGTCCCTCTGACGGGCGGCGAAGCGTGGCTGCTCCGGGCGTCTGGGCGGTCCTAGCGCCTGCCCCAGGGTAGCGCACTGGGTGACTCCCAGAAGCCTCCCTGTTTCTGGCTATTCTTCCAGCGGCTGTCACGGAAGCTTTACTGGGACCGTCAACTTGTTCATCATCAGGGTAGTGGGGTTTGTTTGTGGGGGAAATGATAAGTTTGCTTATGTCATCCTGACTGTTGTAGAAAACAGAAAGGATCACCTATGATCTCGTCTCTTAAATAAAAGGTGCGTGGGAAAACGCTACAAGCAGTTGGAAAGACAAGGAATATGCAATTAAACTGTTTACTGAGATCCATTTATTTCATTTTTCTTTTTCCCCGCAGTTAACATGGATAAATAAAGAAGCAGGGGTATTTAAAAAGTCGGATATATTTTTGCTTACCATTTGCAAACGCTGTTCATTAAGGTCCTATGAAGTTCATGTGTGTCCTGTTCACAAATGAAAAATGGAACAAATGCAAAAAAAAAAAAAAAAAAAAAAACCCTCTAGAAGCTTATTCTTTAAAAGTGACAAAATGTACAAGTGCCACTTCATAAGAACATCTTTCATCTTTTTCTATTCATTGCCCTAATTTTTTTCTTTGTAGTACTTTCTCAGAATGACTTTTTATTTAGTTATCATCCAACTCCACCACTGCAATATCTATGAAGGAACATGTTCTATTGACTTTGATAGAGTAACCCTGAGAAGATTACTGAGTGCACAGTAGGTCCCAGTAATGTCCATGAGAAGAATGATCTGGACAGTAAGCTGAGAAGCTACAATGCTGCAGTTTATTACATGGGTACAGGAGTCAATCTCTTAGCCGATTGAATTGGATGTAGCATAACTCTCTAAGCAACTACTCTCAATAAGGGACTGTGCTAAGGACATGTTTGTCGCTTAGAAGCTTATAATTGAAGTGTAGATAAAATATATCAATATATGTATATAATAAAAATTCATGTGTATGTAAAATATTGGCCATAGAGAATGGATGACATGTCAAGATGTGCTATATTTGCTAGGGGCTTCTAGGGTTTGATATTGTATGGTGTAGAGCTGAAGGATTAGGTCTGAAAATTCAATAGTGATTTCGATTTTCTGAGAGCATATAGTAGAGTTAGAGTGGCAGTGGGCAGGTTGGCATAGAAGGGACCAGAATCTAAGAGGTCAACTCCAGTAAGATTCATTGGCAGAGTATCTACAGGTAGCAAGACAGGTGAAGAGAGGGGATGCTCTAGGGTGGGTGCTGTAGGCCCTGGATCACAATATGGCATTGGCAGAAGGAGAGTAATGGTCGGTAGGAGAGTGTCCACTTTCACCAACAGATTGCCCCCTGGAACAGGGAGGGTAATCTCATAACTAGTGATCCGGGCATTTAGACTGTGACAGTCATACTTCAAGAAGGCATATCAGCCACTCATAAGATGTGATGGAAAAACTGAGGCTCAGGGGTTCAGCAAGAAAAGACCAAGATAAAGCTCCTTGAAAGACTAGAGACCCAAGAGACACAGGGTCAGAGTGAGCTCAACAATGAGGGGAACTGATGTATTTTAATGATCTAACCATCTGGAAATCACTCATCATGATTGATCTCAAGTCGAATTGAGATCAAGCAGCTGTGACTATTTGCGGGTGGAGCGGGAATGGCAAGAATAGGGAGCTGTGCAGGTCATTAGAGAGTCAAGTTACCCAGAGTAACTCTGCTTCAATGAAAGATCTCTCTGTTGAGCCAAGGAAGGGAACTGAAATCTGCTTATCTATTTCACTTCTCTTCACTTCTTCCCAATTCAGCATGTTTTCTGAAATGAGATTCTGTTAAAAAAGAAAGCAAAGAGTCATTCAGCAGGAAAAGGTGCACCCTCAAGAGATGCTCCTAAGTACACAGGGTGCACAAACAGGACTGAGGAGTGACTATGTCTGGCACAGGAGGAGCTCAATGCCCTTCCATCAAGCATCTCTCTAAAGCTTTGATTTTTATAAATGCTGGAGACCTTCACTAGGAATGATGCTATGTCCTTGCTTGGGTCCTAGAAATACACTGACATGTTATCTGTGCAGCAAGACCAGGAGGATCGAGGAAAAGCAGACTGCTAATAGAGCCTTCGGGTGCAAGCCCTTTCTGGGATGCAGACTGTGATGAAACGAATCTCATAAATGTGGCTAATGCTCTTATGAACAAGGACCCAGAGATGGCACTCACATCTCTTTTTGCCAATCACATTGCAAGTCAATGGTCTATAACCCAGAAGAGGGCCCTCACCAGAACCAACCCATGCGAGCACCTTGATATCAGATTTTCACCCTACAGGACTGGGAAGAAATTGCTCTTGGTCTTGCCACCCAGTCTAATGTACTTTTTTTTTTTTTTGGTTTAATAGCAGCCCAAATGGACTAAGACACATTTCAAAACTCCATAAGACTTTTAGGCCCAAGGAAACTTGAACTGTGTGGGTACTGCTTCCTTCTTCCCTTGCAGTCTGCTGGGCTCACACAGTTGTGTGAGATTGAATATCTGGAGGAATCACTGAGGTCCCACCAGACATGGACTGCAAGGACCGCTAAGTCGCAGGGCCCAGTTTGGCAAAGCAGGAGGAGGGTGTTGGGGAGATCAGTTTCTTACATTTTGGGCTCAAGTGACCAAAAGCCATGGTGACTATGAAAACAATATAATCTGGATGAATCTATAGCTTTTTAAGAGGCAAAAGACTTTGTAAGGGACTAGAGTCCCTGGATGGGGAGGTGAAGGCTCAGATCTTATGGGATAGATTGTCAATGACATGAGGCCTCATTTACACACAGGTATTAGTTAGTTGTGGTCAATCATATGCCATACACAAATACATCTGGAACAGAACAGAGTGGGATCACTGGCTTTGGGATTAGAGACCTATGTTTAAATGAGCTTCCTTTTGCCTCCATAATAGTTGAATAAATACTACTTCATAGGCTCCTTGTGACTATTGAATGGAAACAACATTTAAACAAGGTTCTAGCCCAGAAACTTTCCCATTAAAAAAAGAGAAAGAATTGTACTAGAAAAATGAAAATAATTTTATTTTTTAAAAATGCTACTCTAATTTGTGTCATGAAAGCTGCCTTGGACATGTACAGCACAGGAGATAGCAAAGACTTCCAAGCCTCTTTTACTTAGAAACTCTTGAAACCTGAATCTGTTTTCCTCACAAGTAAAATTTAGTAATAATACCTCTGCAGAGAGTTTGTTAAGGATTGTGTAGAATTTATGCATGCATAGTACATAGCACAAATATTCCATAAGTGAATCAAAAATGGGTCAATAAAGTGTGATAGTTCAAATAAGGCAGAACCTGTATCTTTTGAAGGTATATAAAATGTACATCACGTGCACCCTAGATTCATCTGGTCAGAGAAATTTCTATCTTAAAACAAATAAATGAGTGTACCATGCTCTTCATGGTCCGAGTGATCAAATATTTAGAATAATAAAATCAACTCTAGTGACCCATGTAAGAACAAGGTGTGAAACTAATTTATACTGTATTAAAAATGAACTTCTTACGAGCCCCATCATAGGAATTTGAATTCTACAATATATTCGGCACCTTCTTTAAGAATTTAGCTGCTACTATTATAAGACTGCGTAACTTATATCAACAATGAAAATAAATAATTTTTAAAGGTAGACTTTTCTCTTTTAAAAAAATTCCAGTGAATCAGTATTGCTATCCCCTGTACTGCCCACTAGTTCCTGATCCCCTTTCCAACTCAATTACCCCATCCGCTCTACAGAACACACTCACTGATGTCCACACAAGCTGAAGGCTAGTGTCTAATCCTGAGCAGATCTATATTCTTTGTACTCACTGGTCAACTTGTCCACAAAGCAAGAAGCAATCATGTGTACTCCCAAACTGGTTTTATCAGATGTACTTTCACTATGATTATATCATTTAATGGAGTGGTGTTTATATTGATAAAATATAAGCACAAAAGACAGTTATCCTTTCTAAGAAAAATAAATGTAATGTTTTGTAAAAACTAGATAAGGGTGAAGTGCTATAAGAAATTACTTCCAAATAGGTATGGGCAAAAAAAAAAAAAAAAACTGTCTAGGGGATTAAAGGTAAATTTTATTAAAAATATAGGATTCTGTATTCAAATGACTCTACAAAGATTTTTGTATTGTTGCTCTATTTAAAAGAACTAAAACTAGAAAATACAGACACTAATGGATACTTAAACTTACTCACTGAGCCTCACTTTATAAGATTGGCAAATAAGTTAACATTTAAATATTATAAGTTTTAGCAAAATGCTTAGGAAATATTTTAGGAGATGTTTTGGAAATATCTTGCTATTAGAGATAGAATAAATAGTTAAGGAATCTAGTAGTTTCTATATTAACTAGCATGCTGTATTAAATGATCAACCTTACATCCTGATCACATCTCACCTCCCTGTAACTTGTTTGGATAATAGCCTTCCTGGCACAGACCACGTTAAACATATATAATGACACAGGAAAAGGCCTTTCCATGGACTCTGCTTCACTGTGTGTAACAGACATATGAGCAATGGATTCTGACATAAATGCTTGGTAGCACAGAAACTCCTTGCCAATAGGCTAAGCAGAACCCAGGAAATATTGCACAGACAGGACAGATCCACATGTGAAATCCCAGTGAGACTGAGAGTGACTACAGTTTTTGTCTTGTGTAACAGTGTGGAAGCCACACCACACAGTGGGTAAGGCCACCTGGAGAATGTCTTGAAAATATGTTCTTTAAAATTGATGTAAATGAGAATAAGAAATGGCCAAGGATAAACTGACATCAATGGCTATTTCACTGTTCACCTGATGGTAAAGCCTCAGACACACACACACACACACACACACACACACACACACAAAATTGTTATTTACCATAAACACATCAGAAAGTGAACATGATTATGGTTAATATAGCAATATTATGTTAATATCTGCTTTCTGGAATACTTGCTCACCTGTACTGGATTCTTTGTTAATGTTATATATATTCTTTAGAATTTTCATGATCACAGAGTTATTGCTAAAAACCAAGTGTTAAATATGCCTTACTCTTTCTTTATAGACAGGCATTCTCCTGACTTCACAGGAAGTTGGAGCAGAAGATTTGGTAAAGGATCCTAGTTTATATTTCTACTGGAAAATGTACTTGGCATTCATGCTAGTAGAAAAGCTCAACTGCAGATAATTATTAAAATACTTCTCAGTTTTTACTTCAAGTTGCTGCCATTTCAAAGGGGGAAGGATTTTAATCATCTCCATTCAGTGATTGTTCTAGTAGCTGTGTGCTTTTATAGTTTAAAGAGTTAATTCACAGAGAAGGGGGACATCTACCGAGACAAGATGCCCTCATCTTCACGTTCTACCCAGAAGGGTGTCCCAATATTTCTGGTACTATTAAAACATGATCAAGGGAAGAATTCAAAGAAACAGGAATTCACTTATTAAACACAGTTATGAAGTGCTGGCTAAGCTTCAAGCACTGTACTAGGCACTGAGGATACAACAACAAAGTTACGGGTAGCCTGTTTTCACGGAACTCATACTCTATTGGGGAGATAAACATCAATCAGATGTCATTATGAATTTCAACTACAGAGATGAGGGACTGAAGGTGAAAAAAATTAACTTTGAAAGCAATTTAGAATAGAACAAAATCTATATTGTATGATCAAGAAGGCTTTTCTTGGGAAGCGACCTTCAAGCTGACCTTTAAAAGGTGAGAAGGAGTTAATTAGGCAAAAAAGGATAAGGTCAAAGAATGAGCCTCCTAAACCAGTAGGTTTTAAACTCTTTTGCAGCCAAAGATATATTTTTGACTTACTATGCTCTTGTGAATGCAATTTAACTTAAAATTAAAACAAAAATTTCACATAATGATCCTAACTTTTTTTGCCCCCTGCAACTTGCACTAATCTTTTTCCTGTTCTCTTCAGTTGTATTTTAAAAAAATTTTGGTCACATTCTATTAACCTGCTTTTTAAAAAATGATATTCAACCTCCACTATGGGTGTTGATAAGACAGCTCAGCTAGCCCAGAAGGACAGGTTCACCCCAGAAATGGTTGTCTTATGGGGTTAACAGACATACCAGAAAATTGAGTTAAAAAATAAAGCGGTCTTCAAGGCTATGGAATCAAGATAACACAACTGCAGACCGGAAAGCCAGCTTGGCCTTCTGAGACTATGCAGTTAAGATACCAAGAAAGCTAAGGGCACTAAAATCAAACCCCCTGAGGCAGGACGATAGGCTGCCCTGTTCTGAAAATAGTATTAGGGACTCTCCCAGATGACAAAGGGCGAATTCCAAGTGGTAAGGGGCAAGCACATGTGTAGAATGGTCACAGAAGGAACCCACAGCTACCTGTAATAGCAGAGTAAAAATCATGGCCCCAGGTGGAGACTCAAGATGGTAATGAGACAGTCGTCACATGACGACGCAGGATGAAGAGCACAGGTGCAACTTAAGCTCCACCTTTACCCATGATAGCAGCAAGAGACCAGATCCCCGCTTAACCCGCAGAGGACCTAAAGCTATACACCTTTGTCCTTGTTAGAGTCAGCCTAGGATTTCTGTTCCCACGTGCTGCCTCCCTTGTGCGCAATCATAAAAATATAGAGCCTTATCCCTGTTCCATGTGGGTATCTTCCTGATTCTGCTGATGAAGACACCAGAACCCCTGGAGTCCAGGAAAAAAAAAAAGCTTAAAAACATAAATGAGTCCCTCATAGCACACAAACACACACACTGTCTGTATAGTGGTCCCCCCGGGGACCAAAGAAGTCTCCACGGATGTATCATGTTTGTCAAATATGAAAAAAGAAAACAAATCAAAACAGATGATAGAAGCTGAAGCTGGGTAGTAAGGAGCATCCCAGGCCAGCATCACACAGTGGGCAGCCAGAAGGGCAGGCTCACCCCAGGATGGCTGCTCACCCTGGGATGGGCACTTCTGCCACTTCTGCTGCTTTTCTTGAACAGAAGCAAATTCTCTCCAGTAAAAAAACAAAACAAAACAAAAAAGCACTTTCCAATTCCTAATTTAGAAACCTAGCATTCTCAATGATAGAGATCAAACAGTAATACATAATTAAATATCACCAAATACACAAAACATAAGCTACTATGATGAGGAATGGGTCAAATGATCAAATGACCATATTTAAATGATCAAGAACTGTAATTTGAGAAATCAGTTACAGATTATGAGTATGTATAAGTACATATTCTTCGGTAGCTAAAAAATGAGAGAAAAAGAATCAAATAGCATGTAAGTAGAAGGGAAATTTGAAAAATCAAAATGTTCTACATATATTTTATTAATTGGAAGGATATGATATATTATGTTTATTTAGATTTTTAAAGAAAATATGCATGGTAAACTTTTTTTTTTTTTTTTTGTACCAGGGATTGAACTCAGGGGCACTTAACAATTGAGCCACATTCCTAGTCCTTTTTAAATTTTTTTTATTTTGAGACAGAGTCTCACCAAGTTGCTTAGGGCAGGCAGTTGCTAAGACTGGCTTTGAAGTTGCAATCCTCTTGCTTCAGCCTCCCAAGTTGCTGGGATTACAGGTGTGGGCCACCACACCAAGTTAAAATTTTGAGAGTAATCACCGAAAACATAAAATCTAATAAACATATGTGTGTGTGTATACGCACATATATAGATATTTCAATTGAACAGAAATGAATGAATCAGATAAACATACATAGCCCCAAAGCAACCATATAATTAGAAAGCAAAAGTAACATAGAGAAATAAGTAAAAACATCTCAATATCCACAATAATAAATATTTAAATTCATCATTTTAAAGATAGGTTATCAGATTGTATTTAAAGAAAAAGATGTAATGCTGCTGTTTTAAAGAGAGATACTTAAAGCATAATAACACAGAAAGTTTGAATTAACAAAACATAGGTAAAAATAAAACATACTAGTCAAATGTTAACCAAAAAAGAAAAAAAAAAGCTGAAATAGCTATATTAGTATCCATCGAAAGAAACTCTAAGACAAAGACATTGTAGGAATAGAGACGAGCACTTCTTAATGAAAGGTTTAGTTCATCATTACACCTCAAGAAGATAGATCTATCTATCAAGAAGATTAATAAAGTTATAATTCATTAACAAAATGACTTAAAAATTTGTAGATCAAAAATTATGACAGAAAAAAAATGTAAAATACCCTGTAATGTAGCAATCCTCTTCATGGAGAGGTAAAGAGACACATGTGAGACTGTTCATGACATCAATAGTTAAGCCATAAAAACCTGAAATGTTCAAACAGCCATGAAAATGAGACTAGATAAATCATTTATGTTCTATTTACACTAATAATAATATATGGCTATAAAAATGGATGATCTTAAACTATACATAACCAAATTTTAGAGGCATAATATTAGTTAAAAAGCAAATCTCAACATGTTTACCCATGTTTATAGCAATGTGATTCACAATAGCCAAGTTATTGAACTAGCATGAGTGTCCATCAACAGATGAATGGATAAAGAAAATGTGGTATACATGCACACTGGAGTTTTATTCAGCCATAATAAAGAATGAAATCATGTCATTTTCAGAAAAATAGATGGACCTGGAAGTCAGTGTGTTAAGCAATATAAGCTAGACTAAGAAAACCAAGTGTCATATGTTTTCTTTCATATGTAGAAGTTAGGGAGAAAAAAGGAATCTTACAAAAATAGAATCGAGACCAGTAGAGGAAGAGGATCAGGGTATGGAGGAGGGGAGAACTAGGGGAGGTCCTGGAGAGTAAAACTAATCAAATTGCATCATGTGTTAAGTATGAATATGTAACAATGAGTCTCACTATTATAAATAACTATTATGCGCAAATAACAATGTCTTAAAAAGTAAATTCTATAGATACGGTGATTATAGAAGTAAAATACCAGCATTAAACTATCTTTTTAGGCATATATGCAAATATCATACACTACATATTTTTCAAATAAGGGGATTCACAATGAAGTTAATGATTACTTCTGAGGTTGGTTGGTGAAGAAATGACATGCCATCTTTATTATGATCTAATTCTTGGGTTATGAGCGTTCATTGTATTATTGTGCATTCAATCTTACATATATCTTGTATTAATCCTTTACAAAGAAATAATACCTAGCTTCTTAAAAGACAGACAAGCCCTAGTCCAGGAAACAGCAGTGAAGGTGTGCTAGAATAATAAAGTACAACCACAGACCAAAGGAGATACAAAAGGAGAGCTACTGAAGCCAGGTGAGGGTGGCAGTGGGGAGGAAGTGTGTTGTTGTAGCTAGCCATAAAATACTGTCATAGCATCTTTTTGGGTTAGGAAGATGATCTTTGCAAACTTGACCTTGCTTGTCTTAGCCACGGTGCTGATTAGTCATGCAACAACTGCAGATCTCCCAGAAGGCAGAGCTCCAGAGACCATTAAGGTTATACACCACGAATTCAGAATGCCCATGTCAGTGGAATTTTCTAATTCTTTGTGAAGAGTTTTTAGTTTGGAATTAAGATTTTAATGTACCATCTCAGTTTTTAATCTCATTTCACTTCTCTAACTCCAAACCTTCATATAAAATAGCATTTTTCCCTGGTTAAAAAATATAAGTAATATGTAGTTATTATATAAATGTGAAAATATGGATAGGAAGAAAGTAAAATACACTGTGATGCCAACATTCACTGATGCATTCTATGTAAGAATTGGTACACACGCACGTGTGGTTGTGACTTTACACTTCAGAAATTTAACATATCGACATATTATAGCCTGTCATTTCTTACATCTTAATTATAATTGTCAATATTGTTATATTGTCCTAATTCATAACATGTTTTTTAATAAAAAGGGTAGGCAAACCATGGCCTTTAGGCAAAATGTAACCTGTTACCCATTTTTCTAAATAAAGTTTTATTAGAACACAGTCATGCTCATTGGCTTCCATATTATCTAAGGCTATAAGGGCACAGTTGAGTAGCTATGTTGCAGATTGTATATAAAGTTATTTGATCCTTTGCAAAAAAAAAAAAATGTGCCAACCCTTGCTAAAAGACATACTTCTAGTGACTATGAAATATATTTTATGAATTTCCTGATTATTGTACATTTTGACTACTTCCATATTTTTCCCTGTAATTACTATCTAGGCTCACAAATCTATACAGTCCCTCTAAAAAATTAAATCATCAGCTCAACTATACATGTTCCAGGTAAGACTTTTGAGGCATGTGGTCACATTTTCTTCCAGAAGATTGAATCAGTTGATATCACCACTATTTACAACCAAGCTGCTGGAAAGAATATTTGCATCCACCTCACTCTTAGCACCTACTTTTGACCATTTGCTCTTGGTGGTTATTAATGTTCTCTTAGTCACAATGTTATTGACTTGTTTGGGGGTCTTTGAAAGATTCATTTTTCTGACTTTTTTTCCTTGGATTCTGAGGTTCTTCAGTTTGTCTGATTTTTCTCTGCTTTATCTGTTCCTTCTTTCTCTTCTTAGATACTTTTCTTCCTTTAGTATCTTACTAGGGGAAATTTCTCAAGAATAGGCCCTGTCTTTGCCTGCCTTTTTTTTTTTTTTTCATCAGATCTCTCCTCTCACACCAACTTCCTAACATCCTGCTCTCAGTCACTTCTCTAACCCGGCATATCTTACTACTAGAATTGACTCCTGAAGAAGCTTCCTTGCTGCTCTGCCTCTCACAGGTACATTTTCCTCAATGTCCTTCTCTGCATATCCTTGTTAGATTAAATTTTCTTTTAAAAAACTTCTAATTATATTAACTTTCTGCTCATAAACATTCAGTGAATTTACATTGCTTACAGAAAAACTCAAAATTCCTTAATTAGTACTTAATACTCTGAAAATTGGCCCCAGTTTGCCTTGCTGGCATTAATTTCCTTTCCTAGTCTGCAAAATTCTTGGCTCTAACCAATTTGAAGCATTTATTCTCATGGATTTTTTAAAAAACCTTTATATATTTTTGGTGAGTTCTATATGTATAACATGTCTCTGTAGCTTTTACCCTAATTCCCAGTTGCTCAGTCAATGAAATTACACGCATTAAGACCTAAGTTGAAAGTATCTTCATTTACAAAATCTATGCTTCATTTAATCAGCCAGAAAATGTATCGCCCATCTGAACTCTCCACAGTGCTATATTTCTATTTGTACCTGTCACATGTAATGCTTTCTACTCAGTGATTTCTGAAGGTATTTTATTTTGCTGTTTGTACATGACTGCATGTTTTATGCCTCATCTTTCTTTAAATTCTCATTGTGCTGTGGCTGCTGAAAAGAGAGATAATATTAGTTTTATACTTTTGTTAATGCATTTTAGTTATAAATAGTAGCTGGGTTCATTTTGACATAACCATACATGCATGGAATTTAATTTGCCCTATTTCAATCCCCAGTGCCTCTTCCTTCCCTCCTCTCCTACATCCCCCTAGTCCCCTTTCTCTACTCTACTGGTCTTCCTTCTGTTTGTTTTTAATTGTTGCTTTATGGAATACATAAAGGTGGAATTCGCTGTGGCATATTTATACATGCACATAGTGTGATTTTGTCAAATTCATTCCACATTTCCTCCCCTTTCCCATCTCCTCCCTAATCTCCTTCTTTTACTCCACTCACCTTCCCTCTGTTTTTATATCTGCCTCCCCCCTTTATCTCTCTCACTTTGTTCTAGCATCCACATATGAGACAAAACACTCAATCCTTGATTTTCTGAGTCTGGTTTATTTCCCTATGATCAAGACATTATTGAATAAATGCCTAAATGAATGAACTGACTATTAGCCCAATAGAGGAAAGGAGGCCTAAAGTAGTTTGGTACTTAGGATCTACCCAGCATTGAAGTATTAACCAGGGAATTTTCAATTCAGGCCTTCTACTAGTATTGCATAGCCTATTACATGAATCTTGCTTCTATTTGCTTACTCAAAAGAGGAAATTTTAATTTTTTTTCTTTTTTTATTACAGTCTTATAATTATACTTGGTAGTTGGGTTATTCCTGACAAATTCAAACATTCATGGAAATCAATTTCAGTTCATGCTCCATGCCCCCTTCCCTCTAGTTCTTTGTCTCCTCTCTCATCATTCTCCTTCCTCCAGTCTACTAGACTTTTTTTACTCATCTACTAATTTATATTTGATTGTCCTTTACGTTTTCCTGTCCTTCCCTTCCCCATTCCTTTATTTTACTCTAGCGTCTGGACATGGGAGAAAACATTCAACCTTTGAGTTTCTGAGTTTGGTTAATTTCACTTAGCATAATATATATATTATATATATATACACACACACATATATATATATACATATATATATTATATATATTACATATATAAACACACACACATACTATGATTTCTTAGTCTATTCATATGCATATATACACACATACATACATATACTATGATTTCTTAATCTATTCATCTAGAGATGGGCATCTGGATTTATTCCATAATTTAGCCATTGTAAATTGTGCTGCTATAAACATTGATGTGGTTTATCACTATAGTATGCCAATTTTAGATCTTTGGGGAAAATACTAAGGAATGGGATAGCTGAATCATATGGTGGTTCCATCTCTAGTTATTTGAGGAATCTCCACGTTGTTTTCCAGAGTGGTTGTACTAGTCTGCAGTTCCACCAACAGTGTACAGTGTAACTTTTGCCCCACAACCTCATCATTATTTATTGTTGTTCGTATTCTTCATTATGGCCATTCTAACTATAGAGAGATGAAATTTTAGTGCAGTTTTGATTTGCATTTCTCTACTTGCTAGAGATGTTGAACACTTTTTCATATATTTGTAAGCCATTTGTGTTTCTTCCTTTGAGAAGTTTCTGTTTAGTTCTTTTGCCTATTTATTGATTGGGTTATGTGCTCTTTTGGTGTTCAGTTTTTTAAGTTCTTTGTATATTCTGGATATTAATCCCCTATTGGAAGAGTAGCTGGCCAAGATTTTTCTCCCATTCAGTAGGCTTTCTTTTTATGCTCTTATTTGTTTCTTTTGCTGTACAGAAACGTTCTACTTTGATAGCATCCCACTTACTGACTATTGGTTTTATTTCTTGCACTTTTGGAATCTTAAGAAGTCAGTGTTAGTGCATATATGATGGAGTGTTGATCCTATGTTTTCTTCTAGCAGTTGTGAAATTAGTGGTCTAATTCCTAAGTCTTTGATCCATTTTGATTTTTGTGCAGAGTGAGAGATATGGGTATAATTCTATTTTTCTACATATAGCTATTCAGTTTTCCCAGCACCATTTGTTAAAAAGGCTGTATTTTCTCAAAGATATGTTTTGGGAACTTAAATATTATGTGGCTGAAGATATGTGGATTTGTCTCTGTGTCTTCTATTTGATTCCATTGGTCTTCATATCTATGTTGATGCCAATAGTGTGCTCTTTTTGTTACAACAGCTTTGTAAAATAATTTCAGATCAGGTATTGTGATGCCTCCTGCTTTGGCTATTCTGGGTCTCTTATTCTTCCAAATTAATTTTAAAAATTTTTCCCCTAATTCGGTGAGGAATGTCATTGGCATTTTGATTGGGATTGCATTGAATCTATATATTGTTCTCGTAGTCTGACCATTTTGACAATATTGATTCTGTCTATCCAAGAATATGGGATGTCCTTCCATCTTCTAAGGTCTTCTTCAATTTCTTTCTTCGGTGTTCTATACTTTTCATTGTAGAGCTCTTTTACCTCCCTGCTTAGATTAATTCCCAAGTATTTACATTTTTTGAGGTTATTGTGAATGGGAAGTTTTCTATTTCTTCTTCGGCTGAATAACTGTTGGAGTATATATAGGAAAGATATTGATTTATGGGTGTTGATCTTGTATCCTGCAACTTGGCTGAATTCATTTATAAGCTTTAGAAATCTTCTGGTAAAGGTTTTTGGGCCCTCTGGATAGAATCATGTCATCAGCAGACAGAGATAGTTTGACTTCTTATTTTTCTATTTGTATCCCTTTAATTTCTTTTCTTTCCCGATCGTTCTGGCTAACATTTTAGGACTATATTGAATAAGAGCAGTGAGAGTGGACAAAAGCCTTGTTTTGCTGCAGATTTTAGAGGAAATGCTTTTAAAGTTTCTCCATTTAGTATGGTGCTGGCCTTGGTTTGTCATAAATGGCCTTTATGATGTTGAGGTAAACTCCTTCAATCCCTAGCTTCTTCAGCATTTTTAATATGAATTGGTACTCGATTTTATGCTTTTTCTGCATCTATTGAGAAGATATTATTTTTGTCCTTAACTCTGTGTAAGTGATGAATTACACTTATTGATTTAATATGATGAACCAAACTTGCATCCCTGAAATGAAAACCACTTGATCATGGTGTATCATCCTTTTTTGAACATGGTATAATAATATTTTATTAAGGATTTTTGCATCTGTTTTCTTTATTTAACATTGCTCTGTTTATGTTTTCTGTACCTTCCTGATTCATGTTGGGCAGATCATATATGTCTAGAAATTTGTTAATTTCTCGATTTTTCTGTTTATCCAAGTATAAATTTTCAAAATAGGTTCTGATAATCCTCTAAATTTCAGAATGATCTGTGGTGATATTGCCTTTTTCATTTCTGATTTTGTTGATTTGGGTCTTTTCACTTTCTTTTGGTTTATTTGGCTAATGTTATTTATAGAGTTTGTCAATCTTATTTATCTTTTCAACTAACTCTTTGTTTCATTGATCCTATATATTGTCTTCTTATTCTCTATTCCATTGATTTCTTCTCTGAACTTGTTTCCTGTCTTCTACTGGTTTGGGGGTTAGTTTATTCTTTTTCTAAGGCCTTGAAGTGGAGCATAAGCTTACTTATTTGGGACCTTTCAAAATGTTTTATAACTTTAGTGAATTAATTAATTAATTTTTATGTGGTCCTGAGGATTGAACCCAATGCCTCACATGTGCTAGGCAAGTGCTTACCACTGAACCACAACCCTAGCCCTCTAGTTTTTTTTAATGTAGGCACTCAACGCTATAACTTTTCCCCATAGAACTGCTTTCATATTGTCCCAGAGATTTTGATAAGTTGTATCTCTGTTCTTGTTCCTTTCTAAAAATTTCTTGATTTCTTATCTCATTTCTTATCTAACCCATTCTTTATTTAAGATAGTATTGTTCAATCTCCATGTGTTTATGTGGTTTCTATTATTTTCCTGCTGTTGATTTTTAACTTCATTTCATTATGGTCTGATAGGATAAAATATATGGGAGTATATCAATTTTCTTGTATTTGATAAGATTTGCTTTGTGCTGTAAAATATAATTTATTTTGGAAAAAGTTCTATGTATAGCTGAGAAGGTCAATTCAGCTGTTTGGAAGTGGAATACTCTGTAGATGTCAGTTAGGTCCATTTAATGTATAGTATTGTTTAGGTTGGAGATCTCTTCATTGATTTTATATTTTGATAACCTATCTATTGGTGATAAGAGTGTACTGAAATCACCCAGCATAATTTTGTTGGGGTCTATGTGGGATTTAATGTCATGGAGTATTTTTCCCATGTAATTGGTGCATTGACATTTGGGGCATAAATGTTTACTATTACTGTATCTTCTTGTTGACTTGTTCCCTTTACTAGGGAATAGTGGCATTCTTTGTCTCTTCTGATATTTGCTTGAAATCTATAATGTCAGACATGAGAATAGCTATTTCTGCTTGTTTTCTTAGAGTCTCTTGTAAACAGTATATAGTTGGATCTTGTTTTTTGATCCATTCTGCTAATCTGTGTCTTTTAGTTGGGGAGTTGAGACTATTAACATTCAGTGTTGGTATGGATATTTGTTTGTGGTTTCCTGCCATTTTTTTATTTTTTTGCTATTTTTTATCCTGTTTTTATTCTCCTTCGGTGAATTATTCTTCTATTGAACTTCCGCTGTTTGAGAACTTTTGGAATTGTTTTTTAGTTCCTCTGTGTGCAGTTTATCTTTGAATATTTCTTGTAGTGTTGGCTTGGTGCTCATGAATTCTACTTTGTTCTTGTCATGGAAAGTTTTTACTACCCTTCAAATTTGAAACTGAACTTTGCTGCGCTTGGCTTACAGTTGTTTTATTTTAGAGCTTCGAATATCTCATTTCAGGACCTCCTTGATTTTAGGGTATCAGCCGAGAAATCCTAAGTGAGCCTCATTGGTTTGCCTATGAACACAACCTGATGTTTCTCTCTTATGGCTTTCAATACTTGCCTTATTTTCTGTGTTAGGCATTTTGATTATCATATGTCTTGGTCAGCTTCTTATTTAACTAGGTCTATTTGGGGTCTTGTAAGCCTTCTGTATGTGGATATCTGTCTCATTTCTGATATGGGAAATTGTATCTCATTGAAAATGTTCTTTATGCCTTGAGTTTGTATCTCCATGTTCTCTTCTGCTCCAACAATTGTCAGGTTTGGTCTTTTAAATTTTCCCAGAGTTCTTGTACATTCCGATTATATTCTATAAATTTTCCCCTTTATTGATTTCAAGATCATACAATCTGTCTTCAGTGCTTGATGTTTCTGTCTTGAAGGGCTGATTTCTATTTTCTGCACAATCTAATCTGTTAGTGATGCCTTCAAGTGAGTATTTAATTTGTGTCTTTCATTTCTGGCAGTTCTGCTTGGTTTCTTTTAACTATTTCTGTTTCTTTATTAAAATAGTCTTTTAACTCCTATAATCACTCTCCTAATTCCTTCCTTAGATCTTCTTTTAGTTCATTGAACACATTAATAATCATTTTTTATAATCTTTCTCTGGGTTTTCATCCACCTCACCATCAATGGGATCTTTTGTTAGGGAATGTGGATTGGAGGAATAGATTTGTTTGCCTGTTTTCTCATGTTTTCAGAGGTCTTAGACTGGCACATGCATTGAGGTGATTCTTCTACTTCTTTTTCTGGCACATGTCCTTTTGTGTGTAATTATCCTATTTGTTCTGGTACTTTGCTCTGGTTTTGATGTATATGTAGATGCCAAAGAGTTGGACCTGAGTTCCCTCTCTGATTGTTCCTCTTTGGGTCCTTGTTGGTTTGGGGAATTTTTTCTCCTCCCTTTGAGGTACAGTAACGTCAGTGAATGTTCAGTTCAGCAGCAGAATCTCTCATCTGTGAACTTTTAGTGTCCTTGTAACTTCCCAGCACCTCACAGAATGGGGCAAAATAAAAAATACTAACAATTGTTTCAAGCAACAAACAATGCACAGTTAAATATCCAGTTCTTACTATAACAGCTTCAACATTAATTGTCACCAATAAAGAGGAATGGTGGGTTCAGCAAATGTCAACAGTAAAAACAATAACTGTGAACCAGATCTGGCTTTAGAGCAAACAAAAGGAGCCAACTATATCATTCACAGCAATAATGATAGTAATGACTGTGTTAGTATTAATGGTGAGGAGCAGGAGTTATATAAACCAATTAATTCAGAAAGATGGTAAAAATAAAATTAATTAGGGGAAAAGGAAAGGTGTTAGGAAGTTATAAAAGACTTTACCATTTCAAAAAGTGAACAGAGAGAATACAGAAGAGATGTAGCAGGTGATTTTTATATGGAAGGATGGGGGAAATAGCAGAAGCAAAGTATTAGGAGAGAGAGAGAGAGAGAGCAATAGAAGCAGAAGAAGACAAGAAAGAGAAATGAGAGAAATACACAAATGAAAATAATACAAAACCAAACAAAAAATACGATCCAAAGAAACTGAACCCTCAAAAGAAAATGCTAGCAAAAAATACTCAAAATAAGAGAAAAAGAAACAAATACCTTTATGTCTGTATGTCTCTGAACCAATCAATGCAGCTAGAATTCACATGCATGCACACTCATCCCCCACACAAGAAATTTTTAAAAATCAAAAATAAAATAATACAAAAATTTAAATCCAAAATCTTAGTGAAGAATGAAGAAAATGAATGGGCACAGGGTGGTCACTGTCTTTCTTTCCAATTCTTCTTGAGTTATATACAGAGAGAGAGAGTAGAGGGTGGGGGATATTAGTCCTTCCTGGTTTATTTGTTGTTGCTGTTGTTTTTGCTCTCTGAGCTGATAGTTGAAGTAGCCTAAGTTAAAAGATGTTTGCTTTAAGACTCAGCTTCCCTTCTCACCAGTATGAGGTGGAAGGGGTTAGGAAGTACTGTTGGCATTTTGTCCATGCAGACCAGTTTAGTGCATCCCTAGGGTACTTCTGCATCATTCTGTCGAGGGAGTTCCAGCAGTTGGCCCCGGAGTCTAATCAGGCCTCATGGGACATTTTTTGGACAGACTACATCGACACCCACCCACCCCGGGGCTCGACAGTAGCAGATCTCTTCTGGGGTCTGGTTTTCAGGAGCCTCCTAAGAAATCCACTCGTGGGGCAGGGCTCTGCTGTCCAGGAGCACAGCCTTCCCTGGGGCTTCATCCCTGAGTATATTCACCCCCACCCAGTGAGACTCCTGGCCTACTTCAGCAGGTCGCTTGAGCCCCTGCACAAAGGAGAAGCTAGTTGGACTTCGCTTCGCCCTTCTGACTCAAGTCCTCCTGGCTACAGCTTACTTACTGCACCTGTTTCACTCACGTTCCGTCAGACCCAGCCTAGGTCTCTAGATAGGCACCTGCTGGGATATTGCAGCTGTGTGTGTGTGTGTGTGTGTGTGTGTGTGTGTGTGTTTTCCCTAATCTCCTGGGTCTCACCGTTGCCACGGCAGTGTGCTCACCCCCAGATGGCTCCCACCACAGTTCTCTGCAGCCAACTGAGATCCAGAGTGCACTTTTCAAGCACCAGCACATAGTGAAGCCTCTGGATCAGTTAAAATTAGGCAGCATTTTTGATCTTAGATTTCTCAGTACCAAGACTCCGCCCTCTGCCTGTGGTGAATCTGCACCAGCAGCAACCATTAGGCTTCCAGGTCTGGTCAGATGTATTCTTTCTACTTTGTTTATTGTACCCAAATTTCTGAATCCCTATTGAGTGTCCAATATGAAATTTTAGTAAAATTCTTTTTTCACTCACCTCGCTGAGAAGATTTACACCTGCTGCTTTGGTCCCGTGCTACCGGCAGTTTAGGATACAGCTTTTCTCTACTCTGCCATCTTCCCCAGGAACATCTTACCACAATACATACACCTCATCATATATCAAGACTCAATATTAACACATCAAGCCAACCAGGGATGAATGTGTGTCTAATTATACTTGACAAGAGCAGTTCTGTTTGATCCATCTGCTCAATAAGGGTTGTGTGGTGTTGTCCTAACCTGAGGCCACCTGCCCAATGGAGGAGCAATGTGGCCTTCTTGCTCTATTTTGGTTCATTACATCAGGCACCAACTAGACGGTAGGCTTGATGTGTCATCTCTTTAGAGTATTAGAGAATTGCATACTTATAATGCCCCAGATAACAGAAGAACAAGAAAAATGTACTATCCATAATTAATATTATCTACAGAATGTAACTGCATCAGTTCATAACAAAGCCCTTACTATTAGAGAAAGTAAAATAAATATCCAGTGTAGTGTGTTGTACCATCTTTTTTCTGAACCAAAGCTTGGCTTATCAACTTTTACAAAGCATGGAGAAAAAACAATCTCCATATAAAGCATTGTTTCTAGAGCTCTTCATCATCCAATTGTATAACACTGGGTAAGCTATTTAACTCCTCTGAGTTTCTATTTCCCTACAAGTTAAGTGAAGGGGCTTGCTGTGGTTTGGATATAGTTTGAGAGTGTCCACCAAAGGTTCATGTACTGGCAGCTTGGTCTTAGGTGAGGCAGTGCAGAGGTGATGCAACTTTAAGAGGTGGGGCCTAGTGAAGGTAATTAGGTCATGGTGGCAGCACCCTTGGAAGAGACAAATGCAGGTATCCTGGGACTGGATTATTTCCTGCATAATTGGGGTGGTAATAATGGAGCAAACCTGGCCCTTCTCCAGTCTCTTACTTCCTATCTTATTTTATCTCTCTAAAAGAGCTCCCACCATTGTGATGTGATCCTCATGAGGTTCTCACCAGAGCCAGACCATGCCCTGGAGGCTCCAGAACTGTAAGCTAAATCATTTACCCAGCCTTAGGTATTTTGTTATAGCAACACGAAACAAACTAATATAGGGCTCACAAAGTACTATCTAAAACCTTTCCCCTTCTGAGTACTTGTATTCTTTGTCATCAAATATAGAAAACAAAGGACAACATCTCAAAATGACATGCTATAGGTACTCACCTAAAGTCTGTGTTATTTTGTGTGGCTTCTATCAGTAGTTTTTGTGTTGAGAGATCTCCCAGAACATCTCCCTTCTTACTCAAAACTGAATCCACTTTATTCAGTAGCTTAAAGAGAGTATGTATACTGAAAAACACCCAATCAGCATCCTGGGGAACCAAATCTTCTTAGAAGTCACTTGAGCTGTAAAGGAATTCTTTAATACACAAAAATAGGTTATTTCCTGTTTAGAACTGGCTAAGAGTTCCAGCCTTCTGGAAATGAGGTAGATGTAATGTCCTGGTCAGAAGCATGAATTATTGGATTTAGGAAGTCCTTCTTGTTTCAATGATGCTGTAAGCAATGGTCACATGTTTTGCATGGGTTTTTATTAAATCCTTCTTTTTAAGTTTATGTTTACAATATTGCAATTTCAGCGACTGTTCTGAAAGCTGTGATTGTATCATCTCCTTTGGAGTAGTTATCAGACCAGGACAGCACTCTTTGCAGGTATCTGTTCTCCCCAGATGGCTTCAGCTCATTTTTCTTATACATCCAACAATCCTTACTGGGCTGCCTGGGTTTCTATCATGCTTCTTTACTCAAAAGTTTTAGTGGTTAAAGCATAATATTGTCACTTTAGAGCTTAAAATTATCATTGAAATAACTTAGGTCGATCTATTCATTTTATAGTCAAGAAAACTGAGGACCAGGGGAATTTAACAGCTTGAGATCCCTGAATTAGCCTGGGTTTCCTACAAAATAGAGCCTGAGGCAAATCTGTAACAGCAATGCCTTACTGTAAGGGAGAACCCAGGCTGGAGAGGGTGAGAAAAAGTGTGAGTGATGTTTCTGAATGATTCTATCTGCGGGTTAATTTACAGCAGACATCTCACTGTGATTGATCATCACAGACCTAGCAGAAGCATTTTCTCTACTGCTTTTCAGCCATATCTCCTAAAGACTTTCCCAGATGACAGGGAATCACCTTTTCTTTTATAACACTTCTCATCTGGCCACTGATAGTGGCCTGTATTGCATGCTACTTAAATAGCCATAAGAAACAAGTTGCAAAATGCTAAGGTGGGTGTAACAGTGAGCTTGGGAGAAGGAAAGCACCAGGACACAACAGCGTTTTTTAGTTGGATCTCTTTTTCAGGTCCTGTTTTCTATTATACTAAGGAATGTTCTAAATAAAAGATCAACAATGTTCTAAATAAAAGATCAACAATATTTATTAAAACTTTTTTATTTATGTTTGTATAGCCTTGCAACTTAGTAGCATTCTAAATATGTATAAAAAATGTTTCTAGTTAAATGTAACATGGATCCAGGCATGAGAGAGAGCTGAAGAAGGCTGAAGTGGTGTAAGAAAGATGTGTGAGACCAGTGGAACCACGAAGGGATTTGGCTTGATACATTAGCCAAGTGTGGCAAGGGCCTGAAGTCCCTTATGGAATAAGTAAGAAAGGCAGGAAAGTGGGCTTCATCTTGGTTGGGTCAGAAGCTAAATGACAGATCTTTAAACCTTCAAAACCAATGAGATAAAAATTGGTTATGTAAGATAGATATTCTTAATAGCAATATAAAATACACAAAATTCTTGCATATAAATTAGCAAAAAATTCAGAATTACAGAAAACTGTAAATATTACTATGGTATTTAAAGGCCTTAAGACAGAAATAGAAAGGGGAATGAGAGATATGTGGGGGAGACCTATAGTAAAAGAATTTACTATTGTAGAGACAATAAGTCTTACCAATTTTATATACTAATATAATGAATATCACCAAAAGAACCTTCAAAGTACTGATAAATTGATATGGAACAATACAGATTTCTCTTGTTCTATGAACTATCAAATCACATCATATACTAGACTCATGTTTTAATTGTTGCATTGTGCATTATCTACACATTATACCATGGAAAAATTGAGTACAAAATGCATAAAATATAATTTAGTGTCAAAATAAAATTTAAAATCATAGTGAGGGCTGGGGGAATAGCTCAGTGGTAGAGTGTATGCTTAATGTGCAGGAGGCTCTGAATTCAATCTAGCACCAATAAATAAGTAAATAAATTTTAAAAAATAAAATTATAACAAATAACAGACAATTTAACAAATATTATGGGCACATTCAGTTACCCATTTGCAGAAAAGATGTCAGACCTCTATGTTATACAATGCACAAAAATAAATCCAAATATATTAAGTAAATTAAAAACTGAACTATAAATTTAAAAACAAACTATAATGAAATGTTTTTATAATATGGAAAGTTTTCCTAAACAGTGCATTAAATATGGAAGCCAAAAGAATGATACATAAAAATTTTTTACTATAAAAATTTAAATAAATATCAACCATGTATCAGAGTAAAGATGGACATGCATGCTTAATAAATAATAGTGGATAATATCAAAGTAACAAAAATAAAAGAAGCGGCCTACTAGAAAAATGATCAAACTAGTTGAAGAACAAATTTCCAAAATATGTGGTAGAATAAATGAAAATGTGCTCACCTTCATTACTAATTTAGGACCTTCTCACAGAAAAGGGTTAGTATGTTTTGTCAATCACATTGTCCAAATCTAAACAATTGACCCCATTCATAAGTGACATGAGAGTTGGGAAAGCCACTCACTCTCATACTTGAACTGTGGCAGCCAGTGGCAGACCTAAAAACAACCCCAGGGGATTTCTCATTTCCTTCCTAACAGAAACAGCAATCTGCCCCCATCACTCCTTGAAAGGTCATTCATCATTCCCCTGACATCTGACAACTAATATTACCTTTGCCTAGTTTGTTATTTCATGTAAATGAAATTGCATGCTCTCCCTGGACATGGCTCCTTTGCCCAACATGTCACCTCACCTCTGTCCACTGAGTGAATGTGTCAGAATATATATGTATATTATTTTACTATAATTCAATTTATGATTGAATTATATGATTGAATTATGATTTTATTTTAATAGTTGATAATGTGAGTGTACTAACCAAGAATTCTGCTTACTCCCAAGTGCCCAAAATGCTTTGTGATATTTTGTCTCACTTGACTAACTTTTGAAAAGCAATAAAAATATAAAAGATTGACAAAATGTCAGATGTAGTGAGATGTAAAACCATCAAAAAAAATAGAGCACTAACTGTCAATAGAATTTTGCAAGGAATGTCAGAGCTTTCTTAAGGCATGATATTACTGGGAGGGGATATATCAGTCTCAATTAGCATTACAATGATTAATTCCACAATATTTATAAATGAAATGCATTGTCACTTGGCCATAAAACTGATACGTGAATAAGCATATGTAGAAAGCACAGGTGAATGCATCAAAAAATACCTTAGGGTGCCTTCCGATTAGCATTTATCATCCTGACAACTAAGGAGACATGCTCATTACTGTGCAGAATACATAAAAGGACTTAAAAGATAAAATCCACCTCTAGTGTTCAACTGAAAATTGTTCCTGTACTTCACCAGTGCAAACTGGAAAGTTCACTATCTTGTTTTAAACACTCTTTCATTGTATCTTTTTATTGTCTTTTCTTCATTTTCTTGGATTAGAAAGAGAAATACAATGAAAGATGAACTTTATTTTACAAACAAGGTTTTTTTCCCCTTGTTCTTTTCTTCCTTTCCTCTCTAACTCATGCTGATATTTTAGAGTTTTGCAGATTTATAGAGGTCTAAGAGATTTTAAAGTTTTATCCTATCAATCCTTCAAAAGCATTCATGAGATATAATAGTCAGTCCTGCCCATATGAGAGTTTGCCAAGTATCAGCTGTAGGGAGCATAATCATCTGGTTCTGTTTTTATTTTGACTAAAAAAAATATGAAGACTATAAACACTACTTCAAAATCACTGAAGCAAACTGGGAAGATTGTTTCATACTATGTCAGTTTTATTTTTTCTAATTCCTTTTATTACTCCAACTTATTAAATGATGATTGTAAAGTGTTATAAGATTAAATATGTTTAGTGTCTTATGGAAGAAGATGAGTTCCATTATTGTCCTAAGAGTTTTCCAAAGAAATTATACTGATTTGCTTGATTTCCCATGTATAAGAGTTCTTGAATTTATTCTCCTTTAAAAAAATCCACTTTAGGGAGTATTTGTCATTGAAGTAGGTCCTAATTATTCTTTATCTCTTTAGTCTCCTATACCTCCAATTTTCCCTATACCTTTTTAATTTCTTCTTAGTGTACTGATTTTTTTTTATATTGCTTTCCTTTGCTCCTTAACCATCAGTGATTCCAATTTTTGGAGAATAAAATGTAAAGTCTAGCTGCAATCTAGCATCCAAAGCCTTTATAGAAGGCTACCTTCCTAACTAATAATATTCCCTTACACAAACCTAAAGACAAACACTGGTCTTTATACATCAAATACACATATATCCCTACTTTATAACTCTATTGAAATAATTTTCTCTTTCTCAGATCCTTTATTTTTCCTTATCCTTGACTATCAATGTTTTTCAAAGCCAACCTCAAGCTCTCTGTTTTGCATGCCACTCTATTAATCACTCTTATACATGGACAAGAGCCCCATGGAATGTACTGATTGTTTTAGTGCATTGGAAGTCTCCCAAATACTGCCATCCACCCACCCATCCATTTATTCCATGAACAGTGTTAAGATTCTACCATTATTAAACATTAGTCTGGAAAATAAATAAACTAAGTCCCTGCTCTTATGGCATTTATATTCTGTTCTGGCAAAACAGAAAATAAACAAATATATGTGAATATATATATATATTTCAGATGATAATAAGCAGCACAGAAAATAAAGCAAAGTAAGGAGTGACATACAGTAACAGTGAAAGTATGTGAATTATTTTATAAATGGTGATCAGAGAAGACTTCCCCATTGGACAAATACTGAAATGAATATGCTATCTACAGTAACTTGGACCTGCCCTGCAAAGTATCTGCATATCTCCACAGAGAGATATCATATGTAAATCTCTAGCAAAGTATTCAGTTGTCTAGAAATTCTAAAGAATTATAGTTTTGATTTTTTTATGAATATGTATGTGTCCATTCATCATCTAATTTTTGAGTTTTAGAATTTTGCATGTATTTATGTAACAGATTTCATAAGAGAAACTTGTCCCTGTATCTCTAACTAAAGTAACAGATCTCGTGGAATGTCATCTGAATGGAGTTCACAGCCTGTGATAATGTACAATAGATGAGAGAGCCTCCTGGTTTGGTGTAAAGGTAGTGTGAACCCAAGGCTTTAGTTGTAGACAAACAGCTTCCTGTGAGCTTCATTTATGAGAAATCTATCTTGGTTCTAGAGCCCAAGATGATCCAAACTTTCCCACTTTCAGATAAAGTCAGAGAAACAGTGAGGGAGATATCTGAAATATGCTTTGACAAAAACCCTTAAACTTATTTATTACTGTAAATGAATTTATTTAACAGAATATTATTTGTCTTCTTTTGCTGAAATTTCTTACTGTGATGAAAAGAACCAAGATATTCTTTGGCCAGGGGATAGAAGAACCTCTAATTTTGTCAGAAATTAAATCATAATAAATTTCTCTCTCATAAATTCATACATAAATGTTGAGTAAACAACTAAGATATCACCTTCACAATGATTAATATTGGGAACAAAGTTAATATATGTAAAGATATTCATCTCAACTTATAATTACAGTAAAAAAGCAAGGAAACTAAGTTATGGAGCCAATCAAGGCCAGAATTTTAACCTAGTTTCTTATTTTCTGTTTGCTCTAAATTCAGTACTTTCATTTGACTATAGCACAAATGTGCTAAAATGGGAGATATTTATTTTTGTGATTAAAATCAGTCTTTTATTTTTTAGTATAAGATGTTTCTCTATTAGCAGGTCTACATCTCAAGTAAATCTAAAATGACTTAATTTGGCCTTCAAAAGGAATTCTCCTTATGATTTCTTTATGAAACTTGAGACTACGTTCTATTGGACCAAGATGTTTGAAGTTAATGGTTTCTGAAATTGCATCATTAGTAGTCATTGAAATGAAATTCTGAAGCAATTTGAGAGAATTTTTAGAAATCAGAGAATTAGAGACTTTTTTTTTAGTATCTCCTATATATCTTCTTGTTTCCTCCCTTTTGATATTGAGTCACCAGGATTGCTCACATCCTCAATTAATTTCTTTTTATCTCTCTTCTGTGTTGAAGCTATCTGTGTAATTGTTAGTACGTCATTACTTCATCTTCATTTCTCAGCTGACTGAAATGAGGGTGACTGACTTGGTTTGGGATGAGGTTGTCACTCTGCATATCCTTTGAGCTCTCAGCTGGGAAATATGCACAGCTCTCAGCTCATGTACAGTGTTATAGTTACAGTTTACAGCCCCTGATTCTGTCCCATGTTGCTTAGCTGCTAAGTCATCCTTCTTGTACTATGATCTGTACTTCCCCTTTTGGGTGATTTTTCTTGAAAAAAAAAAAAAAACAACTATCACCAGGATACACCTCATTGTAACACTTGTCTTTTCAGTGTAGGAAAATGATTAATTGTGATCACAGTTTTATTTCCTAAGAAGGTAAAAAAATCCACGAAGAAAAATGTCTAATCATTTTTAGAACTCTTTATTTTTAGTACTTACATGTTACAAGTTTAATATTTGCACAGTGCTCTAAAATGTTCCCCCAAAAATGATGCATGTACAGGTTTGGGCTCATTCTTGTGAGGAAAGCTTTAAATGAATTGATTATAAATGCTTTTAGAATACACACATAATGCATTGACCATCTGTCTTCTAGCTATTGCATTTTTCAGTAACTGACTCATAAAAAGCAATTCCTCTAATATTCAGCAATATGTGCAAATAACATTTAATAATATTTTATTTCTAAAAAGTTAAATATTAAAATATTCTGTTTTTTCTGTTTTCCTTTATATGCCAATTGATTAATATAAACAATGAGCGTTTTAGGTAATATGGTTTGTGTTGTGATGGTGAAACACACCATCCCTGACATTGAGAAGACTACACTGTAAATGGGGAAATAATATTTAAAGAAATTGTATAAAAACATGTGTTGCTACATTAGTAAGTGGATGATAATATGCTTTAGATCCTCAAATGTATGTGAGAAAATCAAGATTAGGGAATAGATAACATAAAGTCAGGCTAATCTGGTAAGACTTCAGAGATTACAGAAATGTAATTTTTTTCTAATACTAGAAATTTAACCCTGGCGGATTTTACCAATGACCCATATCCCAGCTATTTTTAATTTTTTTAAAAATTCTTATTTTGAGATAGAGTCTAAGTTGCTTAGGACCTCACTAAATTGCTGAACCTGGCCTCAAACTTGTGATCCTTCTACCTCAGCCTCCAGAGTCACTGAGATTTACAGGGATGTGCCACCGTGCCCAACAGAAATGTAAACTTTAATTTGAATGAGTGTGTGATGGTAGAAAGTGATGAAAGTGATAGCACATTTTTACATAAAAGAATAGTAAAGAAATAAATCAAGTGGAGAAGGTAAAGCTATGTGATTTGAGGGGTGTACTCTGAGATGATCAGTGAGATGAAGTCAATTGATAGAGAAGTTTAATTACCAGGCAGGTTTTTTAAGTTGGATTTAATCAAACAAGAAGTTATAGTTCAAAGTAAACTGATAGGAAAAATGTAGGAGTTATTACATTGTGAAAGTGCACATTATTTCTGCCTGGGACTTTCTAGTGGCTTATGGTACTGGGTAATGGAAGATGTTTTCTAACCACTTTAATGAGATGCAAACATGGAGATTTTCTATTATAAAAATAATCATAAAGTGCAAATTTTGGCATTTTATAAAGCAGTAATAAACAAAAGCACTAATCATACTACCAAATATTTGAAGAAATGAAAATGAATTGAATTTTATCTTAAATCTTAATTAAACTTACTATACTATGTCTAAATTCTTTAGTTTATGCAATAAGATTATTTGGAGGAAAGTTTTCTGAAGTCACATGCACCTAACTATACAATGAAAAACAAGTAGAAATGCAAAAATTGAAATATGTTAGATTAATAGCCATTAAGATAAATTATTATCCACTATTTGATTTAATATTATGACATAAATTTGCAGGGCACAGTGGCGCATGCCTATAATCCCAGCACTTTGGGAGGCTGGGACAGGAGAATTGCAAGTTCAAAGCCAGCCTCAGCAACGACAAGGTGCTAAGCAACTCATTGAAACCATCTCTCTACATAAAACACAAAATAGGGCTGGGGATGTGGCTCAGTGGTTGAGTACCCTGAGTTCAATCCCCCGTACCAAAATTAAAAAAAGACATAAATGTTGCTATTTACCACACATCTCATCCACTGCCCTGTATTCTTCACTTTCCATGTAATTAGATTAGGATCACACGACCAGTTCTGGTCAGTGGACTATGACCAGTCATGTGTGAGGTGCACCCTCCTGTGTCAAGGCAGTTAAGATACTTGTGCTCCTTCCATTCTTCATTTCCCCTTGCTCCAGTGAACTCGGGAGCACAGGCTCAAGTAAGGACAATGCAAGATAAATAAAGCATGGATCTCCAGGACACTAGGTAGAAGAACACTCATCAACAACTTTATAGAGAAGTAAGCTCTCTATAAAAATAAGCATTCCGAACCAAGAGCTACCATACTATGCCAGTGGACCAAATCTGGACTGTTGTCTGGTATGGCTTTCAAGATTAGAATGATTTTTACATTTTTAAATGACTGGGGAAAGAAAAGCAAAAGAAGAAGAATTTATTGCCATACATGGAATTTTGTGAAATTCAACTTCAGTGTCCACCAATCAAGTTTTCTTGGAACACAAATGTTTTCATAGCTTATGTGTTGAAGATGGCTGCTCTTGTGCTACAATAAGAATTGAGTATTATAACAAAGACCATGTGAAACACAAACCCTAAATATATTTCCTTCTGTTGGAGTCAATGCTCCCCATCTCCTGTGCATGCATGAGATGGATCCCTCATATCATGCTTTTATAGCTGATTCCTGCCTTCCCTTCAACAATAGCTTTGTAGACAGGAGTTGGAAATTGACCCAAAATGAACAAAGGAAATTGGAGTAGAATTTGAAATTCCAAAGATTTAAAATGATGTGCCAGGTGTTTCTAATTGCTGACAGTGAGAATAAGATACTTTGGAAGCTCAAGTTGGCTGTCCTCCAACATATGCTAAGAGAAGCAAAGATGAGCCAGAAAATTCCAAGAAGGAGGGTGAGAAAGCAGCCTTCTTCTCTTCTAGTCCCTTGATCCTTATCTCATGCCTGGTTCCGTGTGTGTGTATTTTTCTCACCTTGCACAAAATTCCCTTTCCTCTTTATTTCAAAACACTTCCATTAATTGAATAGTCTACTTGCTTGAACTAATGTGAATGAACCTCTTTTACTTGGAATGAAAAAAAAGGCTTTCATAGACATTGACCTCAAGAAACTTATAATTAAAATTTCCAGAAAGTTTTCATCAATATTTAACAAGGGGTCGCTCTGGTGAAAAGAGGCAATCTTTTATAGAGGCAGAAAAACATCCTAGAGATATTCTAGAGTTCTCTGTGAAGTTTCTAATACATTCTGCAAGGGTTAAGGTAATTTTTATACCTCATATTTCCTTTCATAACTTGACATATTAACTAAAGAGATTTCCTGTCTGCAGTGAAGAAGGAGTTGGGACCTCATATCCATTACTCATTTGATGTGTGACTTTGTAGAGTAACTTAAGTAGGTAAATTTCTAATGCTCAGGTGCATCCTTAAGTAAATGGGTGCAGTTCTTCCTAAGTCTAATAGCAGAATGCTGAAATTGAAATTCAGCAAGTCCTCAAATTTTCTATTTTAAGCAAAATTACACAGATGTACATATTTTCATTTTTTTTTGTAGCAGGCACATAGTTTTCATCAGATTCTTAAAAGAGTCCCCAAACATGGTTAAGACCTCAAACAGGGTTAAGAAATATAATGATAATTTTTTAATTTTCATTAAGATCAGTGAAAAAAATCTTAGCACAGTGCATAGAGCACTGGGTAAATGTTTGTTCACTTCTGTCTTCTTTTTCATGTATTCAAACTTCCCACCTATTTGAGCCTTATTTTCTCAATTATGTTGCAATTCTCCTGAAGGCAAATGACTATCTTGTATCTCTTTGTATGACTTTCATTTTACTTAAGTACAGTAGGGAACTATTAAATATTTATTGAATAGACTGAAAGCAGTAATCTAGTGTGTGTGTGAAATATTATTTTCTTTTTTTAATATTTTTTAGTTGTAGATGGACACAGTATCTTTATTTTATTCATTTTTTTGTGGTGCTGAGGATCGAACCCAGTGCCTCACGCATGCGAGGCAAGCGCTCTACCACTGCGCTACAATCCAGGCCCCATGAAGTATTATATTCAATATCAAATGGTCCTCTTCATATTTTCTTCTATCAGCATTTTATTTTTATTATTTTTTGCAGTACTGGCAATAGAACCCAGGGTGTCCCATGGGCTAGGTAAATGTTCTTGCATGAACTATATTCCCAGTCCCCATGTTTCCAGCACATTTTTTTAAATTTTTTTTTTAGTTGTCGATTGACCTTTATTTATTCACTTATTTGTATGCAGTGCTGAGGATCGAACACAGTGTCTCACACATGCAAGGCAACTGCTCTACCACTGAGCCACAATTCCAGCCCCTTTCAGGCACATTTAAGTTTAGAAACCAAAATCCCTCACTAGGTCTATCCATTCTTAATTTATACTTATGATCTTTTAAAAATACTTGTATTCTAGCAGTGGCAAAGATCTCTTTGCTCAAGTAATCTCATAACCCTACTTTTATCCAAAACTATAAAAACTTCTCTGGAAACATGGAGAGACTTCAGCAGTTAAATCTCTTTTGATTAACGTTGTGATGGTTTGGATATAGTTGACTATGTCACCTTGAGTTACATGTGCTCTTAACTTGGTCAACATAACGGCACTGAGGGGTGGGGCACCACCCTAGGAAGGCGATAATGTAGTTCTGGCTGAACTGGATTAGTTCTCCCAAGAGTAGTAGTTGTGAAAGAGTGAACCTCACCCCTCCACAGTTCCTTGCTTCCTCCTAGTTCATGTGACCTCTTCCCCACTCACTGCTCATCCCTTTCAAATATATTCTGGTCATGTGCAGCCATCTGCCATGTTGTATGGCAGTCAGGAGCCTTCTCCAGATTCCATGCTGTTTGGGCTCCTGGGCATCACAGTTGTGAGCTAAATAAACCTCTTTTCATTACAAGCCACTGGACTTCATGTATTTTGTTATAACAACAACAAAAACAAACCAAAAAACAGACAATTGCATTTCCCTTTAAAGTCTCAGGTATATTTCAATAGCATTATTTCCTACACTCTGTTGCTGCCCTGAAATTCCCTGGCCACTGTGCTGCCTCTGACCTGCTTCCTTCCTGGCTCAGACCTTTCCTGCTACCTCATCCCTAGTAGGTTGCTAAGCAACGAGTCATGGGAGGCAGTTTTACTGTGCATGTGCTTTCCCCCAGATGCATGATTTGTTTTACGCGTTTTTACTCAGGCACAATTTGAATGTAATTCTTTTTAATATTCTCAACAATAGCGCTGAATCTTGGTTTTTGACAAACTGTTGCAGTGTGCGAGACCTGAGAGTTTCACTCTTGATTTATGCCTGATTGCTTCTCCAAGGAAGTCTTCCTTTTTACTGAAGGCCATGATTTTTCTCTTTTCTCATTAAATGTCGGGCGCAATTCTCACTGTCAACCAGTTAAGTTTCTCAAATTTACATTCTCTCATTATAGAATGCCCATTTTAATCTGCTTATTTAATTGTGGATTGTGTTGTAAACACTGCAACAGTTACATTTCAGAATCATAATTTGTTGACTTTTGCCTTAGATTTTACATCATTTCTGGAAGTTTTCTAAGCTTAGGATCGAAATGTAAATAATAAAATTTTATTCTTGAATGATCTTGTTTTTCTCTAAACATTCATAAACTAGCTAACAAAATGTCACTTGAGAGGCTGCTTTGAACAACTGAATATATTAAAAGCTACATTATTTTTATTCCCCCAAATAAATTAGCATTAAAACCTAATCAAGCTGGGCATGGTGGCACATGCCTGTAATCCCAGCATTTAGGGAGGCTGAGACAGGAGAAGTGCAAGTTCAAAGCCAGCCTCAGCAGAGGCTGGGATTGTAGCTCAGTTGTAGAGCGCTTGCCTTGCATGCGTGAGGCCCTGGGTTCGATCCTCAGCACCACATTCAAAGCAATAAAATAAAGATATTTTGTCCATCTACAACTAAAAAAAAATTAAAAAAAAAAAAAGCCAGCCTCAGCAACAGCGAGGCGCTAAGCAACTCAGTGAGACCCGGTCTCTAAATAAAAAACAAAATAAGTCTGGGGATATGGCTAAGTGGTTGAGTGCACCTGAGTTTAATCCTTAGTACAAAAAAGAAAAGAAAACCTAATCAAAAATTATAAATGGCTAAGGTGATAGATATACCAAGTACCCTCATCTCATCATTACACATTATATACATTAAAAGTTACATGATACTACAGAAATGTGAAAAATCACAAACATTTTTAAAATTAAAAAGAATTAAATTAATTTATTTTCAAATGTGGGTACTTTTCTGATATGTGATAATAACTATTACTAAAAAAACTGAAAAATCTTAAAAGAGAAAATTTTGAATCTTATTTCATGGTTTGGACTATTCTATCTTAAAACAAACAAAAAAGTTATCACTGCTTATCAACAAAATCGTCAATTTTTTTTTGAAAAGGCAATAATGGTTGTTGATAAAAACACAGTGAAATGGTTGTTTTGTAGTTCTGGGAGCTTGGTATATTAGTACAGACTTTCTGGGGGAGTGATTGTCATGAAATCAAGAGTTTGGAATTATAGTTTCACTTTATTTTCCAATTTCTAAACCCCATTGATTCACTTCCAGGTATACATTCTAAGGAAATAACTGACATTCAGATGAGGGATTCAGTTCAAGGCTGCTCATCACAGAGCTGTGACTATGAATTTGTCTTCCTAAGCGTTTCCCTGTCTTCACATTCCTCTTCCAACATCCCACAGGGTATTCCATCTTTGGCTTCTTGGAGCTTCCCTTGCATATTATTTGAAGGATCATGGACATGGACATGATATACCCTTCAAGGACATGCCCCCAGTGACGTACTTCCTCCAAATGAGCCTCACCCCCTACAGTTTCCACCACCTGCCAATAATGCCATCATGATTTGGACTATTCTATCTTATAAATAGAATCCATCAGTGGATCAATCCATTGATAAGGTTGGCACACTCATGATCATATCCCAAACCTTATGTTTTAGTCAGCTATTTTGCTGCTGGGACTAAAAGGCCTGACCAGAACAACTGTAGAGGAGAAAAAGTTTATTTGAGAGCTCACAGTTTTAGAGGTCTTCCATCATGGCGGAAGAGTGGGGCAGAGGGAAGCAGCTCACATGGTGATCAGAAAGCAGAGAGAGAAAGACACCACTCACCAGATACAAAATATATACCCCAAAGGTACCCCCTCAATGCCTCACCTCCTCCAGCCACACCCTATATGCCTTCAGTTACCTCTCAATTAATTCCGTCAGGAGATCAATTCACTGATTGTGTTAAGGCTCTCTTAACCCAGTCGTTTCTTCCCTGAACTTCTTGCATTGTCTCACATGTGAGCCTCTGGGGGACACTTCACATCCAAACCATACATCTGAACACCAAACCCCCTATATCTGAACATGGGTGCATTGGGGAGCAGGCCTTCAGCACATGAGTGTTTTGGGATATTCCAGATCCAAACTATAATAATTACTAATTTATCCTCTGTATTCGTGATAGGTCTATTCAGATTTTCTACTTTGGAGTTAGTTTCAGTAGTTTGTGTCATCCTAGGAATTTATTCATCTCTCTTAGGTTATATTATTTACAGGCATATAATCATTCATACCATTCTCTTATAATCTTTTAAAATTCTTGTAAAGTGTAGCACAATGTTCTTTTTTGGTCCTGATTCTAGTCATGAGAATCTCCTCTGTTTTTTCCCCCCATTGGTCAGTGTAGCCAGTTGTCAAGTTTGTTGATATTTTCAAGTAATAAATTTTTGAGGTTGTTGATATTTTTTATTTTTTCTATTGTGTTTCTTCTATCTCTATTATTTTCTTTCTTTTGTTATTATTTATTTTACTGTTATTTACTTTCTTTATTATTGTTTTTTTGGTTATTTTTTTGGTTTACTTTTCTTCTACAGCTTTTTAAGGTGAAAAATTGGGTTATTTGAGATTTTTCTTCTTTTTCAATGTAAGCATTTATAGATATAAATTTTCTTCTGAGCATTTCCCTTGCTATATCCTATAAGTTTTTGTTTCCAGTCATATCAAAACACTTTCAAATTTTCCATAATGGGGGAGGCATTTCCAGAATGGAGGAACTTTGGGAAAAGGGAAGGGAGCCAGGGAAGAAAGCATAGGGGTGGAAAAGATGGTAGAATGAGATGAACATCATTACACTAGGTACATGTATGACTGCACATATGGTGCAACTCTACATTGTGTCCAACCAGATAAATGAAAAGTTGTACTCCATTTGTGTACAATGAATTGAAATGCATTCTTCTGTCATATATACCTAATTAGAACAAACAAATAAACAAATAATGTTCCTTCTAGCATCTTTTTTTAAAATAACATCTTCTTTGACCTGTTAATTATTTAGAATTATTTAGAATTATTTAGAATTACGTTGGTTGGAAAATATTTACATGTTTTTGAATTTTCCAAAATTTCTTTCTGTTATTGATTTCTAATTTATTCCTATTCCTGTAAGGAAATCAACATGGTATACTAGAAAATATCTGTTTAGGACATTTAAAAGGCAGATGGAAGAAGAGAGAAACAAAAAAAAAATTAAGACATAAATAAGAAATAAATAACAAAGAGACTCTTCAATGGCAGAAGTAAAACTCCTTTGCCTAAAGATAACTGTCAGAGAAGGGGAAAGCCCCAACCCCTCAGATACTAACGCTTCTCAGCTGATACTTCCATGTCCATGACTCATGCCAAATGTGATGCATAATCTGAAAGGGGATGTGCAGAATTGGTGTGGGATAAAAAGGCTCTGGAAGACAGCACAGAAATCAGCTAGAGTCATTGTCAAGTATATGAGGAAATGAATTGGTAAGTGTTGAGGTTGGATGGTAGGTATAAGAGGGTTGGTGATCTCTTGGCTTTTTAATATATTTATATTTTTTCACAATACAAGCTAAATAAGTTCATTTATTATTTTTGTTTCTTTCTTTTTAAAAAATCCTATCTGGTCATAGAATTTGGAAGTATGGAACTAAGAAAGTTTCTTTCTTAAGAGCATAGAACTAACCTTGAATTAAAGGACTCAGCCCTTGGAGTTAGGCACGAGGCTACCTCTACCATAGCAAGACTAGCCAAACCAGGTGTTAGCCCACCTGGAATGTTTGGGCTGTAAAATTCAGGTTTTAGCCTGTACTTTAAAATCTGGGCTACCTTTTAAACAAGTCAAATGGATGGGTACAGAGCCATTTGTGCCATCCTTGTCACTTTGTTCATGATCCCAGTGAACAAATGAAGTGTCAAAGGAAGGAGGACGCCCGGCATCTTTAAAGCAGACCTCTTGACTACTTTTTAAGATCTCTTTTGCACTGGGAGGCTTTGGGAAACATTCTCAGAAGACATGTTCTTATGCTCTGAGCCAGGTCTCAGGCTGAGCCACCTTCTTCTTCTCCAGATTCTACATGGTCTCTAGGCTTGGTATCCAGGAAAGATTTTGAAGAACATCTAAGCGTTTAAAAATTTTGTGTGGAGTGTCACTATTGTGTTAGGCAGAGGCAGTCCAGGTGAGCGGGAGGGAGTGTTGAGTACAAACGAAAAGTCAATGGAGATGGCTCTTCCTAATGAAGGGTTAGGGAGACTCTCCAAGCCAAGCATCTCCCAGGAATTTCAGTCTTAAAGAGAGACTCTTTTGGTCCAAAGGCAGCTGGACCGAGGCGTGTCACAGTGGCAGCCACCTAACAAGGTCTAAGGAGATCTTGACTCAGATTTCCGGGGCTACTGTATCTCTGGCCTTCCCTAGGCCTGCTCATTTAGTGGGTCCTTTAGTTCTGCCAGACTTACTAGGTTTCTTCTCATGTTTATTACTTGTTTGATTATATTAGATAAATATAATATAAATATAGTAGTAACAGTAGTCTGTTACTACTGCCTTGCAAACAAAGAACTCAAATCATATAATGAAAAACTGGAAATTTCTTAAATGTCAATAATCCATATGTGATTAGTGAATTTGTATAACTGAATAACCATAGGATTAAATATTAGAAAACCATTAAAATCATGTTCTATAAAATATTGAATGGAGATATGCTTATGATATTATGTTAAATTACTCTTTCTCTCTATTTATATATATGTACATATGCCAGATTTAATTCAAATGAATATATAAATAAATACAGGCATGGAGTAAAAGTGTAATGTAGAACAGTGCGTTTTCACTTGGTATTGACTTTGGTTTCTCTACAATGTTTAGTAATTTCAGATGTTTAAAAAAGAGAAAATATGAGTTATAAAGTGAAAAATTTTAAACAAAAAAATATCATATCATTATGACATAAAGTGCCTGACTTAAAATAAAATTATATGTTTCTAGCCGGGCGCGGTGGCTCACGCTTGTAATCCCAGCACTTAGGGAGGCTGAGACAGGAGGATCGCAAGTTCAAGGCCAGCCTCAGCAATGGCAAGGCACTAAGCAACTCAGTGAGACCCTGACTCTACATAAAACACAAAATAGGGCTGGGGATGTGGCTCAGTGGTCAAGTGCCCCTGAGTTCAGTCCCTGGTGCCAAAAAAAAAAAAATTATATGTTTCTCTTCAGAGGCTCTGCTTCTTTGGTGAGCCCTTCTCTTTAGCTTAATTCAGTCCTCATGTCAATTGGTTGGACTAGACGTTTATAATGTCTTTTCATAAATGAAATTCTGCAGCATTATCATGTTTACTTATAGTATAGGGCAAATCTTAGCCAAACTAAACCCTAAATCCATCAGTGACAGGCAAGTCTTAATAAACTATACCAATTATGTATAAATTACATAGGATACTCATTTGCATATAACAACACTCGTTTTTTTGGAACAAGAAGAGAAATTTTGTCTATATTTTACCAACCCTATTTTTTTTAATATATATATATTTTTTTAGTTGTTGATGGTCACAATGTCTTTATTTTATTGCTTTGTATGTGGTGCTGAGGATCGAACCCAGGGCCTCACGCATGCGAGGCAAGCGCTCTACCGCTGAGCTACAATCCCAGCCCCTTTACCAACCCTATTGAGTTGAGGATTTTTTTTTCCCTACGCAGCAAACTTTTGATATTCTGTCTCCTCAGTCTATATGTATCATTCATTTCCTCATTAGTTCAACAATATTATTTACTGAAGAATCTTTTCCATCTTCCTTGTGCAGAGCACACAGCTCAGTTGTTGTAAGACACAGAAAAAAGAATGAGATTCAGTCTGTGCTCACAAAGAGCAAATGGCTCCTTGGAGGAAGCAGACACTTAACAGGTCTTTGAAATTCAACTTTGAGTTTATTTAACACTGGATCAGACATAGAAAGTGGTATGTGAGCACGGATTAATGATTAACCCAGGAAGAGAATTTATAATTGGGAGACAGCATGGGAGTTGATTATGAAAAAAATGAATTAAGAGAGCCAGGGTAAGAAGAAGCAGGGGAAGGCATATCTATTCAATATTGAGAAAACTCAAACAATAAAAATCTATACTGCAGCCAGGCATGGTGGCGCAAGCCTGTAATCCCAGCACTTAGGGAGGCTGAGACAGGAGGATCACAAGTTCAAAGCCAGCCTCTGCAATGGCAAGGTGCTAAGCAACTCAGTGAGACCCTGTCTCTACCTAAAACACAAAATAGGGCTGGGGATGTGGCTCAGTGGTCAAGTGCCCCTGAGTTCAATCTCTAGTACCAAAAAAAAAAAAAAAGCTATACTGCAATTGATCAATAGAACACAATAGAACACTATAGAGGACTCAGAAAAAGACCTTGATAAATATGCTCGTTTTTTTTTAAACAAAGGTGTAAAATCAATTTAATGGTGCTAGAAAATTTGGAATCCACAGGCAAAAGGCAAAAGGAACTTAGACCTGAATCTCACACCTTACAAAAGTAACTCAAAATGGATATGGATCATAGAATTAAATATGAAATGTAAAACTCTAAAATCTTTGGAATGTAAGGTTAGGCAGAATTTTTTTTTTTTTTGGACACCAAAAGAATGATTCATAAAAGGGAAAACTGATAAATTGGACCTTATCAACATTAAAGAAATAATTCACACTATGAAAGTTCATGTGAAAATGATAAAAAATCATATTACTGAGTGTAAGTTAATACCTGTAAGTCACATACCTAATAAAGGATGGGTATGTAGGATATATAACAAATTCTCAAAACTCACAGTAAAACCTTTAAGCAATCCAATTAGAAAAAGTATAAAAGAAAGGAATAGACATTTGTTGAAGAGGCCAGATAGATGAAGAATAAGCTTATAAGAATACTTTCAACATTATTACCTATGAAGGACAAGCAATTAACACCACAACAAGGTCTTACTATAAACCCATCAGAATAGCTAAAATTAAAAACAGTGAAAACATCCAATGCTGACACACATGCAGAGAAACTGGTCACTCGTGCATTGTAGATGGGAACTTAAAATCATATAGTCACTCTTCTAGAAAACTGTTAGAAAACCTTTTAGAAACTGTTTAGAAAGTTGCTTAAAAACTAAATACATTCCATGACCCAACGATTGCTATCCTAACCACTAATCTCAAAAATGAAAATTTATGTTCATACAAACACCTGTCAGTGAATGCTCATGGCAGCTATAGTGAAATACTGATACCTGTCCAGATGTTCTTCAACAGGTGAGTGGTTAAAGAAAATGTGGTACATACATTATTAAATGCTACTCTACAATAAAACTCTACAAACCATGAATACTCATGACCACTTAAATGAATCTCCAGGGCTTACATTGAGAAAAAAAAAATCCCAACAGATTTCCAATTGTATAATTTCATTTATGTAATATCTGAGAAATGAAAATTATAATATCTCTATATTATTTATCATAACTGCATATGACTACAATCATCTCAATAAAAATATCAGTTTAAAAATGGATTTAAAAATTTACACTTATGGAAAAATACTAGAGAGTCATTTGCTTGACTAAATAAAAATATTTTTAACCTCACAAGAGGATTGTCACAAGAATTCTTTCTTTAACTAAATTTACATAATATATTTTTCCATAGTAAATTCACAAGGAAAATGAACTAGATTCTATATTTTGCAGAAATCTGCCACTGTTTAAAGTGAATTGTGCATTTTTCAAATTTTCCTTTCAGTATTAGCAGCAAGTCCCACTCTGCAATGATTATCCTTCAAATATTCTACTTACAAAATGGATTCAGGGTGACTGCTTTAAATGTTAGGGAAATCTCTAAATTCTTAACCCCGAGATGCTTAGAAGAATCAAAGGTAGGTCTTCAGAAATGCATGATTTTCCAAGGGCAGGTGCCCAGCACTGCATGATATTCTGTGCTCCAACCCAGGAAGCCCCCACTTAGAGTAGTGGGAGGCTTGAAAAGTAAATGGATGGAAAGCTGGAGCTCTCTGTGGCCCCTGGAACCTCTGATTTATCTGACTTCTCTTTCAATGATGCCCTATTTCCTTCCAGAGTGTTCCTTCCTCTACTATTCAGGGATTAGAATCAGTTAATATGAAATGATATTTTTTTTCCCTTTGGGATAAACTTCTTTCATGCGCTTCTAAAACTGATCATGAATGTGATCATTTTACAAAAAACGTGTTCAAAGTTTCCTACTTGCTTATCTTCAAGCAAGTCAAAAACACTTTTTAAAATGATGAGATCCGAAGTATAGATGTAAATAGCTAGATTCATTAGCAGTACGTACAAAAAGGTCTTTATTAAACAATTCTGGTGTATTTCTGTGCTTCCCCCACCCGCCCAAAAGAAAAGGTACAAATCTTCCTCTCACTGCATTTGCAGAACGGCAGACATCTGTGGGCGGGCAGACATGACTGAACAAAAGCACCACAGAGACATCTACTGGTTGATTTCATTTCTCCTGGTCTGGCTTTTCCAGGATTTTTTTTTTTTTCTATCATAAGGAATGGTAATGGATAGCACTATTCATCATTGCATCTAAGCCCTGTGTAATACAGCCATGTAGACAATTATATTGCCCAATAAGCTGGGATCATTAATTGGAAGTCTAGAGGGACTGATGTGCTCACAGTCCAACCTTGCCATCACACGTACTTCACTGGCTTTTATAGCGTTCTGATAGCTGTGATGACAAAGAGCCCACTGTATTAAATCCAGCGAGACAGGCAGAGGGTGGGGGCAAACAAGGAAATTCACAAATATTGGCCCACTTAGAAAAATCTGTAGATGCTATTCTAGCCTTTACATGGATTTTTTTCCCCTGTACTTCAGAAAATAGACAATATTTGTGAAAATAGTTAAGGGTTAGAAACACTTGTTCAGGACATCTTTTTTAGAATCAACCCAAAGTTGAGAACTGAAAGTTCATTTTTAAGAGGAAAGACCAGGTAGTAAATTCAAAGCAACTGGGTTCTACCTTGAAAGGAATGATCGGATCATCTGGACACCAAGGGATGATGGCTTTGATGGTCTCTGCCTCATGATAGCTTAGTATTTTGCAAGTCTACTTTTTTAGAGCTTGTGAGCTGTTGCTTTGTATTTTTATGCTTTGAGACATCTTTGGAGGCCTGATTGTTTTATGTTTCATACAGAGAATACTTTATCTCTAATACAATTGTGACGAGCAATGATAGCACCAGCTAAGCTGTATAATACTTGATTGAATTTTGATTCAATTATAGGGTGAATTTGGAACATATGCGGTGATTCATGGATCTGAAGTCATCAGAGCACTAGGTGCTTGATACAAGAATTATAATCTATCCTGTGGCTTTCCTCTCTTTCCCCCATGAAGAAAAAGCCTAAGTTGATGGTAAAATCAAAGACAAGAAACATCGTCTGTATAGCAGCGTTTTTTAAAAATCTATCTCCATTAGTACACAGCAGAACTACATGGATATCGATTTGTAAAAGAGAAATGACGATGCACAGAAAAGAAAAGGCCCATTTCCTTTGGTATATTAGAACTAATTTTTTAAAAAATGGATTACATGGCCATTAGCATTAGCCATGAGGTAGGATTCCTATTGCTTCTGTTGTTATAAAGCAGCACATGTTCACTATAAATATCCAAACACCCTTATTATACTATCATTTTCCAGGAAGAACCACTGCTAAGAGATTGTTGTATATTCCTTCGGTGTCTATATGCTATGTAAGTATGTATACAAACATGAATATAGACACACAGACACATAAACATAAAGGCACATCAAATACTTATTTGTCACCTGGTCGCAACATTTCTTTTTTTTCCTGAACTGTCTTTAGGAAATTTCCTGGGCTGCTGCTAACATCCACTTCGTCCTTTCTAAATGTATTCTATACATAGCCAGGCATTAGGGCTCCCCTAAATCCTCCTTGGAGAGGACAGTGTTCTCTGACGTGATGCAGTAATCAGAGGGCTTTTCCCCGTTTCTTCCTAGCTGTGATGTGATCCTCCTCTTATTATCTGTTGCCTATTCTACATCTTTCCTCTAATTCCTATAAGTCGATGGACAGGACTCAGTGTCTCCCTTGTCTTAGTCATTCAACAATATAGAATGCCACTAAATTTCAAGACCTCTGCAGCACATTCCATAGATGAATTAGCAAAATGGACAGGAGCCCTGCCCTCTTAATATATACGGTGTATATATTGCTTGCTGAAAGGAATGTTAAGAAGAAATCAAGAACCTGCGGCTTAGAGGGAAGAAGGCCCTTCCTCAGAGTCACTCAGCTGTAAGTGGAAGAACCCCCACTGGGACCACCCTCCTCAGTACCACATTGCTGATTCAGATGCCTTTGATTGAAATATCTACTCATTTCCTTTGGAAAATCTCAAAGGGGGAAATGTTTCTTTCTGATGCTTCCAAATGTCCTCAAATGAAAATTTCTGTCTAGATTCCCAGGGCTTTGGTCTGATGTTCCCTGGACCTGGCTGCCACGTCTCTTGGAACAACCAAAAGGCAGGGAAACATGGCAGAAGAAGGAAGTTCTCATGCCTCCATGTCCATGAGCAAGGAAAACAGCAGAGTCCTAGGATGTTTTATTTAAAAAACAAAACAAAACGAAACAAAAACAAACATTTCTTTAAATGTGTTCTTGTAGGCATGCATTTTTCCTTTGCAGACCACTAATATCAAGCACAGGGTTTCTCTTCTTAAAAAATTGATTTTCAGAAAATTGGCATAGATCCAATAATAAAATACCTCACTTTTACTGTAGTTTCTATGTGAGAAACTTTACTTATTAGTGAGGTCAAGTATCTGACCCTCTCTTTATATTTTCTAACTGAATTTTTCTTCTGTGACAAGTACAGTCATGTCCTTAGTCCGTCTCTGGTTTTGTGTATCTATAAATACCATATTAAGTTCCATGCACTCATTCAATTAAAGAATATTTAAAAATTTCCTACATATTGAACACATTTTTCCCAGTTTGTTGTTGATTTTGATTTGTTGTATCTTTCTTCATAAGAACAGAAATACGTTCATGCATTAACATCTCCCAATATTTGCTGCTCTGAGTTTTGGTATAGAATGCATAGCATTTGTGAATTATCCTTTTTATTATTATTTTATCACATCATCTTTCTACCTATGAAGAAAAGTTTACATAAAACACCATGCTCAAAGCGCCTTCATGTATCTCCTGCTTACCAAGTCTATTGATTTTATCATGTTCTGTTTGGCTTGAATTTATCTTGTTCTTTTGTTCATCGTGGCTCTAGGAACAATAGCAATACTATGTACATACGTATGCCATATAACTGAGGTGAATAGGGGCTAGGTCTGTGTAAGTGCACTTTATGATGTTGGCACAGTGACAACATTTCCCAAGGACACATTTTTCAGAACATATTCCATTATTAAGTACAGTCTATGACTGAACTTAGAAACTGCTCAGCAGATTTCACTATAGTTCTTTCCTTAATTTACAGAGGTGAATTCTAGCAGAGAGAGATTTAGAGCATAGCTTTAGATCTAAAGAATAAAAACAAAGAAACAAACAAAAAACTCTGTCCAAAGAGAGAATCAGCATAACTAAATGAAAGCAAAAAAAGGAAATGTAGAATAAATAATCTTAAAAATATTATTCATGCATGCTTTCTCAGATGGTCTTGTTTGTATGAAGCATCAAACCTGCCCCGTGTGTGTGACCAACAAATCTTTGGGGTATTCTGGGGGCTATGCCATCTCCATCTTAATGGCCTATTAGGCACACAATTGATTGGATTAAGCATGCACTCATCCAAATGAGACTTGAAGTATTCTGACTGACCATGTTAGACTCTGTGTGATGTAGCATCCCTGAGGCTGACACTGAGGACTCAGTGAAGGTGAGAAAAAGGGTTGCACTCTAGAAAGGCAATTCATTCCAAGACCAAATGAACTAACACATATGGAAGCAGAGGTTACTCAGTGAAGAAGTCATAGAACAAGGATTTTGCTGGAGACCTACTCTGCCTGCCCATTAATAACAATGTAACCTTGGGCAAGTTATTTAAATCTAAGTTTGAAATGGGGAAGTCTGAAAATGCTCTTTCATGATATTTTTGATTTAATGAAGTTCAAATGTCTATAGTGCTCCTAAAATATAACCCAATGTGAAGCATGGAAATTTAGAGGAATGGGTGGTTACTTGTGGGTGCAAGAATCAGGAAGACTCCATGTAGGAGATACATGTTTGATAAGTCTTAAAAAGTAATATCATATTAGACTGTGCTCTGCCAAGATTTCATTTTTCTTTCTGCACAATTGCTTTCAAGTGAGACTAGAGGCCTATCCAACAACAAGCTAACATGAGTAAAACACAACCTTGAAAGTTAACTGTCCACTGCTGTGAAATAAATGTTTCTGTCTTAGGCCTCCAAATGCCAAGCCTGGGAAGTGGAAATTTTCCACCAAGGAGCAAAGCACCATTTCACCCTTGGCTGACCATGGGCGAGGGCCAATCTGTGATCTCCTTTAACATTTTAGCTGGGAAGATGGACTCTGTCCATGCTGGTAGGACTGTGTGAACAAGTTCAAGTGTTACTCTTGAAACCATTCAAAGCAATCTCCTTGAAGCCATGATTCCCTACTGAGAATGGGATTGTATTCTATTCCAGGGGAAGGAGGAAAATAAGAGTTTTTCTAACCACTTATAGGCTAATATTTTTGTGACAATTATGTATTCCCAGGTTTTTTTTTTAAATGGATACAATTAAAAACAAAACAGTGCTTTTTAAAAAGTTGTAGCACATTTCAAAGACGAGTTCCTATCAAACACTGGGTAATAAGTATAAGAGGGAGCTCATTCCAGGTCTATTTTTGCTGCTACCTGAGTGGTGGATTTTTAATATCAGCAAGGGATTCATTGCCTCTGATTTTCCTGTTTCCACCCGTGGCCGTGTTTTATAGATGTTTCAGCTAGAATTGCTGAACATTGACTTTAATAGGGTACAAAATGAAAAATAGGCAAAACTCTTTTCGAATTGCCTTTCTTACCAAGGTCTTTAATCATGCTGATTGGAAGGAGGCATCTGTGCCTGGCTGGCTCCCTATTGCCTGGCCTGGGATCTCCCTTGAGGTTGCACACATACCTTGCTCAGCCCTGCATCATCTTCTTTTGCTTGTTGAATCTGTTTTGTCATCTTGGACCCTCCTGCTTCCACAGGCTTCAAGAGCATAGGTTTCCTGCCCCTGCTTCTCTGTGTCCCCTCAGCCTGTGTAGATGGGACAGATATGAATGGAGGGTCCAGCTGCTCATCTATGGGAGAGAGAAATCAAAATTGACTTCAGTGTGAAGAATATTTTCAGTTTGAATGCTGAACTTCTATGTTTTGGCATATGACACTTATTTAATGAACATCATTTTGCAAATACATTTTGCTAATACTTCATTACTGCCCTTCTTATCTTTCACTTCCTGTTTCTGCAGTCAAAAGGAGAAGCTGGGTGCAGTGGTGCACACCTGTAATCCCAGCACTTTGGGAGGCTGAGACAAGAGAATCTCAAGTTCAAAGCCAGCCTCAGCAATGGCGAGGCGCTAAGCAACTCAGTGAGACCCTGTCTCTACATAAAACACAAACTAGGGCTGGGGATGTGGCTCAGTGGTCAAGTACCCCTGAGTTCAAACCCCAGTACCAAAAAAAAAAGTCTGAAGGAGAAAGGGGAGGAACTAGGAAATGAAATTGACCAAATTATATTGTTATATTGTGTACATGTTCAAATATGTAACCATGAATTCCACCAGTGTGTATAATTATAATGCACTAATAAAGAAAAAAAGATAAGATTCTTAAAAAATCTGAAGGAAATTGTTGAGAGAGCTGTTGATGTGGTTTAAGTAAAATAGTTTATTGAGCTTGGAGATGTAATTATAATATGTAAAAAATAATTCCAAAGCCACCTTCTTGTCTAGATTAAGAGCATGGACATTAGGACAGACCCTTGTGAGGAAGAACAGAAGGTCAGAAGTCAATCATAGCTATCTAAATTGCATCCTTTAGGTCTTACTAGTTAGACATAGGTTTTTTTTGTTTTTTTGTTTTTTGGATGTAGATTCCCAAAACCAATTCCAGGGATTCTAATTCTGTATATGTGAGTTTCTACCCAGCATAAATGTAGTTGACATGAATTCCAGGTGATTTGTCTACAAGTAGTCCATGGACCAGAGTAAGAAATGCTGCTGTCAGTGATGCACAGCAATGGCAGTTTTAGAGCAGGGAATTGATACAGAGAAAGGGTATCCTGGAAGATAAGTCAGTCTCCTGCAAGAAGGATCACAGAGGTGCAGCTAGAAATAGAAGAAGCTGGCCACCTTCAATCACAAGACTGCTGAGAGTAAAGAGAGGATGAGCGAGCCTAGCAGCAGAATGGTTTAACATTTTTAGACTAATGTGATTCTAGATCTTACAGCCTGCACTAGTCGGCTACTGTGAAATTATCACATGTGCACAGTAAATACTGTTGTCAGTATTTAGGGTAGACTAGCATCAGGGTTTCTCTACGGAAATTTTGTGTGCAAAACTCCCCTTTTACATAATTTTCTTCCAAGTCATCACTTTGATTCAACATGCTTCTGAAAAGAAAAAACATATTTTTCTTCTAAGCTTTTCAATTTTTGTTCTTTTTTGTACTTAAAATGACTTTTTTATCCTGAACTAATTTTAGACTTATAGAAAAGTTGAAAAATAGTACAGAGAGCTTCTAAATATGCTTGACACAGCTGGAAACAGAAAAGGACAACGGTAGAAAATTTTATAAAGTTTAAATAAGGTCTTTATTAAGAATATTATACTGATGTTAAAACTTGGTTTAACATTATTCTCTTTTAATCTCTCCTATACTACTTAATGTAAACAAAAAGTTGTTGAGGGGCTGGGATTGTAGCTCAGCGGTAGAGCGCTTGCCTCGCATGCGTGACGCCCTGGGTTTGATCCTCAGCACCACATACAAAGCAATAAAATAAAGACATTGTGTCCATCTACAACTAAAAAAAAAAAAAAAAAATTAAAAAAAAAAAAGTTGTTGAAAAACTGTAGACATAACATCCTGAAGCTTAGTCTTTTCTTACCAGAAACAATTCTACTATGAATTAGGCTTATGCCTGAATTTTATACATTTCTCATTTTTACATTTTCTAAGGTACTGACATAAAATTCTAAGATTCTTGATTCCTTAATATACTTTAGTTTGATGTAAGCTTCTCAGAAAATGCTAAAGTTTCCTTTTTATTAACATCATTTTCAAATGGTGCATTGAGAAAAGTTATATAAAAAAACAAATTAAATCTGTAATAATAATACAACTGTAGGAAACTGTTTTGAGTAGTTACTCTGTTACAGGCATCATTCTACATGATTTAATTCTATATATTTGTTAAACCCTCATATTGAACCCTGTGATTATTGTCATTTAAAAATTAGAGGTGTGGGCTGGAGCTGTGGCTCAGTGGTAGAGCACTTGCCTAGCATGTATGAGGCACTGGGTTCAATTCTCAGCACTGCATATTAATTAATCAATCAATTAATTAATTAAAGGTCCATCAACTACTAAAAAATAATTTTAATAATTAGAAATGTGAGGCACTATCATACTGTCATGCACTCTGCCTCTCACATCTATTTAAAATTCCATAAAATGCAGTAAAGCATTTTTTCATTGTTCTATGTCCACAGTCTCATGTTATGAGAAGAAAAGATAATCTTGGTATTTAACATAAATTATTTAAGTCTCACACTATGCAATAAATTAAAAACAATAATCATTCTGTAAGCAATGGAAAATCATAATATTTTTTCTGAGAAGCACTGAAAAATTATAGCATACTTACAATACAATCTATACTTTGAAATGTCGGATCAGTGAAACTTTTCATGTTGTAAAGTCATAATCAAACTCATTTTTAGAGTGATTTATTGGAGACAGCATCAAAATACCTGATGTTGGCAAATATCAGCAGCTATAAAAGTCACTTATTGGCTTCAAGAGTGTCAGGTTATTAAGGTTGCTAGCTGCATGCAATAGAAACTGACTCTGATCATCGCAAACAGAAATAAGATTGATTGGAAGCATGTTGGAGGCTCAGAGAATTGATGAGAGACAGCCAAAACCAGGCTGGCAAAATATAAGCAGGCTAGGGAGTTGAAAGGCTGTTCTACATGGCCTTTCTTTAGTGACCATCTCCAGGCATGACCACTACTATGGTTGGTAGTTGTCTTTTCCTTTGTGTCTACTGTTTCAAAGTCCAATGTGGGAATATCCAATTGACTGAGTGTCTGTTACTTGCCAGCAGGTGTTTGGGTTTTAGCACCTAGACTTACACAATGGTGAGCCCTAGACTCAGAAAAGGAATTTAGTTTACCTGCAACTCAGATGGTGACAATGTCTACTATTCTTGTGATACTCAAGCGTCATGACAATTCTTATCCACAAGCAAAGTTTGACATTGAACTTACAGATTATAGTCCCAATATTGCTTTAAGTACTGTCATGGAAACACAAAATTTTAGAATTTTGAAAGTATTCTGGGGCTTTCTAATTTAGCCACACACCTAACATAAGGAATTCACTTGTAAAGAAATTAAATGAAATGAGTGAATGAAATTGAAACTTGTTTATCATTGCTGCAATTAATAACAGCAAAATTAAGACCGTGGGTTCTAGATGTAGACAAACCTACGTCTAAATCCTTCCCAAGTGCTTCATAACTATGTGACCAACACACTAACTTTTCCCCCTATTTTGTAAAACAGGAAGACTGATACTACTAACTCACATGTGTATGAAGAGGATTAATGAATACACTTCATGGAAAGCAATGAGAACACTTCTTGAGACAGATATACAAATTCAGGGGTAGTTCCTTAAAATTGCCATTGCCTTCACCATCATCCAGCTCTAGTTGGAACACATCACGTGAAAGACACATCCACATATCACAAGCCAATCTATTCCATGATTGCACAGCTTTGTTATGACCAAACCCTCATCAGGTAAGGCAAAGATGACTTTGGTTTTTCAATACACATGAACTCTGTCTGCATCCTTCTGTATTTTCGACTATGCTCACACATTCTCACTCTTCACAAAAATATTTTTCCATCCACTCAACACTTCCCAGAAGCTACTATTCAATAAATGTCATTGACCTGTAAGTACACAGTGATTATTTAAAGAGAAATTTTATTTAATAATGCAAGAAAATAAACTGGTGTCTTGTTGATAAAACTAATGAAATGTAAAACTTTATATAATTAGCATCATAAATATTATGCTAAAATATGCCGGGTTATTTTCCTAAAATATTTATTAGTAGTAATTTATATGCTCTCCCAACTAAGCAATTTTGTAAGAAATTATATTCTTGTTATTAACACTTACACAATCAATAGCACTATCAACTCACTTATTATGAATAGCATCATTTAAATTTTTTGATTAATGAGAAATATGTGTTGTGGATTTTTAAATAAGTTTTGAGAACTTCAATTTTTTTCCATAAAAGACAGTGATTTTAAGCTATTTGGCAATCTTAATGTATTCATTAGCTAACTTAAAATTGTTTTAATGCAACAGTAAAGAATTCTAATATTTGATGACTTTATTATATCCTAATTTATAAAGCCTGAAATTTTTATATATGTATAGTGGTTTTATAAATAAAATTCAACAAGCCTTTTCATTAGATTTGGTTTTTTTGTTCATAGCAAACTACCCACTAGATGGCGCTACACAACCGCCAAAATTTTTCTAGCGATGCTAATAGCAGGTCCAGAAAATAACTTAGGAATTCTAATGATTGATGGGACACTTCTTCCAGATAGACACACCTAATCTCAAAATCCCTCAGTCGTATGTAAGGTGACATGTGAAGCCCAACTGCATAGCTGTCTACTCCATATACTCTACGTATGGGGAAAGTAACTAGATATTAATACAAATGGCAAAATATGATTAAATTGCACTAATTTGAACTCCACTGAGATTCTATTATCTGATCAAGGCCTGGATTTTTCATTGTTTATGAAGAAATAGAGTTCATTAAACAACAGTAACAAAAGAATAATGAAAAAGAATTCCAGGAGCAGCAATTTTTATAGGCTTTGAACAACTGACAGTTATTATTCTTGACCAAGGACTGGTGAGTGAAAATGAGTATAAAACATTTTCACTTCTTTAATATGTTTTGTCACTTTGATCAATCTTTGTCCAAGAAATTGAGCATGTAACTTCATTTATAAAATCATAAATGTTACAACATATCTTCACAAAGCCAAAACTTCAGACAAAATCCCCAAGTTTAAGTCATGGCCAGAATATTTATATGCATTATCCTACAGAAATATTCCATTATCTAATTTAGAGGCCAAAGTATATTCAGCCATAACGTGCATAGTCAAACACTAGATGGCTTTGCAGGCAGTGCATTTTATTTCCTGTTCCTATTTATGGTGTACTGATGAGGTAACATTAATGGTAATCATTTTGATGGCACTTTATTTTATGCTCAATTGTGCAAGCAGAGCCTTAGCCCCCTAAACTCTACACCCCTCCTAAAGGGTTTATGAACATCCCAACACTTGTCTTGTTCAGTTATAATAGTGCTTTTTGCCCTTTTGTTTCTCCTCTGAGTTGGCTGCATCTCTGCTGGGTACCTAGGGACCATTCAGGCACTTCTGCCAGCAAGTATCAAGATGTGTACTGGGCTCTGCAGTTTGCATTATAGCTGAGCCACTAAGGCCATAGATTCACTAAGACCACATGGTTTCCCGGGAGATAATTTTCTCTGGGCTAGCAGCTTGGGACACAATGGCGAAGCAGATACTCATGTCCTTTTCTCATGGAATTTCCACACAGTCATTTTTCTTTTCCTTTCTAAATCTTTATCTGAGTTACCAATTGCAAATGAAATTCCCAAGAATGTGTTAACTTCATTAAATTCTCTCACTTGAATTACAAACAGAAAAGGCAATTAGGTAGCAAATAAAGTGTTTTGAATTTAGATATAACTGGTGACTGTTTATATCATTTTTATTACATTTCTTCCAAATGAATATATAAAGTATAATATTTATTATTCATGGTAGAAAAATGGGAGGGAAACACTAAAATATGTGAAAAAACAAACAAACAACCAGCCATAATCCTGCCTCCCAGTGATAATTACTGTTTATATTTTGGTGAGCATTCTCAACTAATTTCTATGAGTTTATTTGGATATGCTATCATGTACTCATGTATCTAGTTTCCAGTTCAGATCAGTCTGAACTTGTTGGCTACAGTCTTTAAATGGTTTTATTTTATTTATTTTTCCATGTAAAACCATTTCAACCACGCTCTCAAATCTCTTAATCACTTTTCATCACTATGGCCAAAATACCAGACAAGAACAACTTAAAGGAGGAAAGATTTATTTTGGCCCGTGGTTTTAAAGGATTTAATTCGTAAGTGTTGGCTCCATTGTTTTGGGCCTGAGGTGAGGCAGAACATCACGGTGGACAGGCATAGCGGAGGAAAGCTTCTCAGCTTATGGCAGCCACGAAGCTGAGAGAGAGAGAGAGAGACAGAGAGAGAGAAAGGAGCCAGGGACAAGATATAGTCTTTGAGGGCATGTCCCCAGTGACCTACTTCCTTCAACTATGCCCAACCTGTCTATAGTTTCCACCTGCTCCTATTAATCTGTCAAATTATCAATCCATTCCATTGATGAGGTCAGAGTCTTCATAATCCAATCACTTCCCAAAAGCTCCACCTCTGAACGTTGCTGCACTGAGGACCTGAGCCTTTGGGGGACATTCCACATCTAAACCATATCAGGTTATATCATGTAACGTTTTTCATCACAGACCAGAGAACAAGCTAGCCAGCCAGCCACTTCAAGTTGTGTGACCTCTGAAAAGTTGATTAAATCTCTTTGTCTCTGGTCTCTTCCTTGTAAAATAGTAATAAAAATAGTGTTTACCTGTCCAAGCTGGGGTGAGATGTATAAATTTAAGCTCTAATTTCATCTTTGCCTTTCTCTCCAGCTTCTACTTAAAACCAAAAGAGGACTATCATGTTCTCTTCCATTTCTCCCTTTTTCCTTTGATTATAATTTTTCTGCTATTGAGGAATAGAGGGGAAAAAAGGAGATAAAATTTGAGAGTAAAAGATCAGAATGATTTTTGCTTAACAGAATGATTGGGAACTTCTGTTGAGTTATTACAGTTTTTCTGGATGATGGCCCCTGGGGCCAGGTGCCCAAAGCTGGCTCTTCCATGGAGCACATATGAAATTCTAAGTTGAGGCAGGGATTTGTGAGGCTTCTCCAACACTGTGAGAGCTGACTCTGGCTCTAGATGATTTTTTCCAACCAACTCTCACCAAAAGGCCATCCAAAGACCCTTGCTCTGGGGCTTCCCTATGAACAAGCCTTCCAAATCCACTTGAACAAACAACTTTGCCTGGTTCCTTCCCTTGCCCAAACTCCAGGCATAAACTCCCTCATCCATCCACTCTTGCCATAAAGGATGGCATGAATGCTGGCCATGCCATTGTTCTGCAGCCTCTTTCTTGGACTTGCATAGATATGCCCAGGGCAGATCAACAAATCTCTACGTATGCATGCAACTAAGGTATGAGATGCCAATTTCCTCTTCTTACTTCTTACAGGAGCAAGATCTTTCTGATCTTTTTGGAGATTTCCTTAGAACCCTCTCACATGGCTTTGAAGTGGAAAGGATTCCTCTTTCCTCTTTCCCTTAGGGAGGAGGAAAGTAAAACTTCTTCACTGTGCTCTGTACTTACTCAACACTGAGATGCTGAGAGTCCCCAATTGTGTTATACTCCCTTAGAATTTCTAGTCCTATATAATAAGTAAGGAGTTGATGATGGCATGGTAGTCACAGTACTATTTTAACCATTTCAGTTTGTTTTGTTCTGTTTTTGCAGTTCTGGAGATTGAACCTAGAGGAGTTCTACCACTGAGCTGCAACCCATTCCTTTTTTTTTTTTTTTTTTTTTTTTTTTGAGACAAGTTCTCACACAGTTTCTAAGGCTGGCCTCCAACTTGTGATCCTCCTGCCTCAGTTTCCCCAGGAGCTTGGATTACAGGTATGAGCCACCATGCACAGCTAGCCACTTTGCTTTGTAGTAAGACCTAAGGCTGCTGGCTCCTCCTTGATGCTCTATATATAATATGAACATCCTAGGGTATAGCTCATGGTGCCATGCTCAGCTTGGAGGCTTAAATAAAAATTGAGGTAACAGGAAAAGTGACATTCAATATCTTATTAAACATGTTTATTTTCATTTTTATCAAAAGTTACATCTCTGACCTGTCTTAAGTCTCATTGCATATATGCCTGACATCTTCTCTAGAATTTATCAAGTATGGCTCACCTCAACATGGTCAACATGGAATTTCCCCCAAACCTGATCAGCACCCATCATTCCTCCCCACCAAAAACCTGGGGATCATTTTTTTCTGTAATCTTGTGGACTTAACTTTTGAAATATTTCCAAATCTGTCATTTCTCAATCTCCATGTACCCAACGTCCTCTGCTTGACTTATTGCAACAGACTTGTTTTCTTATGTCTGCTCCTGACTCTTGCCCATCTCCAGCCAAACCAGACTTATCTTTGCAAAATACACGTTGTCATGTTATTCCTCTGTTAATTAGTGCTTCATTGCTTTTTAGAACCAAACCTAAAACATTTATTTTAACTTAATTTGAAATTAAACTAAAATATCCTACAGTTTGCTAGGTGTGATGGTGCATGCCTGTAATCTTAGCAACTTGGAAGGCTGAGGAAGGAGGATTACAAGTTCAAAGCCAGCCTCAGCAACTTAGTAAGACTCTGTCTCAAATTTTTAAAAATAAATAAAGATGGGCTTAGTCAGTATTAGAATGCCCCCAAGTTTGACCCCCAGCACACACACAAAAAAAGAAAAACAAAACAGCAGAGAACATTAAAAAAAAAAAAAAAAATCCCACAACTTGATTCATAGATCTTTCAGCTCTTACCTGTGGCTGCTTTAAGCTATTTCCACAAATTCTTTGGCACTGCCCCATGGAAAACTGAGAGTTGGCCCCCTACCCTTACATCTGAGCCCAACTTAGTGGCTGGCCAATAAAGTAGGTAGAAATTTTGCTGTATGACTTCTGAGACCAGGTCACAGAAGACAATGAAATTTCAGTGCGATTTGCTGGAACACTTGGCCAGTGTTCCTGAACGGTGACGTGAGAAGTCCTATCTCCCAGTGGGCACATCCTTGCAAATAAACTTGTGTGGGAACATTTCAAGCTAGTTCTGCAAACCTGGGCCAAGATAGACATTAATAGTAACCTTGGTATTTGATCTTCACCTGTCTCTTCTCCCTACACTAGCTACATTTTATCCCAGCACCCCCTCAATGTTATAGCATGGGCATTCAATAAATATTCTTGAGAAAATAAAAGGAGGCATGACTGAATATGAAATTGAGGCATTTTGCACACACTGCTTTGCAAGTGAGTATCTTTACTTTTCCATGTCATTACATATAATTCCACAATATGACTTCTTTGACAACAATATTCCTTCATATAGTATGAACAGTGTGAATTTCCTTTTGAGGGTCATTTTGGTCATGTTTGGCTTTTTCTTAGTGTAAGTAGAACTAGCTTAGACATTCTTGTACAAAAATCTTATTACATATCTCAGATCATTTTCTTAAAATAATATTCCTAGAAATGTAATCACTGGTTCAAGGAATACTAATATTTTTAAGTTGTAAAGATATCCAGTGTGACATTTTGAAGTAACTGTGTTTTACTTTCAGAGTAGCTAGCCTTCACTAAACTTCAGCCTCATTTAGGTTATAATTTCCACAAATTCTTCATGGTGAGTTTGAACTTAAAACCCCATTACAGAATGACTCTGCTCTCTAAGTAAAACAGTGACTTCATAAACACTGAACTGGTGTGTCTGTTTGCTGAAAATTAAGACTTGATTTATCAGTCATGCGACCTGAGAGAATTATCTTCTTAGGATAAAAAGCCACACATAAAGGCTCTTTTACATTATTATTTTTTTTTTATGCAGTGGTGGGGATGGAACCCAGGTTCTCAAACATGCTGGGTAAGCACTCTACTACTAAGCCACGTCCCAAGCCCTTACATTATTAAAAAATAAAGTTAGAAGTATTATTAAGGAGCTCTAGTTTTAGCTCTAATGAGAAAATCTTTTAAATAGTTTCTTTTAAATTATAGCAAGAAGCACAGCAGATGAATTTTTTTTACACATCATTGGGTATGTTATAGTTTTAGAGCATCTTAGATCTTGTATCTTTTACCCTCTAAGTATTGCTCACAAGTCTTCCTGATAATATAACACACTGTTGCGCAAATTCAGGCATAAAGTCAGAAAATGCTACCAAGAAATACAAGTTGTATTTTGATTAGAACTCTAGAGTGTCTTTGTCTTCTGAAGGATGCTGTTATGGATCAATGAAATTAAATCATTTGGTCCTATCAAGAATTGTTACCCTTTGCAAGAATTGCTCCCACCCTTTTTCATGAAGTCCTGAACACTAGTTGCTGGTATCAGACCCATCAGAGCTCCACGCAGAAGAGATCATATGTAAGACACTATCAGCCAGGATCCTACTACAATGAAATTTGAAATGGAAGCCATAGCTTCTGCAAATGATAAGCATGATGGACATACTGCATGAAAAGATTAGAAAAACGTTTCTCATTTTTCAGTCACTAATTTTTCAGGATTCTTTGTATAGTAAAATCTAGCCTGTCTCAAGGAACATTGAGGAACATCACAAGAAATGCTGTAATGTTCCCTGGAGTCCTCCCTGTGCTCCATGAGAGACCTAACATTGGGACACTTGCCAAATAGCAGATATTAATCAAGGCTAATCAGATAAGAATAACCACAAATTATGCCATTTTCATGTTCAATTAAATAAATCAATATTTGTTTTCACAGCCACCACCCATTCTCCATCCCTCCCTTTATATCTTGAAAAATGTAGAACAAGATGGAGGAGGGAAGGTGACATAAGAGAACAGATTTAACTTCCTCTTGCAGTCAGGTTCTTGATGCTATGGATAAAGTCTAAGCTAGAAAAAAATAAGGTCAGGGGACTCAATTGAATTATCCTATTTTAGAGAGTAATCAAACATCTATAGGATCAGCCTAATGTGCCCCTATGCAATAGGGAAGTGAGATCCAGCAAAGCATTGTTGTAGGCAGTTAGTTATTCCTCCTAATATTTATGTTCAATAAATGAATCACACTGTCACTGACAGCTAGATCATCTAAGGATATTCTGGAACTCAGAGCCTGGAAGAAGAGCAATTCCAATCCTATTCATTATGGATGAGGAAGTGTTCTTCAAGCCACATATATTGTGACTTACATATGTCACTTTTATATTATGCCAGAACAGTAATCAAACCGTAGTATTTATACTTGATCTTCAAATATTACTTGGTTAAATACAATGAATTAAAATCTTCCTCATATACTTTTCCAAAAGTAGTAATAATTATGAAATAATTTTTGAATTATTCTGTGTTTATATGATAACAAAATGCTATCTTCTTATCCAGAAAGATATTAAAATTATATATCAATTTATATGTTATAAATTAATATAATGTAGCACATTAATATATTAAACATTCATCATATATAAAACAGTTTTGTTGAAGTGTTTCACATGCCATACAGTTGACCCATTTCAATTGGGCATTTTGACAGTATTTTCTGTATTCTTGGAGTTGGGCAACCATCACCATAATCATGTTCTTATCACCTTAAAGAGAAGCCCTGTGCTCACTAGTAGTCTCTACTCACTCTCCCTAACCGTCCCATCTCTAAGCAATCATTAATCAACTTTCTGTCTCTATAGAATTCCTATCCTGGAAATTTAATACAAATCATTAAAATATGATTCTCCCACAAGTGGTTTCTTTCACTTCGTGGAATATTTTCAAGGTTCATCTATAATCAAGCACTATGAAGTAGTAGAACTTCATTCTTTTTCATTGCCAAACAAAACCATTGCCTAATATCATCCCATGGTATGTACATTTCAAACTTTTTTTATTTATGTATCAGTTGATGGATGTTGGATTGTTTCCATTGGGACAATAATGGGAAAAGCTGCACTGAACAATAAGCACAGTATTTTTTCCTGTAGACACATGCTTTCTTTTCTCTTGAGTATTTGCTATGGAATTTTGGGGCCATATTATAACCCTGTTTAACACTTTTTTTGGTACTGAGGATTGAACTCAGGGGCACTCGACCACTGAGCCACATCCCCAGCCCTATTTTGTGCTTTATGTAGAGACAGACTCTCACTGAGTTGTTTAGCGCCTCACTGTTGCTGAAGCTGGCTTTGAACTCGCAATTCTCCTGTCTCAGCATCCCAAAGTGCTGGGATTGCAGGAGTGTGTCACCATGACCAGCTTCTGTTTAACATTTTTAGGAACTGCCAGACTGTTTTCCAGAGCTTCTGTTAAGATTTCCAATCTATCAACAGTCTATGAGGTTTCCAATTTCAATGCTGTCTTTTCATGAAGAATAAAATGAAGACATTGCATGTGTATTTATTAACTCCTGTAAATGAGGTAAGTTTTTTCTGCTCGCAACGTAGAGAGATATTGTAATTTTCTCAGTTCATCAAGAAAAAGATTGCATGTTCCCAGAATGATGAAATTATTATCAGGAAGCAGTTCAGAATCTGAAACAACCAGATCCAGATTCAGGGAAAACATGAGCATGCTCACCTTTTTTTTATTTGTAATTTAATTTTAATTTTCATTCAGCATATTTGTTTAAATAAGGACAGACAACGATTTTACATGTACAACAATTATCAACTGAGTTTGCATAATGATGATAATATCAAACTATTCATCAGAAAATCTGACTTTCCTTTGAAGTTAAAACTAGAAAAAATATCTGGGTCTTAGTACACAGATGATTTCTATTCATAGGATCGAATTCCCAGTGGATCCTGTGCCACTTTGAAAAAGAGCTTAATCGAGTGCCAGTAATGATTTTGCATCCTTTAAAAGGGAATTCAACTGTACCATCCAGTGTGCCAAGACATTATAAACCAATATGAAGAGATATCTGTATGTTTTAAAAATGGATATGAAAATTATAAGTTCATTTATCTGAAAAGATTACCTGTTCACGCATCCTAATGAGAGATCCCATTTGGTGAGCATTTGGCTAATAACTCAGCAGCTGTGGAACATTATTACTTATCCTAATTATTTCCAAGGAGGTGTGATCTATGTGCTATGAACAAAAACACAGGCAATAAGATAGGTCTCTATGTTTCCAACTATTCCAAATGAACCACATAATACAGAAAACCAATATTTACCTATGGGCCACCTGTATTCCCAATGTAATGCTAAGTTCATATCATCAGTGACAAAACAGCTTGGAGAATGAAAGCAATTAGACAGGTAATTAAAGGAAAAGCAATCACTCCCCCACTCCCTTTTTCACTTTATCTCTTCAATTATCAGAAAATTAACATAAAATATTTTTCTTCTAAAAATATGAGTCATTGTTTTAATTTTCTGTTTGATTGTTCTAGAACATGCTATCAAATGAGAATTCAATTAGGAAGACTTCTTTACTACCCAAAAGGGTTAATTTAATGATTGACACAATGCCTATCCTTCCATGGGTAGAAAACCATATAAAGAACCTCTCCCTGAATGCTAATTATCTGGGAGTGGAGATATAACCTGTTAACAAACAGATGTTTGTTTATTGATTGTTTCCTGGATTAAAAATAAAAACTATGAAAAATAGTTTCGTTACAATTGGGAAAATTTTGAAGAGGGATTTCATACCACGTGATATCATGACAGAATTGAAGAAATATTTGTGGGCAAAATAATGGTACTGTGATTATGTTGTGGGAAATGTACGCTGAAATATTAAGGCATCAGGTGTTAGGAAGTCTACAACCCACTTTAAACAATCCAGCCAAAAAACAAAACAAAAAGATTATAAAACAAATGTGGCAAAATAATTGCAATGGAGAATCTAGGTCAAGAGAAAATGTGTCCTAGCTTCCTACTTTTTTCCCAGGTTTAAATTTTTTTCAAAATAAAACATAATTTGGTGAAGAGATGGGGGAAAACACATTCTTTCTGCCTATAAAAATCTAAATATACCTTAAACTCTGTTTTGAGGGCTGCTCTGGGTTTGTGCGTGTATGAACTCTATCCTATTGTAAACTCGACTTTTCTGAATTGTCATAATACTTGCGGTTATTCACTAAATTAGAAATTAGTCACATTCTGCTCCTAATAAACATCTGTTGATTGATTGAGTGATTGAGTGATTAGTATAGTTTTGAAGTTCAAGCAATCAGTGCCTAAAAGGAGTTTTTTTTTAAAGTGCTGATAGCAACAGCAATCCTAATGGTAGTTGCCATTCGTGGCAGCTCATTTTGTGCCACACTTACATTTTCTCATAAGCACATCATATCATCTCACTTTTGATGCAGAATTTTGGGTTTTCTGATTATTCATGCAACAGAACACAGACTTACCTCAGGAAAGTAGTTCTCAGGGCTTTCTGGTATTCCAAATGATTGCAACCCAGAAGCCTTCCTTTCCTGTGGTGTCACACAACAGGGAGATGTTCAGTGGCATTCACATGGCTTTAAAACCCAAGGATAAGCCACGGGTAGAGTTAACACTACAGAAAAAATGATTTGTGGAAGACAACACCACCACTCTGTTTACAGATGGTTATTTTAGTATTAGAGCAAGCTGCAGTTGAATAACACAAGGCTGTCAACACACCAATCCATCAGCATGCTCGCCAGAAGCTCTGGAGATCCTGAATGTGCCCAGAAACCTGCTGAATGCTTTTTCAAATTTTTACTGTCAATGGGTAAGATTAATTAATAGAAAGAAGCCCAGGATCCACTGCTGAGGTACAAGGTTGTCTTTTTCATCTACATAAAGCTGTTTAAATGATATCCCGTGGCTTTTATATTAGTTGTCCTTGACTCATGGCATTCAAGGAAGAATCCTTTAGGCAAAAAAATTGTGCATAAAGCTGTGAGGAGTCTATGGAGATAATTACACAAGTAGCTGCTGGCAAAACAATTTGTCACAGTAGCACCAAGGCTGACCTAAGGTTGGACATGGTTGTTAAGAAAATCATTGAAATGGATGCTGTAGAAATGGGAAGTCATTGGAAAATTCAAGATAATGAGTTAAAAAAAAAACCTGATTACACTCAGCTTCAATATCTTAGATCTATGATGTTATTATCTTCAGGTAATAAAATCAGAGTACCCATAAAGTAATTAGGAGTGATAATCTTCTATCAATAAACTATAATGATATATGGTTGAATGATCTAACTCATGGAAGTGAAAAATGTTTATTCATATTTTTAAATGATTCATGCTTAAGGTTATATGGCTGTATACAAAACAGAGTGAAAATGATTTTTCATAGAAGAAAATTCATTTTTGTTTCAGAAAATTTCGGATGACCCTTAATTTAGAAGGAGGAGGAGGAGGAAGAGGAGGAGAAGATGAAGGAGAAGGAGAAGGAGAAGGAGAAGAAAAGAAAAAGAACCAAATACATTGGACCATTTTGCCTTTTGGCCCTGGTGTTGCTCCCCCTCTTTAAAGTCTGTCTACATAGAACAAAATCATCTAGTAAAGCAAGCAGAAGATGGATGTGAGTAGTTGTGTCTTTAGCTAGCCCACAGGTAGGTTTATAGAGGGGGAACCAGAATTTTGGCCCATTTACCTGGCGGAGAACTGCTCTGGAGTTCAGCTTTACTTACCACCATCACCTCTCATTCTGTGTGCCACGCTGGCCTGTTTGGACGTCTGACTTGCCAAGTCATTTCCCTTGCATGCAGTTCCCTCTGCCTGAACTGGTTTGAACTCCATTCTCTTCTAGACTTCAGCTTAAATTTCACCTTCTTGGGGAGGTTTTTCCAGAACCATGGTCCATCCCAAATCCTCCTCCTGCAGTTCTTTTATTTTCTATTCTCATACTCTGTTTGTTGCCTTCATAGCAAATATATTGTTTTTGTTGTTTGCTTATATGTTGAGCATTTCTCTATCGTCTGTCTTTTCTACTGTTCTGTAGTGGTCTGTGTCTTCCTTGTTCACTGTTAAACCTGCATATAGCAAAGAGCGGATTTCCCATTAATAGTGACTCAGTGCATGGATGATACCGCCATGAACATCTATCTGTATTCTGGCCTGATTAGAAAAGAGGACTGGCTTCTTTATCTTGGATTGGAACCCTCTTTGACTAGTATATTCAGATAAGCTAATTAGATTACAGTAAAAATAAACAAGCATATTAAACTTATGCCTTAATGTAAGTTTATTTCTCACTCAGGAAACAACACAAGTGAGGTTGGTATTCTAAGTCAGTAGGGGTAGAGGCAGAGTGACTGTGATATTAGCTACTCTAATATCACAAGCAGCTCCATGTTCCTAGTGGGGGTCCCCAGTCAGCCAGAAGGTGCAGGACCACCTAGGAGTGCCCTTGGGAGATGTTCAAGGATCTAGCCTGTAAGTAGTGAGCATCATTTCTATTTGCTAGGGCTCAGTCACATGGCTACCATAGCTGCAAAGGAGGACAGGAAGTATAGTCTAGTGGTCTTTTCTTGAAGATTTTGCATCAGTATAAAAGAATGCTAGTGCTTTTGTTCATTCATCTAAGAAGATACAAGTCTGTTTTTATACATGAAGAGAGTCCTTCCCAAAAGAGCTTAAAGACCAACAAGAAATACACATGTAAATAATAAATAGCAGTATACAATGAGACATGCTCTGATAGAGTTACCTTTAAGTGCCATGTGAGCACATCAGAAGAATAGGAACACTTCAAAGAGAAACTGAAATTTGAGTCAGCCATGGAACAGTAGTTGTCAGTTACAACAGGCAAACTATATGGCATTACAGAATTTCAACTGCAATGTTTTTAGACGAATATTATCATTATTTTCCCAATGAAAATAATTAATATTAAATAGACATTAAAATTTTGATATTTATCACTATAAATGTAATTCTCCATGAAACTCATTTGGGAGCCTGTACTATAGAGTCTGACATTTAGAAAGCATGAAATTTTTTGGAATATTTCTTCTACATTACAAGTTCATTTTCACATCATTTATGAAATATATTCCAGGACAGTTTGATGAACTCAGTTCATTCACATTTATTACATCAATTCTAATTTTTAAGAACAGGGGGAAAAATAGGGAAACCCAGATAAATATGGCTTCTATTGACAGAAAAAACTAAATTTATGTTGCTTTTTAGAGATGGAACTATAAGAGTCATAAGTCTAAATCCAAGTGGACCTGTTGGGTAAAAGGCATGATAAGGTGTATATTTTGAACAATTAGGACTTAGCACTTTGCATCCTAGTGAGATCATTGAAAGAGAATTAACATAAGGTTGTTGAATAAAATTGAACTGTGGGATAAAGATATATTGTTCATAACTCTTCAGTTTCTACATTGCCCTGACTGCTCGGATTGGAGGGTGATGTAGATAAATGAAAAAATATATATAAGAGAAAAATGTTATAAAAGGGAGATACAGGATGCAAGAGAAGCAAAAAGGGAAAAAAGAAAATGCTGACCTAGTGGGTCAAACAGGGCTCCCTGGAGAAAGTTAGAGGCCCTCTGTCCTGAGAGATGAGCAGAGCAAAGAATGGGAAGAAGGGACCCGCGCTGGAGGAAGACGGTCCACATGGGAACCCTAGACATGCAGGGTGTCCACGCTGCGCTGGAAAAGCATATGGAAACTTCCTAGAAGCCTTTGTTAGACGTATGATTGAAGAAATGCCCTTCCCAATATATCAAAGAACCAGTAGTCAGTCATAGGTGGAATTTTTAGAGGTCTGGACAGCAAAGAAGAGCAGGAGGAGAAAATGGCAGAGCAGAGTACGGTGGTCCTCAACTTTTTGGTCTCAAGACCCGTTTACATCCTTAAATGAACTGAGGATTCCAAATGGCTCTAGTTAATGTGGATTATATCTATCAAATTCACCACATTACAAATTAAGCCAAAAATTTGGAAAATATTTAATTCATTTAAAATTACAATAATAAATCCATTCCTTATTAGCATACACAATATGTATTTTTTTTGATGAACAATAACTATGTTTTCCAAAAAAAGAAAAAACAGTGACTAGAGTGTATTGTTTTTGCAAATCGATTTCATGTCCAGAGTAAAGTAGAACAGCTGTGCTCTCAAAAATGCCTCATATCAAACCACCTTTGATGCTGTTTTGGTTGAAGTATAATGAGAAAAATCTGGCTCTCACAGATATAAAGTTGAAAAAAGGAGAAGTATTATAAATAAGCATAAATAAGTATTTCAAATGATTTCATATATTTATCCATAATTCTAGATAAACCAAAACTCCATAGGTGGTGCTTTCTTAAAGATTAATGTCAAATCTGAAATTAATGAACTTTTTGTACCACAACATTAAAATTTAATGCATCTTGAATTTTTGAATAGACCTTTTACCCATTTGTGATTTTTTAACATAATGCATTGGTTATTTAGAAAATATTGCCTGAGTTATGCAGATTTATTAAATAAGGGTTCATTATAGAATGTTTTTCAAAGCGCACGTGTACCCTCATCACCAACCTCATCAGAAAACCCTTTACCTTTTGAGAAGCCATCTCTTTTTGTAGCAATGTCACAAGTTTTCTGAAATTCAAATTTCTACTTAAAAGTTAATTTTTTAAAAAATCTTTGGTCACAAATACTTTCGTGTGCTTTCCACATCAATTCATTTTCAAGAAAATAGCTGCCAACATCCAAATCTGAACAATTATAGTTCTGTCAAAAGTACAGCTAGTTCTGTTCCAGTTTAGCCCATGTGCTTTATCTCAAATGCTTTATGTGCACTTCCTGTTTCATCTTACAGAATATTAAAAAGTCATATTTTGTTTATTTTATAGGCCTCTAGCTGTGGCCACTGTCCTTGAGGTCAGATGTCCTGCATTTCTTTATCTTGTCCTGCTGAAATGTGCTAGTAATGAAAGTTCCTCTCTATTTCATGCAGGTGCTTCAGAAATGAAGACACTCTAATATGGAGAGACAGATGCATGAGTTTTATTTTATGCTTCCTCTACAAAGTTTAAGGCAGAATGAATTAGTTCAGAGTTGTGTGCGATATTAGCATGAACTTGTTTTTCTGAGGAATCAGGCTAACTTCTGAAAAGTGACTACTCTCTATACAGGAGGCAGAATTGGAACACAACTTTCATGCTTCCATCTTTGATAAAATATTCTCATTGTAATTTTTCTATATTTGAGATAATCAGCAGTGACTTCTACTTAAGACAAATTCAATTAAATTTTTCATTAGAATTTCTCTTTTTCCACTGTAATACAAATGGACATTTTAAAAGGCACTAGAGAAATACCACAAAAATGTTATCATTTTATATTGAAATATAATTTATCATCCAGTAAAAAAAGACATTTTAGAAATTTTAAAAATACAAGTCTCTGAAATGTGAATGGGATTATAGAAAATTCTGAAAAGTATGATGTTTTCACAAATATGAAAAAGGGGTTCCTAAAACTTCTTTTTTTTAATGTGTAATAAATACAGTAAAATTTCCTCCTTTTAATAGCCTATTATTCTTTCTGGTCAAGCGAGGAAATGTCTCAATGCATTGAGAGGCTTTCATTTCTCTCATATGATGCCTGACTCTGCTCGTTCCAGTTCAGGGGCCCCTTATGGCTGCTTGGTTACTCCTTTCCTCATTCTGGAGGGGTTGAACACCTGCTCTTGACTCAAACCCTGACTGACCTAAAACCCCATTGCCCTGCCTCTGTGAGTGATTGCAGAAGGATCTCTTTACTCTTTGCTCTTCTAGGCTACATAATTTTCAGATGATTTGTGATTCAAAAGAGGCCTGGCTTTCCCTACGGAAGAAACAGGAGCTGCCAATCCTTAAAGCCCAAGTTAAATATCCAAAACCTGCAAGAGCCTCCAGCAGTGGAGATGGAGGAGAGATGGAGATCTCTCACCCTCAGAACCCTTCATTGAGGATACCATACCTTTCCAAGGAAAACACCTTCACAACTTGCTTTAAGATGCTTCTGCTGCTTTTCAGCAGGTGTTCTCTGTTCTCTTGCTCATGACCATCGTCCTCATTTCTTCACCACGATTACTCCACCTGATGTGTGCAGTGCATTCTTATAATAGAGTATTGTAAAGCCATTTTAAAAATATCATGTTGTGGTGTGATATTGTTTTAGGTACAGGTAGAGTTGCTGACTGGGTAAAAAGAAATAGACCCCAATATGGTAAGTACTTTATTATACAGCCAGAGGAAAAATATGATACCTATGTATAAAACATATATAAATAAATAAAGTCCACAGAACCATACACCAAAACCTTTGTAGTAACTGACTCTATGGTGGTGATGTGATTTTTTTAAAAAGTCTCTTCTTTCCTAATTAGTCTCTTGCTTTGACAATATTTATTTCTCTAATTAGGAAAATAACATTAATGTATAGATGTAATGTAATAGAGGTAATGTAATGCTTTGACAATATTTATTTCTCTAATTAGGAAAATAACATTAATGTATAGAAGTACTAAACATAACATACACCTGAATTTGCTTATGGCAAGCCCAGTAACTAATCAGTGCTGAGAGGCCACTCAAGACTGATTTACACAAGCCTACACAAGTACTTGGACTAGTTAAGATTTACCTTCTCCCCAGTCACACAAAATTACATCTCGAGGGGAAGGACTCTTCTCCCATTAGTTCTTTTAAACCATTAAAAATGTCTTTTACAGAATATGAGCATTATTGTTATTTCCTTCCACAAAACAGAAGAATTGGGCTGGGATCACTGATGATTCCCATTTGTCAGTGGAAGATTAGAGGCCAGTTCATTTAATCCTCAAATAATAATGTCTCTATGGAAGTCTAGGGAAGGATTACTGCTGAGCACGGGTATTTGTGGTGGAGGAAGAACTTGCTCAATCGGTATGTTTTCCTCTAATCATCTCTGTGGTAATTCAGGATTACTAAAGGGACTGATTGAGACATCAAGGTATTACATAATTCAGCAAGAGCCATTTTATGTTTTCCAGAAGTCACTGGCAGAGGCAAGTGGAAATAGGAGAGCAGAGTCCCCAGAGGAAGCTCCTGTCCTCTGGGATCTGCTGAGACACCTCAGTGCGAAGGGCAGGGTCTTGCTGGGAAGCCTGGCTGTTTTTCAAACTCTATCTCAGAGCTAGGATGGATGGATGTCTTCTGCCTTCCTCCATTTCCCCTCAAGACATGGCTCTGCCTTCACTGTTTCAGTTCAGGGGCTCCCAAGTTTTAATGTTTTCTGGTGCAACCTCTTCATTATAACAAAATCATTTTAACACTGGAAGACATAATGAGGCAGCTGATGTTCTTTTCCCAACTTTGTTCAAAGAAAAAAATTAAAAGGATTAACACGACATGACATCCAGACCAAAACCAATCACAGCAAACTGAGACTCAGAGGCAGACCCATGTATTTTCCAACACACAGTGTGGAGTTCTATCACAGGAATTCCTTGAGCCTTAGGAAACAAACCACACTTTGCAAAGAAGGCAATGAACATAGATAGTATAGAGAGCTGTAGGGGAGGAGGATGGAAGGAGAAACGGGAAAATGAACCAGACCTGCTCCTCAGAGACTCAGCTGACACTATGTGGGAAGGAAAACTCGAGGGAAAGTCAGTAAATGCATTACTTCAAATTCCCTTTTACATTTTTAATTAAAAGATTATTGTTTGAAAATTACTTTCTCAAAAAATCTGGATGAATTTGTTCCAGTATAGCCAGATCTTTTTCATAACATTCTTTATGAATTTTCAGAAGTACACACCAATACCAAATCTGAAATTTGTGCTGTCACATCGGTGAACACTGTTTTCTGAGTCTGGGAAAATCAGCCCATTACTAGGCTCTAGTTACCTGCGTTGTTCCTTCAGATGCTCACCACAAGCTAATATTATTGGGGATTCACTAAGGAATCTTTGGAGGACTTCTGGGTTTCTGATGAATTCTCAGGTCTGAAGTGACTGGGGCAGCCTTAACTGTGTTCACACACACAAGGAAATCACTCAGATTTTTATAAAATCTTCAAAGATTTTTAACTGTCAGCTTAATGCATATGGCATTTTATCATTTCCTAACCTTTCACCCTGAAAGTGATCAATGGTTTTTATTCTCCTTTCTATACATGGTCATATTCCATGAGAAGGGAAGCACTCGCAGAAAACAATACAAGCGCCATGTTGAACCCCTACCCCCACCCTAGCAAGCTGAAGACTACTTACTAGGTGACATTAATTCCAAGCTTTAGTACAGTGTTTTGCTCAGAGCAAAAACTCAGGGTTGTTTTTTTTTATTATTATTATTCTCTTTTTAAGAATACACAATCAGAGCTGGGGATGTACATCCATGGTTGAGTACTTGCTTGGCATGTGCAAGGACTTGGGTTTGATCCCCAGAACCATAAAAAAAGAAAAGAAAGAAGAAGAAAATATAAGCACAAAATTTGTAACAATATCCCTCAACAATATGTTTCTTGAAAAACATTTATTAGTCTCTGAAGTCCTCCTATACACCATGATTTTTAACCTCAAGAGATTACAGAAAGAGATTTTACAAGGGTATCATGTTTTATTTTTGCTGCTATCATAATTTATCATTGTATAATATCTGCATTGAGTTCATTTTGGACTTTGGAACTAACCCCATGGGCTTGCTGTAGGCTCCCGATCTTGACTTGTCTCCCTTGTTCCTAACTCGGTCCTGCAGTAGAGAGCAGGGTGATGGTGGTACAAGGCCTTGGGCGGGTGAGTCTTCTCTGAGCTCAGTAACAGAAGGAACTCATTATTCCTCTGTTTCTTCCTCTTGCTTTTCCTCATTCTCTTCTGCTGTGAGTGTGACAGCAGAGTAAGATTAAGGACTGAGAAAACTGAATGGTGGTAATCTCTGGCATCCACATTCAGCCATGGGACCAGGGCTAATGCCATCATCATATGATACTCAGCTCCTTGGGCCAACCAGGTCTGGTTGGTCCAGTTCAGAGGACAGGAATGGAGTGAGTACAGCCTAAGATTAGTCAGGTTTGGAATGAGAATTAAACTTAGAGAAAAGAAAAAAAATATCTCTCTAATGTGTAGTTTAAGGACTTGCTGACTCTAGTACCTGTCTCTGTGTGTGTCAACCATAATGAAGGAATGTTTGGGGCTACAGTGCAAATGTAAAGAAACAAAAAAGGAGAAAGGGTATTGGTAGAGGTCTTCTCCTACCTCCATGTCTAACTTTAGTAAACTATACCATCCTATAAAAGCCAGAAACAGAGCATTCATCAGACTGAATTATAGTTGATTCACAAATTAAGGGCATGACTTGCTTCCTTTGTGCTATCATAGAGTAAATAATGGTCCCCCAAAGAAATTAGCATCTTTAACCTCCAGGACCTATTAATATATTACCTAACATGGTGAAAAGGACTTTGTGGACATGATTAAAGATATGATGGGAGAGATGACCTTGGATTTTCCAGGTGGGCTCATATAATCACAAGGGTCTTTGTAAGAGGGAGACAGGAGAGGTGATGTGATATCAGGAGTTCAGGCTGCAGTGATGCAACCATCCAGCATTCTCTAGAAAATGAAAGAAGCATAACTCTTCCCTAGAACCTCCAGAATATACCAACACTTAGATTTCAGCTCCATAAGACTCAGTTTGGACTTCAATCTCCAGAATTGTAAGAGAATAAATTTGTGTTTTAAGCTACTAATTTGTGGTAGTTTTTACAGGAACAATAAGAAATGAATACAGTCACTCTTCGCAAACAATTCAGGATGAAAGTTTCCAGATGCAAGCCTAAAAAGAGGAGAAACACTAGTGATGGGGAATGGAGAGTTAATCCTGCTGCTGGCTCAACCATAATTATGAGGCTTTTGTGTGAAGCTGCTTACTGATCATTTAGGCAACTTGGAAGATCTTTAAAATGCAGAGTTGACATGAAATTTTTTTCTTTGCTTTTTTTAAATGTATTTATTCTACTTAAGTATACATGATAGCAGAATGCATTTTGATTCATTGTACACAGATGGAGCACAACTTTTCATTTCTCTGGTTGTATGTGATATAGAATCACATATATGCAGTCATACATGAAGCTAGGGCTATGATGTCCATCTCATTCCACCATCTTTCCTGCCCCCATTTCCTCTCCTTCCCCTCCCCTCCTTTGACCAAATTTCCTCCATTCTTTCCATGTCCCCTCGCTCATTATGGATCGGCATCCACTTATCAGAGAGAACATTTGGCATTTGGTTTTTTTGTGATTGGCTTACTTCACTTAGCATAATATTCTCCAACTCCATCCATTTACCTGCAAATGCCATAATTTTGTTCTCTTTTAATGATTAGTAATATTCCATTGTGTATATATACCACAGTTTATTTTATTTTATTTTTTTAACTTCATAGGACGTTTTAAGGATTGAATGAGATAATCCAAGTAAAAACCTTGGATAGCAACTAGTATCTAGTAAATAGACAATAATTTATCTTTAAAATTAGCAGTAACATATTTAAAAATGGCCTTGTTAGAATCTATAAACATATGTTTGATGCATTAACAACTCCTGATCTCCTATATCCTCAATCCAACCCCTAGGTTATACACATACATCAGAGATATACATTACTGAGTGCTGTTGAAAATCATGTTTATCAGAGTTACACACACACACACACACCTGCTGGGATTCAGTCTTGGTGATCCAGTAGTTTTCAAAATCCAAGAGGAAGAGTTGTCTCTGCTTATATGCCTATGGCTATCATGTAAGAGTCTCTGTCTCTCTCTTTTCCTGCTTTCTGTGTTCAAAGGCAACCAGTGGAGGATAATAGAGCTGTAGCACTGGCCGGCATCAGGAAGAGCTGTCCCCCAGTACATACCACAGTTTCTTTCTTTTTTTTCATATAGCATTTTTTAAAATTTATTTAATTGCATTTCAAGTCATAGCACATATATAGAGCTCAGTTTTTCCATTTCTCTGGTTGCAGACCAGATAAATTTACACCAATTGTGTTTTTATACATGCACCAAGGGTAGTGATGATGATCTCAATCAACCATCTTTACTATACCCATTCCCCTTTCCTGCCCCCCGCCTCCCCCATGTCGCGTCCAGTGTTCCTCTATTTCTCTTATGTTCCCCATTCCCACCTCCCTTATTCATCAGCATCCACTAATCAGAGACAACATTCGGCATTTGGTTTTTTGGGATTGGCTTACGTCACTTAGCATAATGCTTTCCAATTCCATCGATTTGCCTGCAAATGCTATAATTTTATTCTCTTTTATTGCTGAATAATACTCCATTGTGTATATGTACCACAGTTTCTTTATCCATTCATCTATTGAAGGACATCCGGGTTGCTTCCACAGTTTTGCAATTGTGAATTGTACTGCTATAAACATTGAAGTGGCTGCTTTACTGTAGTATGCTGTTTTTAAGTCTTTAGGGTATAGGCCAAGGAGTGGGATAGCCGGGTCAAATGGTGGTTCCATTCCAAGTTTTTTAAGCAGTCTCCATACTGCTTTCCAGATTGGTTGCACCAATTTGCAATCCCACCAGCAATATTTAAGTGTACCTTTTCTCCACATCCTCGCCAGCACTTATTGTTGCTGGTATTTTGGATAGCTGCCATTCTGACTGGGGTGAGATGAAATCTGAGGGTAGTTTTGATTTGCATTTCTCTAATGGCTAGAGACGTTGAACATTTCTTCATATATATGTTTATTGATTGTATATCATCTTCTGAGAGGTTTCTATTCAGCTTCTTAGCCCATTTATTGATTGGATTATTTGTTTTTTTGGTGTTAAGTTTTTTGAGCTCTTTATATATCCTGGAGATCAGTGCTCTATCTGATGTGCATGTCATACCGCAGTTTCTTTATCCATTCACCTATTGAAGGAAATCTAGGTTGGTTCCACAGTTTAGCTATTGTGAATTGAGCTGCTATAAACATTGAAGTGGCTGCATCATTGTGGTTTGCTCTTTTTAAGTCCTTTGGATATAGACTGAGGAGTGGGATAGCTGGGTCAAATGGTGGTTCCATTTCAAGTTTTCTAAGAAATCTCCATACTGCTTTCCAAATAGGTTGTATCAATTTGCAGTCCCACCAGCAATGTATGAGTGTGCCTTTTCCTCCACCAACACTTGTTTGTATTCTTGATAACTGCCATTCTGACTGGCATGAAATGAAATCTTAGAGTAGTTTTGATTTGCATTTCTCTAATGGCTAGAGATATTGAACATTTTTTCATATATTTGTTGATTGATTGTATATCTTCTAAGAAGTGTCTGTTCAGCTCCTTAGCCCATTTATTGATTGGGTTGTTTGGTTTTTTGGTGTTAAGTTTTATGAGTTCTTTATGTATCCTGGAGATCAGTGCTCTATCTGATGTGGGTGTGGCAAAAATTTGTTCCCAGAATCTAGGCTCTCTGTTTACCACATTGATTGTTTCTTTTGCTGAGAAGCAGCTTTTTAGTTTAAATTCATTCCATTTATTGATTCTTGATTTTACTTTTTGCACTATAGTCTTGTTAAGGAAGTTGGGGCCTAATCTAATGTGATGAAGATTTGGGCCTACTTTTTCTTCTGTTAGGCATAGGGTCTCTGAACTAATTCCTTGGTCCTTGATCCAATTTGAGCTGAACTTTTGTGCATGGTGAGAGATAGGGGTTTAGTTTCATTTTGCTGCATATGGATTTCCAGTTTTCCCAGCACCATTTGTTGAAGAGGCTATCTTTTCTCCAATGTATGTTTTTGGCACCTTTGCCTAATATGAGATAACTGTATTTATGTGGGTTTGTCTGTGTCTTCTATTCTGTACCATTGATCTACATGTCTATTTTGGTGCCAGTACCATGCCATTTTTGTTACTATAGCTTTGTAGTATAGCTGAAGGTCTGTTATTGTGATGCCTCCTGCTTCACTCTTCTTGCTAAGGATTGCTTTGGCTATTCTGGGTCTCTTATTCTTCCAAATGAATTTCATGATTGCCTTTTCTATTTATATAAAGAATGATGTTGGGATTTTAATTGGAATTGCATTCAATCTATATAGCACTTTGGGTAGTATGGCCATTTTGACAATATTGATTCTGCCTATCCAAGAGCATGGGAGATCCTTCCATCTTCTAAGGTCTTGTTCAATTTCATTCTTTAGCGTCCTGTAGTTTTCACTGTAGAGGTCTTTCACCTCTTTTGCTAAATTGATTCCCAAGTATTTTATTTTATTTTTTTAGGTTATTGTGAATGAAGTAGCTTTCCTAATTTCTCTTTCAGAGGATTCATCACTGACATATAGAAATGCATTTGATTTATGGGTGTTGATTTTATGTCCTTCCATTTTGCTGAATTCATTTATTAATTCTAGAAGTTTTCTGGTGGAATTTTTTGGATCTTCTAAGTATAGAATCATGTCGTCAGCAAATAATGATAGTTTGAGTTCTTTTCCTATTCATATCCCTTTAGTTTCTTTCATCTGTCTAATTGCTCTGGCTAGTGTTTCAAGGACTATGTTCAATAGCAGTGGTGAATGAGGGCATCCTTGTCTTGTTCCCATTTTTAGAGGGAATGCTTCCAATTTCTCTCCATTTAGGATAATGTTGGCTTTGGGTTTAGCATAGATAGCTTTTACAATGTTGAGGTGTGTTCCTACTATCCCTAGTTTTTCTAGTGTTTTGAACATGCTGTATTTTGTCAAATGCTTCCTCTGCATCAATTGATAAAATCATATAATTCTTATCTGTAAGTCTATTTAACATAATCTTTCAGGATTACATTAATTGATTTCCATATGTTGTACCAACCTTGCATCCCTGGAATGAAACCCACTCGATTATGGTGCATTATTTTTTAAATATGTTTTTGTATTCAATTTGTCAAAATTTTATTGAAAATTTTTGCATCTATGTTGGTCTGAAATTTTCTTTCTTTGATGTGTCTCTCTCTGGTTTTGGTATCAGGGTGATACTCACCTCATAGAATGAGTTTGGAAGGGCTCCTTCCTTTTCTATTTTGTGAAATGGTTTGAGGAGTATTGGTATTAATTCTTCTTTGAAGGTCTTGTAGAACTCAGCTGAGAATCCATCTGGTCCCAGGCTTTTCTTGGTTCGTAGGCTTTTGATGCCATCTTCTATTTCCTTTTTTGAAATTGATCTGTTTAAGTTGTGTATATCCTCCTGGTTCAGTTTGGGTAGGTCATATGCTTCTAGAAATTTGTCAGTGTCTTCAAGTTTTTCTGTTATACTGGAGTACAAATTTTCAAAATAGTTTCTAATTATCCTCTGTATTCCAGTAGTGTCTGTCATGATATTTCCTTTTTCATCATGAATTTTAGTAATTTCGGTTTTCTCTCTCATTCTTTTGGTTAGAGTGGCTAAGGGTTTGTCAATTTTATTTAGTTTTTCAAAGAACCAGCTTTTTGTTTCATCAATTTTTTAATTGTTTCCTTTGTTTCCATTTCACTGATTTCAGTCCTGATTTTAATTATTTCCTGTCTTCTACTTCTTTTGGTGTTGGTTTGTTCCTTTTTCTAGGGCTTTGAGATGTAGTGCCAAGTCATTTTTTTTTTACTATTTCTTCTTTTAATGAATGAGCTTAATGCAGTGAACGAACGTTCCTCTTAGCACTGCCTTCATGGTATCTCAGAGTTTTTGATATTTTGTATCAGAGTTTTCATTTACCTCTAAGAATTTTTTTTTAATCTCTTCCCTGATGTCTTCTGTTATCTATGCATTGTTCAATAGCATAGTATTTAGACTCCATGTGTTGGAGTAGTTTCTCTTTTTAATCTGTCATTGATTTCTAATTTTACTCCATTATGGTCAGAAAAGATGCAGGGTAGTATCTCTATTTTTTTGTATTTGCTTTGTGGCATAACATATGATCTATTCTGAAGAAGGATCCATGTGCTGCTGAGAAAAAAGTGTATTCTCTCCTTGATGGATGGAATACTCTATATATGTCTGTTAAGTTTAAATTATTGATTGTTTCATTGAGTTCAACTGTTTATTTATTTAGTTTTTGTTTAGAATATCTATCTAGTGGTGAGGGAGCTGTGCTAAAGTCACCAAGTATTATTGTGTTATGGTCTATTTGATTCTTGTAGTTGAGAAGGGTTTGTTTGATATACGTAGATGTCCCATTGTTGGGGCATAGATATTTATGATTGTATGTCTTGTTGATGTATGACTCCCTTAAGAAGTATGAAATGTTCTTCTCTATCCCTTTTCACTAATTTTGGTTTGAAGTCCACTTTATCTGATATGAGGATGGAAACTTCTGTTTATGTGCTCCATGTGAGTGATACATTTTTTCCCACCCTTTCACCTTCAGTCTTTGGATGTCTTTTCCTGTGAAATGAGTCTCTTGAAGGCAGCATATTGTTGGGTCTTTTTAAAAATCCAGTCTGTTAGTCTATGTCTTTTAATTGATGAGTTTCGGCCATTCACATTCAGGGTTATTATTGAAATATCATTTGTAATCCCAGTCATTTTGAGGGTTTTTTTTTTTTACCTTTGAGTTTCTCCTTTGATTTACCTTTCCTTTAGTGTAGTTCCTCTCTGTGTTTATTTTCATCATTGATTATCATTTCCTCTTCATGGATTATTTTGCTGAGAATGCTGTGTAATGCAGGCTTTCTTGCTGTAAATTCTTTTAACTTTTGTCTATCATAGAAGATTTTTATTTCATCATCAGATATGAAGCTCAATTTTGCTGGATATAAGATTGTTGGTTGGCATCCATTTTGTTTCAGAGCTTGGTATATGTTGTTCCATGATCTCCTGGCCTTTAGGGTCTGGGTTGAAAAATCTGCTGAGATCCAAATTGGTCTCCCCTTATATGTACTCTGATTCCTCTTTCTTGCGACCTTCAAAATTCTATCCTTATTCTGTATGCTGGGCATTTTCATTATAATGTGCCTTGGTGTAGATCTGTTGTCATTTTGTACATTTTGTGTCCTGTAAGCCTCTTGTATTGATTTTCCAATTCCTTTTTCATGTTTGGGAAATTTTCTGATATTATTTCATTGAAGAGATTGTGCATTCCTTTGGTTTGAAATTCTGTGCCTTCTTCTATGCCAATAAATCTTATATTTGGTCTTTTGATGCTATCCCAGAATTCTTGTATGTTCTGTTTATGGTTTCTTACCATCTTCACTGTATGGTCAACTTTATTTTAAAGATTGTATATTTTGTCTTCATTATTCGAGGTTCTGTCTTCCAAGCAATCTAGTCTGCTGGTCGAGTTTTTTATTTGGTTTATTGTTTCCTTCATTTCAAGAATTTCTGATTGGTTTTCCCCCACAATCTCTAGCTCTTTCTTAAAGTAATCTTTTGATACCTGTATTTGCTCCCTTATCTCTTTGTTTTTATGATCAGTGGTTGCCTTTATTTGCTCTCTTATCTCTTTGTTGGAGTGATGTATGGTAGCCTTTATTTGCTGTCTTATTTCTTTGTTAGAGTTATCAATTTTTGCCTGTATTTGCTCAGTTAAAGCATTCTTTAATTCGCAGATCATTTGAATTATATACACTCTGAATTATTTCTCTGACATTTCATCATTTCATCAATAGATTCTATTATTGTAGTATCTTGGTGTGTTTCTTTATTCTTGGTGTGATTCTGTTATTATAGTATCTTGGGCACTTTCTTCTCTTGTTTTTTGAGGTTGATTATGTATTTTCCCTTCTTGCAATGCCAATCTGAGGTATTGTGGTTTCTATCCTATAATCTTGTAGTGACACTACAGATTACCTGTATCTCACCTTGGAGTTCATATCCAGTCCCCATCAGGTGTCCCCAGATGGACACTACTGCCACTAAAGATGGTGGCAGCGGTAGTAGAGGTAACTCAAGATGGCAGTGGGAGTGGCCTAAGATGGATGCAAACACTTTCAGAGATGGAGCTGAAAGGGTGGGATTTACAATGGCTTTGGGCTGATTGATCAGCGATGCAGCACTTTGGTGGGCCACTGCCTCCAGGCCCTGTCCATTGACCCAAGGTAGAGGCTAATACATGGGAAGAACTATGGGGATGACTGCAGTGTACAAGATGGATACAGGAAGGGAGCAACAGCGTGGATCTCCACTCTGTGAAGGGGCAGGCCTGGGCCTGGACTCTCACACAGACCTGTGAGGGAAGTCCTAGGCCTGATCTCGGCCTGGACTCCCTCAGGGATTCGAGGTGGTAGGTCTGGCCCTGGCCCTGGCCCTGGGCTCCCACAGATCGGCAGGGGCTCTGGTGCTGAACTGGGTACAGTCCTGGGCCTCAGCAGCAGAGGTCCCAAGAGGCAGTCCTTTGCCTGTGTCTGGGTTCCCCTGTGATTGGTGGATAGCAGTCTTGGGTCTGACCTTAACTAGGCTCCTGTGGCAGACCCTGAAGGTGGTCCTGGGCCTTGACCTGTGCCAACATTAACTTTTGATCAGCCATATTTACTGTGAAATTATTCCATAGTGCCAAATTAAAATTAGTAGCATTCTGATAGGAACCAAGTGCTATCATAAAACTATGTAAGAAGTACATAAAACAGCAAGCATGCAATCAAGTACAAAATTACAAAGTGTCCTAGATGCTATGAAGATAAAATTAAGGGTATTATATAAGAATATAACTAAGGGATATAATTTAGATTATGGGGCCAAGGAAGGCCTTTAGAAGAAGTGGGAACTAGCCAGACATACATAAAGAGAGCAAAGACATTTCCAGACAGGAGGTTAATCAACACTTAGGCCCCCAGGTGAGAAATAAGCAGGGGCATTAGGAGTTAGAAGCCATGGGAAGGGTGTTTAGTGCCCTCTGTTCAGTGGAGCATGTCATCCTGCATGTAGCTCATGAAACACATGGCTTCCTTTCATGTCCTGGTGACAGGCAGCTTTCGTGGTCAGCTGATGCAGTCAATGTCAGAAAAGAATAAAATGCCTCAAACTCAGGCTTCAAAATCCCATCAACTTGTGAGTTCAGGTAGCTGGTGGAACTGTCATTGTCTTCTGCATCTCTCATGCCTTTTATCCTGGAAAAGCACAGGCAGAGGACTCTCTCTGATTGCTTGGGGAGACCCTGCCTGTAGTTCTATTAACCACCTTGTGCTTGGCTTTTACATCCTGTAAATAATGTATGGAGATTTCTCTGGGAGAAAGTTGCTTAGAGCCTACAAATAATGCAGAGTTACTTGATTGAGTTCAAGGGAGACTTTTACAAAGATTAATAATAATACCAGTGTTCTGTGTTTGGTGGATCCTGAGCCACATTGTTGAAAAGTGACACTTCCCCATCTACACTCGTTAAGTAGTTAATCGAGGATTATCCTTCTAACCCCCTTTTATCTCCCATTGAAACTTCTATACTTTTTTTGGCTTTCTGGAAATCTGAGCCTTTGTTGCAGAAATAATCAATTCACAACACAACCAAATAACCAAATACAGCACATAACACATCATAACCAAAGGGTTGAACTGGTTCTGGATACTGAGGATCCTCCCTTTCTACAAAACAGACTTCTAACATTTGGTACTGATCATCTGGAAAGAAGATGGAGAAAAATGTAAAATTTCATTGACTTTCAGGCAGGAGAATACTTTTAAAAAGACAGAAAAATAAAAATAGAACTATCACAACATCTAACTTTTCTACTTCTTGGTATTTATCCAAAAGAATTAAAGCCAGCCTACTTTAGAGATATGTGTATACCCATGTTCATCTCAGCACAGTTCACAATAGCCAAGTTATACACTCAGCCTAGGTGTTCATCAACAAATGAATGGATAAAGAAAACATGGTATCAGTACACCATGGAGTTTTATTCAGCCATTAAAGAAGAATGAAATTATGTCCTTTGTAGGAAAATGGATGGAACATGAGAGTGGATGCAAGACCATTAGGATAGAGGGAAAAGGTTGGGGAGCGGGGAGGATGGGAGAGGTATGAGTGAGAGAAAGTGATCAAATTATCCCACAGTAAAACTACCATTCTGCATAATTAATATGTGCCAATAAAAAATAAGAACGGAAAAGAAAAAAAGACAAAATCTGAAGCTTAAGATTTAGCTGCTACACACTCTTCTGGCTGACTTGGAGCAGGGGTTTTCTAACCCCAGAAGATATTGGAATCATGGGGACAATTTGGTAAGACACAGATTGTGGGGCTGCCAGTACAGAATCTCTGATTGAGCACGTCTGGGATAGACCCTGAAAATTGACATTTCTTACGCACTTGAGATGCTTCAGATGGTGCTGGTAAGGGAGACTCCTACTTGCAAAACCATTGACCTAGAAGGACTAATTCCTCTAATTCCTTGCTATAGAACTGGGCCTCTTGATAAACTGCTTCTGCTGGACATATCATCCCATGCCTCCTGCATTCTAGGTGGGTTCTCTGTTTTGTCCTGCTCTCTCTTCCCAGGTCTATCCTGGTCCTGATCTCTTTTGGGTCCATCTTTCTCTTCATTCCAGAAAACCTGTTGGACACTGAGAGGCTCTGGCTTCTCCCACCTGCAGCACCTCAGCACTTCCTCATGGCTTTCCTTGGCTATTATTTGCACTCTGCCCTGCTGCTTTGGTTAGGAGCAGAATGAAAGGGCCGTCTTTGACCCAGTTTTCATAGGCAGTAAGTTCATTAAAATGAGTGGCTTTGAAGGGGAATATTTTAGGGCTTAGGAGGCTTTTGGGATTATGCCATGCAGAAAGTCAAACATTCTACCTGTGTAGCCCTTAATGCCAGGTAGGTGAGGCTATGGAATGAAACTGGAATGCACGAATGAGTGGGATTCAATGAGAGGTGGCATTTTGTCAAAGGAAGTGAAGTGTTAGGAGGCATTTGGCTAGGCTGGCTAAACCTCTCCCTCTTTTAAAGATTCCTGCTCTCCTAGTCTACAGATTTCTTCATATAAGAAATCAGAGAAGAGTGCCTTGGTTCCGAAAATTCCTGACAAAAATGTCACATATATGATGGAATCGGCGAGGATCTCCAGGCCGTACCCTGACTCAGAGTAGCTTAGAGATTTGGGGCCTTCTGATGGAGGTTGGTAGCTAATGTCATCATGGAGCCCCGTCAGTGAACCCTGGAGATGAGTGGGCAGAGAGCAAAGGGGCATGGGAAGAGTCCGTGCACGTCACTGTGCTATTTCAGGTTGAATCAATGGTGTAAATGAGTGTACACAGAAGAACTGGTACAGCCAGGTTCCGAAACAGGGCGACTCTCTTTTCCTTCAGCTGGAAGGAATTTCTAGGAGGTTCAGAACTAGCAGAAGGTTGAGTGGAAATCTGAGCTAGGAGCTTAGCTCTGCCTGATTGTCTGAAGTATTGAAATTTCTCTCGTAATTCCCTGCCTGACAGGAGCAGCCTCATAAGCAACCTGTGTTGGGGTGGCATCTGATGATAGTTCGGGCACCACCGCTGTCCTGTGCTCCCATAACCGGTGTCTATCCTAGTATCATAATGCCCAACTTTACCTTGCTTCCCCTCAGTTTCAAGGGGAGTATTATAACATCTGTCCAAGGCAAATCCCATCTCTTTGAGAATTTTTCTGCTCTGGTCAATCCTCTCCTTTTGGGGAGCAGTGGGTTGTTCTCTATTTCACTATTCACAAAGATATTGTGATAATAGGCTTTGCACGTGACAGTCTTGATCTGCATTATTAATTACACACATAATGGATTTTATAAGCAGATTGACTAGTCAGTGCTACGAATATTTAAAAATCTTGATAAACATGGTCAAAGTGTCATATGGTCTTGTAAAGAAAGTCAAATATGAATAATGGTTGCTGCTGGTGCTAAGAAAATCCATGATTATTTTCCCTTTTGCTCTTTGAACTGTCCAATTTTGTGTTTATGATGAACATCCATTTTATTCAAACTAGAAAATAAAAATAAATAAATAAATAAAATAAAAGGAAAATTTTAAAAAATCCTAAACAATCTCAGGGGTCGCCTCCAATGCTCCCCTGCCATGAAGTCTTCATTGATTTTCCCAGAACAGACATCCTGCAAACCCACTGAGCCCTCGGCTGGTATCACTCTGATCCCACAGCTATTGGGTACTTCTGTTTTCACAAAGTTCCTTGGGGGATAGGCATGGTTTCTAAGTGTTATTTCTCCCACTGGCTTTAATATAATCAATATGTGAGCAGTCAAACCAAAATTTGTCAAGTCATAGTGTTAAAAGATGGTTCTTCTAATTATTGTGAAATACACCCAGTCTGTTGCACTGGGGGAAACTGGAACCTGTTACTTCTATTTTGCTGTGCTTGTTCCTGCTATCCAACATCCCCCTCCTTTCCACTCTTCCCAGACTCTGGTGCTCTCCATTCTACATTCAGATCAATTTTTTGACAGCATCCACATATGAAGGAGTATGTGTGGTGTAGGTCAAACACAAATTAATAAGGAGATGGAAGCGCTAAATTACCCTGATTGGAGCAGCACATGTGGTACACATGTATTGAAAAGTCACACTGTACTTCATAAATATGTATAATTATTATGTATTAATCAAAAATCAATTCTGAGAGAGGCAGCATGCACCTACAATCCCAGCTATGAAGGAGGCTGAGGAAGAAAGATGACGAATTAGAGGCCAACCTGGGAAACATGGTGAGACCCCAATTCAAAAAACAGAGATACATTTTTTACAATTCAGGTGACAGAAGTACTAACTACATGTATTAAATTATCACACTGTGCCACATAAATAAGCACAATTATAATGACAATTAATTTATAAAAATATGGTTTTGGGGACCGGCTAGTGCCTTCCATCGCAGGTCAGTGAAGTTTCTGTGGAATTTGATAGCGCTCTCTCTTCTCTGTGGAGCAGAACAAACTTTCTGGAAAATGCCACAAACCTCTTGACAGCTCCTGTGCTACAGAGCTATTCTCATGCACGCGCACACTACAGGTTGCTCTCAGGGGTACAGATCCAAATGTCTTGGCGGGGATTTCAGTGTCTCCAAAGCTATTGTTCTTCTCCATTGGCTACTGGGGAGGCTTTGCCAAGTAGAGCAATGTAGAAAATAAAACCTCCCAGTCCAAGTTGTATTCCCTTTCCCTCTCATGTCTTACTGCCTTGGAGGTGACTGGGAACTTCTGGCATCTTGTGACACAGGGGTGAAGTGGTGGATGAAGTGCCCGATGGCGGTGCCTGTGGGCTCCCTGTGCTTCATGAGAGCCAACAGCATCATTCTCTGCACCAGAGTCTAATGACTTTTCTCCTCGTGATTTAATTTCAGTACACTATATTCCAACGTTGTTTTGGAGGCTGCTAATCTTCCACAAACCACTCACAGTTTGGAATCTCTTCTTTAGAAATTTTTTATTTACTGACATAAATAAAATAGACGAGTCTGAGATCAAACTCACGTTAATAAACTGCTTGTAAAGACAAATTAAGAGCACAAAGAAACCACACGTTCTCAAAAACAAGGATGACTTGGTTAAGAGTCATGGGAAATGGAGACTAATACCGGGTGTAAGCAATACGAAATGATCTTTTTTTCTTTTTTTTCCCTATTCTCTTCTATGTCATGTGTCAGGAATAATATGCTGAGTCTGGGATTCTTCTTGGGATCTGGCCATCCTATTTTATCTTCCCCAGTGTATCCAAGCATATTTTTATTGCTCATATTTCTTTCTTCAAAAAACCATTTTGTTAGTGCATAATAATTATATATAATAGTGGGATCACTGTGACCTATTTGTACCTGCATATAGCATACTTGGGTCAATGTCATTCCCCAGTACCTTCCCTTGCCCTCTTCTCCTCTCTTCCCCTGATGCCCTTACTCTACTGTGTCCCTTCTATTTTCATAAGATCCCCTGTGTCTCTATATTTTCCACATGAGAGAAAACACACCACCCTTGATTTTTTGAGTCTGTCTCACTTCACTTAACATGATGTTTTCCAGTTCCATCCATTTTCCTGAAAATGACATAATTTCATTATTTTGTATGGCTGAATAAAAGTTTGTTGTGTATACATGCTGCATTTTCTTTACCCATTCTTTTATTGACCTACACCTAGGCTAATTTCATAACTTAGCTGTTGTAAATCACTCTGCTATAAACATGGGTATGAATGTATCTCTATAATATGTTGACATTACGTTTTTGGGTAAATACTGAGGAATGGTATGGTTGGATAATATGGTGGCTACATTCCTAGTTTTGGGAGGAATCTCCATATTGAAGAAAATGGTCTTTATTGTACAAAGAGCTTGAGTCAAAATGAGTTTGAAGAATAAATGTAAAAAGTGAACTTCTCCTCAAAGAGGCACAGTAGGAGAATCAGGTCACCTATAAGTATAGGGACAACTTCACATCCTACTGGAAAAGTACTTTAAAGTCTTGTGCAAATGCCTGGGCCTTCCAGCATGGTGACTACCTATTACTAAATCACTGGAGGACAATTTTAAATGCAAATATATTGGGCTATTCCTAGTCTGTCATGAGACCAGAGGCAGTAGACCCTGTTAAGAAGTTACCTTGATATTGGTGTTGGGAGGTAGACATGGCTCAGAGCAATAGTTGCTTCCCATGGAGAACAACCACACTCACAGAGGAATATTAGGGGAAGAAAGTGGGTTATGTTGGAATAGCTGCTCTCTTGGCAGGATAGAATCAAAACAGAAAAGGAAGAATAGATGAAATGTCACTGAAAAAAACATTACCTGACCCCAACTGTGTCTGGGAAGAGCCCTAAGGCAAACCCAGTTATCCAGGCATTTGAAGTAAAAATCATAATAATTTTTAACAACTACTGACACATGGCAAGCACTCAGTTTATAATACCACTATTCTACAGCACACTCTGAACCTGTTTAAGCATCGTAACTATACGTTATATTGCTATATATTTTATCTTTATAACTCAGTAAGGACTGTAACTCCATATACACTACTGTTATCCCCCTGTTACAAATGGGAAACTCAGATTTGGACTAGAAGAGGTTATAACTTACATGTGGAACTGGGGTTCAAACCTAAATCTCTGTCCAAAGAACCCATGTTATTAAACCAGGGTGGATTTTACTTTTATTCTAGAATAAAAGAAACATATTGCACCTACAATTGAAAATTCCAGTGGTTCTCCTTGCCCACAAAGGAGTATAAATAATCATAATGCTATACTTCGTGGGCAGGACCCCTTACAGCTGAAAGTGCCTTCATTACCTAGCAAGTCTGAAAGAGCTTCCCAAGGCCAAGCAACTGGTAAGTGGCAGAAACAAAGCCTTAGTCCTGTCTTAGCAATTTTGTGCCCAGTGTTGGGTCTTCCACTTTTGGTTCTACTCTAGGAAGAAAATGGCAGCAGGCCAGTTATGAGAGGCTGCCACTTCCTCATGAGGAATCCTGGCATGATGAAACCCTTCGAGAGTGAGGAGAGACGTGAAGAAATACTTGAGATCACCTGCTTGCCCTTATTCATGATCCCTACCAGGATATTCCAGCCCACTGGTTTAACTGCATATATGTTACTAAGTTTTCCATGGAGATGGAATGTGTCAGAGTCTCAGGTACCATGGAAACGAGAACATACAAAAATGTATCTCAATTACTAAAATAAATCTTAAATACTTTCAAAATCTTAATTCTCTCTATTAAGGTGGTCCTCACTGGTCCTCATAATATAAAAAGAACTCAAATTTTTAAAATTAATTTTCACTTTGAAGAGACACAGGATAATTCTATTGATGGGCTTTGACTAGCTAATAGCACATGTGTGGTGTTGTTCTTGCAGAAGGGAAGGTGCATTCTTTGATCTCCCACCTGACCTTCACTTCCAATCATGCAAAGTCTTTCCATAGACTTTATTTTTTATTCCACCCAGTTCCTAACCTCCATTTGGCTTTGAGATAACCATATAATAATACTTTCTCAAAAGCCTCAACTATTTTGTGACCATTTTTCTTAATCAAATATCAACATTGTCATTTTCTGAATATTTATCAATTCTTAATTAAAGGAGGAGAAATGCAGAAATGTGTTGGGTGGCAAGGGGAAATCAATGCTTGATTTAAGAATTTACCGCTATCCTCAGATTGATTGGCAGCACTAGCTGATATTTATTCAGTGTTTACCACATGCCAGGCCACTGTTCTAAGTGCTTAACATATCTATTTACCCTTCATAATAAACCTCTGAAGCAGGCAGTCTTCTTATTCTTATTTTCCAGATGAGGAAACTGAAGCAAAGGAAGTTACATAATTTACCAAAGATTGCATAGTAACTGAGGAGCTAGTTTTCAGATCCTGGCAGAATTTGTACACTTTTAACTTCTCTACTACTCTATATAGCACATTGAGAGATAAATATAAAACCCTTTGAGACCTAGAAAGAAGAAAGTCCCAATCTCAGGGAAAATGTAAGTTTAAATTGCAGATATGATACAGAAAATATCAAGAGAAAATGCCACGGAAGAACCTGATATTCTTTCTTCCAATTGAAAATAAAATGGATAAAAATTATGTAGTAATGAATAAAAATTGACTTTAATGTCTTAATTTATATAAGGAGAAAGTCAAAATAGGAAACCAGAAAATGTAAATGAGAAGGTTTTCATGTTCGTACAGGGCCTCAAGATCTTAGTTCTAACCTCACCTTTACCAGTAATGCGCTGTCAAAGAGGCAAAAGGATTAAAGTCCTTTACCTGGTGCCTGCATGTACTCAGAGCTTGCCAGAGTTTGTTCTAGCTTCTGTCTGCTTCATCTAAAAGGCCAAGAGCTTGGATTGAGGAATCCCCACCAGCTCTCCCTGCATGTGCTCTGTGATGTTGCCAAGACCTTCATACATCAAATGCTTGCTTTGTTCTTCTCCCGGCCAGACACAGGGCTGAGCTCTGGATGGGTTCACAAAAGCAATAGGCAAACATCTCTTGATGTTTACCTGAGCCAGGTGAATCTCCTGGAGACATGAATCCAGAGCTGGTGAGGCTGGCACCTGAGGCCAGCTCACTTTGACTCTGCAGATGACTCATAATTATTTGACACTGTTAGAATGCTGCAATTGCCAGACTGTTTATACAAGTGTTTTAAAAAATACCTGGAGATCACAAAGCAATTAGGAACTTGAAGTAAAATGCTTACTCCTTCCTCTAAAAATTTTTAATTGAATTGTTTTGTCTGAGACTCTTGGTTACCTCTGAATATCTATTCTGCTTATTTACCCTCTAGACAGAACCCTCTCTTTTAGTTGGTCACCTCCATAGTGTTTCCCAGTCTTCTATGCAGCTAGGTGTGTCTGCATGACTAATTTCTGCCAATGGGATATAATAGAATTATTGTATGCAACTTCTGAGAAGAATTCTTAAAGTGAAGGGTCAAGCCCTTCAGCTCTAGGTGGAATAACGACATGATGACTGGAGCTTAAGCAGCCATTTTGAACCAAGAAATGGAAGCCATGTACAGAAGATTTGAAGCAATGGGAAAAAGGAGTTAGGGTTCAGATAATCATAAAATGGCTGTTTTCAATTCTGGACCAGCTACCTCCAGTATTTTAATGTGTATGCAAGAGAAACGTTTATAGCTTATTTTTCTATAACTTCTGTAACTTCATTATTATTTAGGATCATCTCTTAATCACAACTGAAACTGATCTTAACTACTAACAAGTGTCCTTGGTATAGTGAGCAATGAGCAATGATTTGGGGTTTCTTGTCCTGTTTGTAAAATCAGCCCACATCTTCCATTATAACTGAGGCCAACATAGAAACAAATAAAACTTGTATAGAAGTGATACAGCCAGTTACCTGTGACAAGTTCTGCTCCTTCATATGCTGAAGTGTAACATTAGAGAAGCACACCAAGGCAAGGTTTATTTAAAAGAAGTAACACAGACTTCTCCCAGGAGGGAGAAGGAGGCCATAGTTGGTATCCTGGTAGCCCAAGAAGTACACATAGTTTGGCTTTTTATATGTCCTAGGCCTCCTTTGTTCTCCTGCTCTCTTCCCCTTATCTCTCTCTTTCTTGTGTATGTGACTAGGCCCAGGAGATGCTTGGTGGCCAAAAAGGTGAAAAGCCCAGGTGGAGTGATTTGGGCAGGAAAGGGGAGTAATTAACTCCCTGGAGGGAGGGATAATCCCTGGAACAGGTTACCTTAGCAACAAATTGGAGCCGGGGTAGGCTATCCAGATAAGGGTGGAGGAAGGGCTCTGAAGGTATTAGCATTTCAATCCCTCTCCAACTTCCCAGACCCAAATTGGCCTCCTTGATCTGATCTGACTTGATTTACCTATCTACACCGTCTGCCTGTCTAATTCGGGCTTCAGAAGCACTGGTGCTTACAATGTTGTTTACAAAGCAAAATACACTTCAGCATGCATCCCCCATGCAGGGGGCACGTACTGGTGGGAATTTGTCATCTTCGTTCTCCTTTCTGCTGTTAATCTACCCCATGTTTGTTTTGTGGGTGCTTTGGAGGTACATTACAGACACTTTAAAACTCATCTTGTCTAATTAGGACAAAGCAAAATGAGAAGGAAAACTCCGATAAAATAAGTATGAACAGAAGAAATAAGAAGTCTTCAAAGAGGTAGGAAAAACTGCATCATGGTGCATGTGATTTCAGGAAGAAATCGTTTAAGGGTAAAGACTGTTTTGATTAACAAAGAGAAACTTCTGCAAAACATGGAAGATGCTTTCATGTTTCCCTGGCAAAAATCTACCAGAGATGTGGCAAAACGTGCTTGACTTGAGAAGAATATCTACTGGAGTGAGAGTTAGTAAGATGCCTAGAAAGCCACTGAAAAGTAAAAATCAAGCAGATAGAAGTCCATGAGTTATAACCTGTTGCCAAGTACAGATGGTTCAAGAAGTTTTTGAAACTACCAATAACAAAGCAAGTGGTTTGTGTAGTACACCTTCTCAAAGGCTTTTCCCCAAATACCTGTAGATGTCATCATGGAGCAGGGTAGATTTTCAGTGCAGATAGATAGATGGGCCTATTCAGGGAACAAGATGTCTAACAGAACTTTTTTTTTTTAATGTTTATTTTTTAGTTATAGGTGACAGAATATCTTTATTTTATTTTTATGTGGTGCTGAGGATCGAACCCAGTGCCTTATGCGTGCTAGGCGAGCACGCTACCACTGCGCCATAATCCCAGCCCCCTAACAGAACATTTTTAAGTAAAGCATCTAGAGGAGTGAATTCTGTCGTTAGCTGATGGAAGTATATTTGAAAACTGAACGTTTAAATCCCACGTGAATTTACTTGGATTTAGGAACAAATGATGGGTTCACGGAAGTGCTTGTGGAAGATATTTTAATAAATTCTGATTGCATTAGAATATATTACTGTCGTTCAAAATGCAGTGAATGAATTTTTGAAATATTAAATACCAGAACATATACATGGTTTTAATATTTGCCTAATTAATCATTAAAACCCGGGAATCCCTTATCTATTGAATATATGCACTTCAGTTAGTGTTTTCCTAACACTTTGTAAAATTTTTGTTTGTGTCTGTACTTTGACATGTGAAAATATTTCTCGCAACTCCGTGGGCTGTTTTAGTATTTTATTAAACCATAAAAGCCTAAAGCAAAAGCAGATTCCAAGAGTTCATTTACATCTCAATTTTAGTAGGCAGAGAAACCTGATTATCTCAGGAAACCTCCAACCCAATATTTAACCTGGACAATTGATTGCTGGGAAAAAATGCTCCTTCAACACAAAGAAAGTATGGGTCCATATTATCATGCTCTGTATCGTTGCTAATGGTAAAACAAGAACAGCTCTTACTTATCATAGCTTCCAAGTTACTCTGGGTGGGTTCTACAGCACCAAACATTCTGTGCTAATCTTTACTAGGAGTACATTTAGGGATTTTCTTTTAAAAGTATTTTTAACTTCATATCACAAAGCAAAGTTTAAATTACACGAAGAAGTGCAGTGTAAACCTAGTAAATGTACACTTTTTTCTTCATGAGCATTTAAATCAAAAAGCAGTCAAAATGTGGTTTTAAAACTATACTGTGGAAAAATCCATGCCTACTTCCTCCCTCATGCTTTATTAATTCTTATCTAAAGCTTAATGACATTTCTTGTAAAAAATTTATGTACTTCCCATCACTCTCAAATTCTACTACCAAATAATGTTTGTGGTATATATAATGCTTTTCAAAGAACTCAACCTTTTATGTTTACCAGTATCTGAGAAATGATACATAAGTCACAAGCATCGAAAGAACGAAAGCATTCCTAATCCTTCTTTAGCAAGGTCTAATTTGTCATGAGGACTTTAAGATCTCTACTAATTTAAGCAGCTTGTTATCAACTGTTGCAAACAATCCAGAAACATATGGAATACAAAATCTTTGGTTTGGGGGAATCTTAAAAAATGAAAGTGCTTCTATATGTAGCCTCACTAGTGGTGTGCAGAAAAGAGTCAGTGGTGGTAAACTGGAGATGTGAGATCCAGTGTCGACCCACTGGGTCTGGGTCTTCGGCTCGGAGTGCCCTTCTCTGGCCAACCTTCCCCTTTCCTAGACTTAGAAGGCTGAGGATAAGACAGGCAGGTTTCTTTAGCTCTGAAGTATTTTCCAGATTTACAGGCATATGCTTCTAATAATCATTCAACTCTCAGAGCACGTGTGACATTGAACGAGCCTATGTCTGTGCCCATGACAAGCAAAATGTCCTCCAAGTTACAGTATGAAGTACCAAACCATTTAAAATTCAAAATGTCTAAGCAGCACTTTAAAATGAGATTAAGCAGCGTATCAAAGGTGGACAATACTCATGAGAAGGTGCAGGCACCCACCGACCGATGGGTTGCTCATTTACTTTTGGAGTCTTGGAGCCCACCTGTGCATTTGTCTCTATTACACTTTCTCAGTGGTCTCGTTTTCTGCTCTAAACATCATCTCTGATTAAATTCAAACCTTTACCCTTTTCCTGTGTTCAATTCTTCTGTTTCCTAAATCCCCAACAGGAGGAACTCCTCCATAAAGATCCATAGTTATTTAATAAACTGCACTTTTTTATCACTTCAATTGAACATTTACCTCTTTCCCTACTGTCATACAAATGCTGCAAATTGTCAAATATATGAGAGGAGGAGAGAATCCTCACTGGCTGGCTGGCTGGTAGAGACTGGCCACAGACCCAGCAGGTGGGAACCTGAGTGATCAGGACCCACCTGGCAGTCTCTTTGTCAGTTGAAGTTGTCTTTCGTGATACAGGAGCTGGCTATGCAGAAGAGGTAAAAAGAGTACTCTTCACCCTCGCCAGGATGAATCACCCATGATTCACTGAAATTTTTCTTCCCTAATCATTGGAACATTGGTGATCTCAAGACTAAATCATCAACAAATAGGAAGCCAGCAAAGGACTGAGTGAGAGAAGCAAGATCTTACAAAGCTAAATGCTTTGGAACCTCCTGGCAAGGAGGAGAGAAGCCTGGGCTTGCCTCCATTAGACTAAGGGTGTGGGTCTAGCTGGAGGAGGGTGGGACTCAAGAATGTCAGACGAATTCCTCAATGTCAACATCATGTTGGATAGTCACCGTAGCAGATGTAGGTATGGTGGTAGATGGTCTTTGACTGGTCACAGGGGTAGAAGGAGGAGTGCTCTGAGATCCAGGTGGAGGCGATGAGGTAAGAGGTGGCATAGTACCAGGGAAGCAAGTGACTTGACTGGATTTTCCATCTGCATTAATGATGATAGTGGGGTTGCCAAAGCGGACAAAATACAAGACCAGAATCACCAGAGCTGCAGCAATTAGAGAGGCCAACATGCACACTAGAAATGTTTTCCAGAGTGAGCATGGTTTTGCTGTAACCTGCAAAGGTTTATTAAAGGTGATTATTTCAGCAAGATACACAAAGGTGATTTAGGTAACAGGTTCCAACTAGAATAGGATTCACATATTTCATCATTTCAGACACCATAATGAAAACAAATTTTTCATCTCTCTCTCTCTCTCTCTTTCTCTCTTTGACACACACGCACACACACCAATACAAACCCAAAATACATGCAGACACAAGCCTGGGAGGACAAAATACCCCCCTTGGATATCCCTTTGTACTAAAATCATAAGACTTCATCTTAAATGCAAGTAGATTGCCTCAGGAACTTATTATGCTATTATCAGCTGCTAACATCTCAGTATAAATTAAATTATCTAATTACTACTAATGGATAGAAAAATAATGGAAAGACATATTAAAACATTTATATTGGTTATCTTGGGCAGTGAAGAATTATAGTTTTTTTCCCCATTGTTCCTTATTTGCAATTTTCACATTACAGGTTGAGATTTTATAATTAGAAAATTATTTATGAAATACATTTTTATCTGTCAAACATAAATAAAATGAATTTCATTGAGTTTGGAATACATACAAAATGAAAGAAAACTCATTTCTGCTCTGGAGCAGGATATCTAGGAATAGAATCTAGTACTGATACTCTGGCAGGGACATGGAGTCCCAGGGACTCCTGCCTGTGGCAGCTGCAGCCCTGCCAAGGGCAGATGGAGAAGAGCCTGCCTGTCCTAGTTGACCATTATTCCAAAGGATGATGGACACTTTCCACTTTCTCCCCAAACCTTACCACAGCAGGCTGGAGTGTCATGTTATGCAGTCTACAGCCACAGTGCGTACCTTCATTTGGACAGTATGGATTTCTGGGTAACTGTATGGAAATAAACAAACAAAGAGACAAATCCTGAATGCTAAGAATGAGAAAAGTTCATCACATCTGGGAACATAAACATATAAAATGAGCATAAAATAATATGAACCCAACATGTACTAAACAAAGAAATACCAAATTCTGGAAGATTCTGAAACTAATGGTTTTATGATACAAAATATACGAAGACATTTTTCATCTCAAATGATCAAAGAAGGAAAATAAAATGATCATCTCAACAGATACCAAGTATTGTTTACAATTTCCAGCATTCGGTCCCGACAAAAGCGGAGGAATAAAACAAAACTCAATAAACTAAACTAAAATAATAATTCTGAAATGTGATAAGGAATATTTAACTTAAAACAATAACCGATATCATATTTAACAGTGAAACACAAGGGGCATTTGATTTCAGTGTGGATGTGTGAAGAATGTTTTCTACCATCATTATTAGGTAGTGTTTTTCTGGAAGATTTTGTCAATACATATGGATAATGAAAATAAAGACAAGTTTATCATTATTTTCAGATGATATAATTGCCCACCAACAGAATCCGAAATAACCAACCGTTTACTCTGTTGAAAGTAATAAGAACTCAAGAAGTTGACTAGTTATAAAAAATGAAAAAAAATATGTAACAGCAATTATTTTGTTTGTATGTGTGGGTATAATTGTCTTGCTATTCACAATAGTAATAAAGTCTAAAAAATGCTCAGCATAGAAAAAGCAATCGGATTTATATAAAGTAAATCATAAAACTTTACCGAGGAATAAAAAGATAAAGTGAATAAATGTCCTCTTATAAAAAGTATCAGCTGATACTACTATTTCAGTAGTATCAGCTGCCAGTTCTATGAATTTCAATTTATATCTTTGTAGACTTTTTGGAGAAAATGTTTAGGTAAATTGACAAGAATTTTATGGCAAAATAAATGAACCAAAAGACTGAAATTAAATTAGATTAGAAGGAAAGGGTATTAGCAGTGATTTTTCTCTGAGCAGGATCATGAGTGATTTTTTTTCTTTCTTTTTTGTAGTTTTCGATGCTTTCTAAGTGTTCTAAAATAATTCAATAACATTAACATAATAATTGACAAAAGAGCATCTTCTACCCCTAATTTTGACACTATAAGAGGTTGTAGGTTGTCTACCAGCATACTAAAAACATAGGATTATTTTCTTTACAATTTCAGAAGTTTGTCTTGTTGTTTGTTTTCTTAGCATAGTTATTTGACTTATGGATTAGACTGCATAAATATTTTTGTTATTATGAGGAAATACCATAAATCATATTTAGTATATTATTGGAAAAAGAAAGAAAATGATGCACCTACATTGTCAAAACAAGGACATTTTGCAGTCTTTTTGGAATATGAGGCAAATATAAATTGACTTCATCATGGTCTGGTTTTTGAGACCCAAACTGGTCATAGATGGACACTTCGGGATACAAAACAATTTTTATATCGTATACTGTCTTTGTTTTTATTTTGTCCATAACCTCAAGTTAATCATAGAATTCATTTTTCTTTGTTAGAACCATAGGAGTCAAGTTTTTTGAAAAGTGGTTTCTTATAGAAAAAAGGGTATATGTGAAAAATGTGAATTCAGTTTCTGACACCAGCTATAGAGACTCACAAATTCTAATTTCCTCATTAGTAAAATGAAGGAACTCATCTGAATGATGAATGAGACCTTTATTACTTTCTTTCCATGTTCTATGAAATATGTGATTTATTTGTACATTAGTACAGTAATGCATTTTAAGCATAGGTCTCCCACCATGAGACATTTTCCATAATTACTACTTTAAATACAAGTAGGCCACAATTAGTTGGAAAGAGTTACGGTAGATAATTTCATTGGACTAAACTAAAAAAAATAAAATAATATTATTAATATTTGCTACAAATATATTTCAAATCATCTACCAAAATTTGTCTACCTTACTGTAGGTTTTTGATATATATATTAAAGTTTAAGCAAAAGTCTAATGTGCAGTTTCCCAGTGATGTGAAAGTGCTATTTGGTATATTAAACAACTCCCTCAGACCTGTGGTAACTGACATTAGCACCTCAGATTCCATTCATTGCATCATAGCAAACATCATAAAAAATGTGACTTAATTTTCTTGAATGTTGCATGTTGAAAGCAAGAGTAGAAGGGAGAGTGCGCGTGATCAATGCGCAATACCTCCATGTGTGGAAATGTCACGGCAAAACCCATTCATTTCTACAATTAGTATATGTTGTTAACGATAATAATAATAACAGTAAAAAAATAACCTTGGGGGAAAAAACTACATACAATACCTTGAGTCAGAAGGCAGAAATAAATACCTTTCATTATAGGGAAAAAAGAATTTTAGACACAAAAGCTATTTGAAGTTTATTGACAATACTCACCAGCTCAGCGACATTTTGTTCAATATCTGCCGGATTCTGCTGTTGGTTTTTGATCATTCTGAGTGCTGGTCTCTCAAATGCAATTCCAGAAACGTTGGTACAGACCCTGAGGATTAAAAGTAAGAAACAAAATATGCTGGATTTATATTAAATAAATAATTGTGCATTTATTCAATATAGATTATATAAAATAATAGTTATTTGTCACCTGGGAAAACTCCCAAATTCAACCAAAAAATGCACAATTTATATTGAGAGAATAAAAGTAAGTACAATTATCTGCTCCTTTCAATAAATGACATGCAGAGAATGATCTCATCTATGTGACTGACTCTAGTACTCTGGGCAGATATAAGCTGTTGGCCTTTTTATTTCATGCAATTTATTTGAAATCATTGAAATTTGATTTCTCACAGGTTGGGAATTTAGTTGTGCTTCTGAAGAAGCCTACAAAGCCACTCCTTGATCAGGAATATTGCAGAATTCTATGGCTAAGTAAACAGAAGGATTATAGTAGTGACTAATTTCCAAATTGTCCAAGGACAGTATTTAGATTACTGGTTCAGAATAAATTTAGGTGAATAGTGAATAAAATCCACTGTACTGTTGAAATCAGTAGCTGTATTTAGGCAGGAAGGAAAAATAATTTATTAAAATGGTTTTAGCTAAGGATAAAAATAGGAGCTAAATGAACCTCAGTTGCTCTTGATTATGTGAATCCAGGATTATCCAAGCTGATTCTTGCCTGCTGCTTATGGCATTATTTTATCTTGCTTTAGGCTGTGTAATGATTATCACTGTTTCTGATGAATCCTAATCTTTTAGATCAGCAAGAACTAACAAGAAAGAAGGAAGAATATCTTAGGTACTTTTCCACTTCTCATAAGGGAAAGTGTACATGATGCAGAATACAAAATCCAGGTGATGTTTCCTATTAAACAGAGTTGACGCTTTCTGTCCCTTTGGCAGAGTGGCATTATGCTAGAGAATAAACAGAAAATGGCTTTAAAGACTCTTCTTACTAATGCATTTCATCTAGGCCAACCATTCCTGAGGAGGTTAGTTATGTGCATTTCCAAATTATCAATAGACTTACAATCATACCCTAACTCAAGAATAGATATGTCCTCTGAGGAGTGCAGATACATCTTTAGCACAATCGTTTTAATTGCTTAGATATGACTTAGAAGTAGGATGGCTTTTTCTTTCCATAGTTTTGCAGTTTCAGGTCTTATGTTTAAGTCTTTAATCCATTTTGAGCTGAATCATGTTCTTTGGATGAGGTAAGGGTCATCTTTCATTCTCCTATATGTGGACACTGAGTTTTCCCAACACCATGTATTAAAGAAACTGTCCTTTCCCCATTGTAGGTTCTTGGTAACTTTGTCACAAATCAATTGGTTATAAATGTATTATTTTAATTGTAAATGTCTGTAATTTCTGTCCTCTTCCATTGTCAATGTATCTGCTTTTATGCCAGTACCATACTGTTTTGACTATTATAATATTATAATAGATTTTAAAATAGGTAGTATGATGCCTTTGGCTTTGTTCTTTTTGCTCAAGACAGTTTTGGCTATTTGGGGTCTTTTTCAGTCCCATACAAATTTAAGGGTATTTTTTCCTACCTCTGTGAAGAGTAATGTTAAAATCTTGATACTGATTTTATTAAATCTGTAGATCACTTTGGGTAGTATGGAATTGTAACAATATTAATTTTCCCTAACCCATGAACATAGGATATATTTCCATTTAGATCTGTTGATTAGGCTTAATGCCCTGAAACTCCATTTTCAAGACTCAATCGCACAGTAAAAGATAAAACATGAAATAAACTAGTTCATGTACTTTTGGCCTGGCAAAAACGTACAGTTACTTTAAGATAATTAGGGTGGTATTTGGTTGATGATCACCCCCGCTCCCCTTCAAACATGAGCCTCACTGGCATCTAATGCAGGACTCTTAGGTCTCATTTTATGGAAAATACTGAGAACACCAAACTTCAGTGCCTTCCAATAGGGAACAAAGTTGGTACTGGGAACAACATTGTTATATCAATCATTGTGCACCCTTGAGCTCATGTGCATGGTCTCCTTTGTTGTCTGGTTCCTCAAGTATATCAATTCATGTCCATCCTTGAACCTAAACTTGAACCTTGTGGTCTGTCCTAAGCTTTCATGCTTCAGCCATTTTGTTCTGTCCTTAAAGTTGATTTCTACCTTGACAATCAGAGATTGAAGTGCTGTTCCTCAGAGAGTGGGGGAAGAGAGAAGAGGTATTCCTTTTTCCAAGCTACTGAATGTTAATTGAAATCACTTGTGGACCATGAGGTATTAAAGCATAGCAGCCAGTCTGCATCTGGATTTCTGGTGATATTAGTTGGGCTTAATTTGCTTTAACCACAAAGAAACAAAAAGCTGAGTCCATTAGTCAGAATTGTTAGAAGTGAAGAGATTCCATTTCTGAATTCTCTTGTAAATATCTCTGAAAAGAAAAGTTTGTTTGTAAATCAAAATTATGGAGCCAAGTTAAATCCCAGGAATGTCAACTGTTCAAAGAAATTGGTACCAGTACAAAGAAATGAAATGTCTTGCCCACAGAGCATGGAGATCAAGACCATTTGAATTTTTGATCTCATGACTGGACAGATATCACAAGAAAAGATCAACTTTTGATTTTCCTCCATTGCTATGTTGACTTGCTAATGAAATCCCTAATAGAGAAATATAAAATTTTGAGAAAATTATCTGGAAGCTCAGTAGAGAAAGGGAAAAAAATGATAAACCAATGATAGAAGTGAAAACCCCCAAAATAAATAAAACACACACACACACACACACACACACACACACACACACAGTATTAATGATTCTGGCAATATGTGGAATACCCATGCTTACAAATATTTTTATATATTTACAATATACAATACAATAAAATAGCACACACAGCCCTCAACTTACAAATTTTTTGGAACATTTATTATATATTTGGTTTTCACTGTCAATTCATGATAGTTTTTCCATTGTACATTGTACAAGTTCTTATTAATAACTTTTCTAAACTATGAAGCATGTATTTATTTATAAATATTACATGAACAAACTAATTTTTTTAAAGAATTTTTTTCAAATTTTCTTTTTAGTTTTACATGGACACAATATCTTTATTTTGTTTATTTTTATGTGGTGCTGAGGATCGAACCCAGTCCCTCACATATGTGAGGCAAGCACTCTGCCACTGAGCCACACACACTCAGCCCACAAACTAACTTTTATACTTTATTTGAACTTTAAGAAATTGGTCTTTGTATGCTGTATCTTATGAGCTCATTATTAATTGGTTGTACATCTGGTTGACATCCAGATTGCATCCTGCTCTCTATTCTTCCCAAAATTTCCTGGATTTTTGTCAAATAATATGGGCATTTGACTTTTGATAGGTGTCTTTCTTTTGACATTGCCTTTTTCTGAAAGAATTGCCTCACTTTAATTACCACCTGCATTTCTGCATTTTTATCCTGTGACTCTCAATTCTCTCTCTGCCGATATTATATTTCTAGGTTAGCTATGCCATAGTGCTGCACATAAGCAGCACTATTATAATTTAAAAGATTATATTATTAGTTCCTCAAGGGTGGGGACCAGGTCTATGACTTGAAATGAATTTCCTGAATGGTTAGCACCCAACTTCACAATTTATAAGAACTTAATTAATATGAGGTGTCCAATAAATTACTAGTTTGAAGGTAGCAAGTTCCATAAATATGTAGTTTATGATAATTATAAAGAGTCCATCTTTTGTCTGAGAACACATGATAGCTAATAGACTTGGATAGACAAGTTAATTGGTACATGCAAATATTGTCACTTTTTAAACCTGGGAATTCTATGCTCCCTGAAAAATGATTCATTATAATGAAGATTTCAAGCTTCTCATTTCTGCTCCCAATAGGAGTTTTCATCCCTGCATCTTTTGTGGCTCATCTTCTTTGTGCTAATTAGCAGTAGGGGAAGCTGAAGTCCCCACGGAAACAGAACCTAGAACTTTTGTGACCATCGCTCTAACAGCAACAACCACATGTAAAACCACTCCATACAAAGTGACGCAAGCAGTCAGTATTCATATAGTGGCATGAATCAGGGAAAGTGAAAGGGTAATTACATTTATTAAATTATTAGGCTTTTCTAGGACTTCACCAAAAATATTTAACAATGAAAAATAAAAAGTATATGTGTCCACTGTCTATGAAAATAGTAATTACTAATAAAATTGAAGCCCTAGTGTATACTTCTTAGATAATATCCCCTGTCCCTAGAAAGAGCCAACACTCCAGATTATCTGTTCATCATTTCCCTGGCTTTTAATTTTTTATTATAATTAGACTCCACATTTGTGTAACTTTGGAAACTTAAATGATAAAAGTATCAAACTGTGTGCTCAGGACTTGCTCTTACTTTGTTTTTTGTTAAGATGCTGGTATGAACATCTTGTCCATGTTTCCTGGCATTTCTCTAGGGCATATACTTAGGAATTTTGTTTCTGTGTTACAAGGTATGCAAATTTCAAATTTGCTGAAAAATAACAAAATATTTTTCTGTTTGTACTTTTCTACATTCCTACAAGCAGTGCATAGGAATATTCATTGTTCTGGATCACTGCCAATATTTTCATGTTTCAGTGTTTAAAATAATGTTGTCCAACATACTGAGTATGTGTAAACTTACTCAGTGTAAGTGAGAAATGCATTTCCCTGATAATTAATGAGGCTGAATGTCTTCGGACTTGACATTCTTGTCCATTTGTATTTCCCCATGACATGAGGCAGGAGCCCTCCATGGCCAGGAGTCCTGGGGAATGCCCCCCGGCACTATAGCTCAGATTCCTTAGAGACGCTTGGAAATGTCACAAGTCATTCAATGAATTATCACATTCTGCCTAAGCTGGTGATTTTATCATTCACAGTAATTCACCAACCCCAGCAATTATTTCCTAGTCTGAGATTCCCTAGAGAAATGAATTGGGCCAAAGACAGTTTCTCACTCCTGAAGAATGACAGTGTAAAGACTGGTAAGTCTGACCAAAAGAAACAGAGTCCGAAGGGAAATGGACAAAAACTGAAGCTAAGAAATAACAACAATATATAGTGGTCATGAGGAAACAAGGATAAATTGTCACAGGTAAGAAAAGAAGCAGGAAAGAATCACAAGACAGAAGCCAATGGGGAAAAACTGAATAAAATGTTCAAAAAAGGGTGGTGTGGGCATGCCAAGGATTTAAGAATGTGAACTGTCAATAAGGTTTAGGGATGAAGTGAGGAGACAGTGTCATGGCTTCGGTGAAGTGGATGTGTTAGATCAAGTCCAAGCATCAATGCCTGCAGCCAGTGCATCATGCCACGTGACACCCAGAACCTCAGTTTCCATTACTCACTGCCTCTGTAAGTTTATCCTTTCATCGCCTTTTAATTAGGCTGTGAAACTTCAGACTTGGCATTGGCATTTATCTGGGGTTTTCATTCTTCAGCTGTTCTTTATAAACATTGCTCTTTTTCCATCTTAGAATTTTCTGCTTTATGTATCAGTTACTCCAAACATGGTTTGGAAACAACCAATGCCAATCAAAGGAGTTGATGCTTCCTTCAGAGGTGAGCTGGCTGGATCAGAGATTCCTTCCTTGACTTTGCATCTGTGTGTTCTCTCCTTTCCATTTCCACTGCCATGGCTCTGAATGACTCTTAATGTTCTTCCATGTTCTCTCTTTCTGTTCTCCAATCCATTTTACACACTGTTTCCAGGATAATGGCCCTAAATGCAGGGTGTTAAGACACCAAGTGACCTCCCATTACCAAATACTTGGCCAAATTCCTTCATCAGGTATCACCAGTATCTGAAAGCCTACTCCAATTTACCTTGTCTTCTAGCAGATTCAATTATGAGAAGATATAATTTCCATCAATTGTAATTCCTTTAAGGGCACAATCTGTAATAGATTTGTCTTTGTAGCACCTGAAACACCTAGTCCAAATAAATTCATTTAAATTATTTTTATGTATCTCTGACATATATTGTGTGTCATTATAGGAACGTTTTGCCTTTGGTCTCATCATAACTTTGAAGATTACAAAGACAAGCCTTTTGGGTAACTCACCCTCTCAAAAACAATCACAACAAAGTTACAGAATATGCAGTGCGTAAGAATAAAATGTGGGGATTTGTAAGCTAGAGGATTTCCCAAAGAAGGAATTTTATTATAAATCCTCTCCCCTTCTTCATAGCTGCAAGACCTACTTCAAAGGAAACTGTGAGCCTCTTGTCCTGCCTGCCCTGCTCCTAGAAAATGCTTGTCACAGCCTTCACAATGTGTTAGTTTGCTACTGCTGCTGTAACAAATTACCACAAACTCAATGGCTTAAAATAAACTCATAGTCTTTCAGTTCTGGAAGTCAGAGGTCCAAAATCAGTCTCCCAGAACTAAAGTCAAGATGTCAGCATGGCTGCGTTCCTTCCACAGCCTCTGGGGAATAACTCATTCCCTTGCCTTCTTTTGCCTCTAGAAGCCACCACAGCCTCTGGCTCATGGTTCCTTCACACCTTTATCTAATCTCTTACTTCCATCATTCCAACTACTATGAATTTGATCATTATATCTCCCTTTTATGGTAACACTTGGCCCACTAGATAATCCCAACCAATCTTTGCATCTCAGGATCCTTCAGTTGAGCACATTTCCCAAGCCTCCTTTACCCTCCAAGGCAATAGTCACAGGTTCCAGGGATTAGGACATGGACAGCATCATTCAACCTTCCTCAATGGTCACTAAAAGTTCCTACCTGACAGGGAAAAGGAACTTGCTAATCTTATTGAATATATCCAATAATGAATTGGAGGGAATTCGTTTCTAGACTTGTTTTACTCTTAAGCAACGGCCCACTTCTAGATCAGCTGCTGCTCTTCTACAAGCTGTGGCCAGGGCTTATGTCTTCCACAGTCTCCACTACCCAGGTTTGAAATAGTGTGTCCATTCTTACTATCTTTTTCTTTGAATTCATAGCACTTAGCACAAAACTAGGCACATAGAAAATAGCTAAAAAGTGTTTGTGGAATAAATGGAATGACAAATATTTCAAAACAGAAGATAATGCTTAACATAGTACCTTGACAATGTTAGTATTCAGTTAATGTTTGCCGATTAATCGGGTGAGCCAGAAAGATGGAGGGTTCTTTTAGGACAGAAAAATCCTACTTATGTAAAACCCTGCCAATTGTTAAATACACACCTCTCTGCTTCAGTGGTTCCTCAATGCTAAGAACATCTTATTATTATATTCATTATAGAGTGATTTACACCCAACCCAATGTATTTAAGAAGGTGTCAATTTTCTTTTACAAAAATGTAATTAGGAGGCTTAGAAAACATTTAAGTAAGATGAGGAACTACCATAATCTAATAATGAGGCACACCAATATGAATTATACTAATCCACATTTTCTAGAGACTCTATCTTTGGATTTTTAGCTAATAAACCAAATCAGAGAAACTCAAAGAAATTGATAGGAGATAAAACTAGGCAAGAAGAATTTGATCATTATCAACTCCTGAGACTTAAGTACTTACTTATGAGGCTCATATTGAGTCAGAATTACACCAGCATCTTCACAGAAAACTGGTGCCATCTCTTGAAAGTGCAAAACAGACTCTTTACAAAGTCCCTCCATGACTTTACATGCACAGAAATGAAATCTACACAGGCTCAGTAGAATAGGGCTGATGTGTCCCTTCCACATTCATCTCCATTTACTTGGTAGCTGTGGCCACACAAGTCTGTGCCATCAGAACACTGGAGCCACCGAGAGCTTTCTCTTTTGTGTTTTCTGTGGCTGCAAAACTCTTACTCAAGGTTCTAAAAGTTTTGATTCTCACACCAGCTGAAGGAATTACAATGACTGTCACCATCTTACACAAGAGGTTAATAAGATCACAGATCTGCACTGGCAGAGCTCAGATTTGCACCCACAGAAAACCTGGCTGCAGCCCTTGCTTTTCCTATGTGCAATAGTTCACCAACATGGACTATCCCTGATGTCTCTCCTGATGACCATTGTGCATCATGGATGGCTATCTGCTCAAAAAGCTTTTTTTTTCCTGAATGAGTGAATGGATGGGCCAGTGAATATACCCTGGAACCATGAGGGTCTGCAGTCTACATGGAAGAGAATAGGGATGGCGGCAGGAGAGGAGTTCTAAATTTAGAGGTCATTTTGTAAGACTGAGGATTGAAGACTGGATTGTAATTGTTAGGTAAAAAAATAAGTCACCGTGCCGTGCCTCACTTTAATTTCCTATTCTTGGGGTCTTCATTTGAAAAAGGGAAGCTTCCCCTTAGGGAAGAAATAAATAGGAAAGGGGGAGAGTCTACCCCAACCAGTCTCTTCCTCATTCCACATCCTCCCTGGAGTATTTCCCTGTGCCATTTTGGATAACTTCAGAGAGACCTGTCTACCCTAAGCTCTGGGAAAAGCCTCTCCAGAGTGTAAGAAAAGAAGCAGCAGAGAACGAAGAGAAGAGGGATCTGGAATCCCAGAGCTTGGAAGAGACAGCGATGGGGTCTGCTTTGTCATCAGCCCTGGAGCTAAAAACCTAGACAGTCACTGACAGTCTAGCCTGAGTTGGTGAGGCCTCCTGGCTGCTGGCAGAGTCACCCAGGGGTGCTGGCACTCCTCCCTGCAGCCAAAGAATTCAGGAAAATGAGCTGCACCTTCCACCACCACCCACCACTTAGGGAAGCCATAGTCATGTACTCCCACCTTCTCTGCTGCAGAAGAGGCCTGGGGCGACAGCAGGCAGGGCAGCTGGAGCCTCAGCCTGGGAGAGCCTGGGTGGCCCAATACAGCATTTACACAGTCCCAGCAACTAAAGCTTTCCAGAAATACTGCTGAGTCACACTGGAGATGCTGACAGGTTGCTATTATTTAAACAAACAAACCAGTAAAAATTTAGAGCCTTAGCACCTAGATGGACATCAATAGATATGTGTTGATAGACTGGAGGAAATCATGGAAAGTAATCAAATGATATGCTCAAAATCCTTCCGAATTTTGTGGTTGGTTGTTCTAAATTCATGTATAGCCCAATTTTTTTCTCCCACTACCCACTCTTTGTGTTTAAAGAGCAGGCCCATTCACAATAGAACTAATTACACCAAAAAGCACATTTGAGTAAAGTGAATTTGCTAAATAACTATAACTTTTTTTTTTTTGGTACCAGGGATTGAACCCTGGGGAGCTTAAACACTGAAGCACATCCTCAGCCCCCCACCCTTTTTTTTTTTTTAATTTAGAGACAGAGTCTTGCTGAATTGCTTAGGGTCTCACTAAGTTTCTGAGGCTGGCTTTGGACTTGTGATCCTCCTGCCTCAGCCTCCCAAGCTGCTGGGATTATAGGCATGTGCCACCACATCTTGCTGCTAAATAACTTAATTGCCATTTCAACAGAAGCCCATTTCCTAGAGCAAATGCAGAATATGGGCAAGACAAAAGAGAGGGCCAGCATCTTAGTCCACTCAGTCTGCTCTAAGGCAATACGGTAGGTTTAAAAACAACAGAAATGTATTTTCTCACAATTCTAGAGGCTGAAAGTCTAAGATCAGGGCACTGGCACATTTGGTATCTGGGGAAGACTTGCTTCCTGGTTCATAGATTTCTCTTTTTGCTGTGTCTTTATCTTATAGAAGAGTGACCGGTCTCTGGGATTTCTTTTAGGAGGGTGCTAATCCCACTGATGTAGGCTCTACTTTTCATGACCTAATCACCTCTCAAAAAGGCTCCACCTCCTAATACCACATTGGGAATTAGGGTTCAATATAGGAATTTCAAGGACATAAATATTCAGTCCATATCATGAAGAAAAAAGGAAGTTTTTTAACAGGCAGGGAGAAAACAGTCAAAAATGACTGAAAAACTTGAATGATTAGTCTTTTCATGAGTTTGTCACTGGAAAACTGGCTTTCAAGTGACTTGGATTTTGTCGAAGTGAAATTCTGCCAACTGAACTTAAGCTATTTGTCAGTACTTGCTCAGTTCAAGAATGCAACATCTGGCTGACCATGGAGTGGTGCAGGCTGGGGCAGAATTCATTCTGAATCAAAAATAGGACAGAGACAGGTCAGAGCTTGAGGAGACACAGATGTAGTGATGGCAACGAAGATGATGGGATTGGCTTCAATCCCACGGACTGGTGCAAAAATGGTGGTGACTCTAATTGGCAGGTGCAGATGATGTAATGTGGGTACGGGTGGGTGGGAGTGGAGTAGTGGCAACATGGTTCAGGAAATAGTATTAATAGGTTGTGTTTTACTGTCTTCATCTGTATCGCATTGCTATAATAAAATACCTGGACTAGATACTTCATAAAGAAAACAGGATTATTTAACTCATGTTTCTAGTGGCTGGCAAGTCCAAATAGCATGACATCAATGTCTAAAAAGGGCCCCCTGGCTGTGTCACCATACGACAGAGAAGTTGAAAGGGGTCACATGCAAACATGGTCAAGCATGTAGGTTGGCTTCACTTTACAAAAATCCCCCCTCAAAAAATTGACACAGTCCTGAAAGAATTCCATTAATCCTTTTGAAGGGTAGTGGCCCCTTTACCTCATCACCTTCCACTGGACTCCATTTCCAGAAGATCCACCACCTCCTCATGCCATTGCATTGCAACAGGTTTCCAGCATATGCATCTTTGGGGACACATTTAAATCATAAAATCATACTGCCTACTCTTGGTCAGCAAATGTCATAGCAGCTGTAACTGTTCCAGATTCAGCTGTACTAGTAACCGCCCTAGGTCCATTTGTTGTGGAAACCTTCCGAGGGTGGCAGGGTTCAACATGAGTGTTTTGGTTGTAGCAAATCTTGTCATAAAATTTTCTGCTTTCATGAGTTCTTAGGTTAGTTTTAACAGATGACACTAAAATGTCAGGTGATTTAGCAGTGACAAAGTAGTTGCACTTTTTTTTCTTCTGATATGATGATAAGTGGCTGTGGTGGCTGTATTCCTAAGTCGGAGTTGGTTAGGAAATATCTACATGGCTGGTTTGTGTGCTGGTTGCTGTAGGAAATTCAGCTTTTCCACAGGTGGTAGTGCCGGATGTGATGGGGACCAGTGGCGGAGTCTATGCTTTGGCACAGACACCTGATGGTTCAATCCTTGTCCCAAGAAACATGCTGTGTCTTTGGCCAGAAACAAAGCACAGATGTGTCAGACACTTGTGGATAATGTGTTCCCTCCTCCGTCCTCTAGAACTTTATTCATAGACTTAAGCACTCATCAAAAACTATCTTTGATTATTTTTGTTTGCACACCTGGATTGTTCTCCTTCTACAAATTGATGTAAGGAAAGCAAACTCACCTTGCTACTTGAGTTACATCCAAAGATTGCACAGTGATGGAACTTCATAAAAGCTTATTGCCATAAGTGAAATTTTTCTCCCCAAATATAATAGGCCTGTCAGGTTTCTCACTATGGAAAATGACTACTGTTAAAAGAGGGGTTTTTAAAGCCGATATAGCAAATGGATAAGTAGCAACTGTTCTCTTTTTGGCTATCAGTGGGAGATTCTGCAGACATGGGGCTAATGCTGGCATTGCTGCTTGAGGTGAAGCTTTCCCAGGCTGAACAGAGGCCAGGTAGGTAGGGACTTTGCAAGAGGAGCATGTTGAGGGGAGGCCTTCCAGGCAGAGGGAGCTCATGCACTGTGCAGGAGGGGCAGGAGAAGGCATGTACATCTGGGGACTTGAGGAGGACCAGTGCAACTAAGCAGTAGGGTATGTGGAGGGGAGGGGAATAGAGACGAGGCTGGAGATACACGTGGGTTTCAGACTGCCAGGCCTTGTTGGCTATCTAGAAAGGAAATGGAAAAATGATACAGACTTTTCAGTTTGGGAAGAGAAAGTCTTGAATGTATTCTTTTTATTAAAGAAAAATTCTCTGGAAGGCATGACTAGGAAAAGTACTTGCGTGACTAGAGACCCAGAAAACCAATCAAGAGCTGTGACAATAATACAGGTGACAAGAGAACTAAAACCTTGCCAGTGGAGTTGGAAAATGTGAAATTAATTTAAAAAATAGTGCATGGGTAGAATGGACCAGTACTACTGACTAGGGGCAGAGGAGAAGATGTAGGGTGGACCTTCAGTGCTCTGGCTTGTAACCTAGTGGAGGTGACACTTTTCACATAGGAGAGAAAGGCAGCAGAGGAGAAATCTAGGTGAGAATATAATTCCAAAACCATTGCTTCCTGCCCAGCTAGCTATACTTCCAGAGTCTATACATCTGGACTTCTCTTGCATACAGCAATATACACTAGCTGGAGTTGGGGTCCTTGAATCTTGTTTAGCCCAACACACGAAGTCATGTGCTTTTCTCCAGGAACACTTACTAGGGGGAGACAGATTATTTGATGTCACCTGAATTGTGGGTTTCCCGAGAAAGCTATGGAAGAAATAGGGGAATCCAGTTTTGCTTAAAGTAGGGACATTGGTCTATAATAGATCATCAAGGAAGCCACGATACCTGAAAGAGGATGAGCTATTGGGGAAAACCGAGGGGACAAGTGGTCTTATGGAGAGCCACGAAAAGGCATAATAGGTATCTGGAACAGAGATATCCAAAAAAAGCAGGTGTTAGTAGTAAGAGTCTAACATTGAAATTTAAGTTTTCAGCAGAATGGATGTTCCTAGGGATGAAGGTCAAGGGTGGAGCTGTGTGTAACTGGAAACTGGATGGTCTAACTATGACAGGGGATGCTTACTGGGATTAAGATCGACAGAGAATTATTGATGTAGGACAGATGAGGCTGGACACCCGAGAAATGTTCAGGAAACAGGTTTACTTTAGCTGCAAGCAATCCAGAGGGGTTAATGCCTAAAAATCTCTGAACCCTGAGTCTGGAAATTCTTTTAGATTTATACTCAGTGGTGTGGTTACATTAGAGTGGGTGGGTACATAACAATACTCTTTGTCTCATATTTTTGAGGTTTCACAAGTTTTTACCACAGCAAACAGAGAGTAACTGTGTACAGTGAGCTCACTTGAGACAGAATCTCTCATACCTTTTGTCTGCAAACTGGCATTTACAAGAAAGAGAAAGCTTGAAGCAGAAATCCTGTGACATCCTGTTGATACTGTTTGTAAAAATCTTCCTGACAAGAAGCTTAATTGTGGCAGGGGTGGGGTCTCTGGAGAAACTTAATTATGGTAAGGGTCTTTGGGGGGTTACTTTACTATGAGCACAGCAGTAGAGAAAAAGAACAGTTCTCAAACAAGAGTGCCTTGGAACAAAGAAGCGGGGAGGGTAGAAGAGCCAAGTGGCAGGAACCTCAAATAATGTGTGTTTTAATAAGTTCAGGAATGATTTGCCAGCAAGGTTGAGCAATTAGAGGTCTTACCTTTTCAATCCCCATTGCCACCCTTGACCCAACCAAAATACGCTGTAAATGATACAGAGCATGAGAAATAGTCACTAAAGGCGGCAAAGGGAAGCACCGTTCTGTGAAATGAGAGCTTCCATCAAGGCAAAAAGATCATGGAATCATTGTCTTCAATGATTGAAGAGACATGATTGTCAGAGACATGAAGGCAGAGGAGTCTGTTTGCTTGGTAATGAGGATTTCCTAGGTCAGGAAGAAGGAATAGACTTGCAGGATTGACTAGGAGAGAGGGTGTGGAGAGCGAGGGACGTGAGTCAGGTCAAGGATGGTGATGAACAGGTCTTCTCTTGAGTCATAGACCAAGCTGAACGTACAGATCTCAAGGTCACAAGCACTCTGGACAAAGCAGCATCAGTACCTTACAAGCCAAGGCTCATGTCTCAGGGTTCCAAACAGGGAGATGTTGACAGAATGAGTAAAGATCTGGTTCAGTGCATTTTCAACATTTCCTAACCAGGTACTATGAGCTTGGCACCATACTAAGAACCAGGGATTAACTATAAGCACAATGAGTTTGTAGTTCCAACATGCTCAAGAAAAGTATTGCTGACCTCCTCAAACTTTGTTTTTATTGCCAATCTTTAGAGATTATTCAACTTGCCAAGGAGTGGAAACTCAGGAAAACAAATTTGAAACATGTTACAAAAACAAACAAGCACTCAGACTTCCTCAGCCAGCTGTTTTGCAGATTCTACCCTGTTAGAAGTCTAACTCCCAAACCAGCTGCAGAAGTGTACAAAACTTCCACTGCTAAGATACTGAGTGAACTGCTTTTCTCATATCATCTTATTTCAAATCTTGGAGAATGACTCCCTCCATCCCAACTCTAGGATCTTTCCTAAGTGGGGTCATAGGATCCACTCTGCAACTCCTACAGAGAAAATTTTCTACAAAAAGCAATAGTGCTTTGAGCAGATATTGTATCTGGCACTATTTGTAATAAGCTGGTGATAAATCACTTGTAGCTTAATAAGTCTCCTTAATAAGTCTTCTGAAATGACAGGTTTCTCCTTTCTTTATGCCTGCCCCACTAGGGGTGTTTCTTCAATCTCCTGCTCTGTCTTCAGTCTTTCTTATGAACACCACACCTAATGTCGGTTCATGGAGAAGATCCTGTGCATGGGCACAAATGTGCCTTGTGTCTGTGATTCCCAGTGTCTCTGTACTCCCATGGTAGCCCACATTCGATCTTTAGCAATTTGATTTAAAAAAATTTTTGTTGTTGTTACCCAGGATTGAACCCAGGGGTGCTTAACCACTGAGCTAAATCCCTAGCCTTTTTAATCTTTTATTTAGAGACAGAGTCTCACTAGGTTGCTTATAGTCTCACTAAATTGCTGAGACTGGCTCAGAACCTGCAATCCTTCTGCCTCAGCCTTGCAAGCTGCTGGGATTACAGGTGTGTACCACCATGCCGGGCTGATTTGATAAAAATTTTAGTTGTATTCTCACCTGCAGGCATGGATACCCTCTCTTGCTCCTGTGCTCTGCTGTAAGTAAAATAGTACCTGGCCCCATCTTCCCTTGGAGATACCCATCATTCTTTGAAGTTTTGGCTGGTAGTTTGTTCTGTGGTGCCAACTGTCCAATGGATTACACAACCGATTCTTGTTAGAGTGAAAGCCATGTTCTTTTCAGCTTTATACATGTTAGTACTCTGGTGTTTTATTATCCTAAATTGCAATTTCCTCCTTTATAACAGGGATATTAATATTATCAACCCTTACCAAAAATAGCAGCACAAATGGATAATGAGGGGAAAAAAAAACAAAAACCAGTTCATTTGGACCAATCAGAGTTGCAACTCAGGAAACACAAATTCAGGCAAGCCTAACATGTGCTCTGAGGTTTTATGATTTCAAACTAAGTTTTGTTTTTTTTTTTTCTGGGGAGTACCAGGGATTGAATTCAGGGGCACCTGACCACTGAGTCACATCCCCAGCCCCACTTTGTATCTTATTTAGAGACAGGGTCTCACTGAGTTGCTTACCACCTCACTTTTGCTGAGACTAGCTTTGAACTCATCATCCTCCTGTCTCAGCCTCCCAAGCCAATGGGATTACAAGCATGAACCACCACGCCTGACCTCAAACTAAATTTAAAGAAAGAAAATCTCAAGTGGGAAGGGAGATCACATCAGTTGTGTGTCAAGAATTAAATCTGGTGCAAGCAGGGTCACAAGTTATCTTGTAGGAAAAGGACTGAGTAGCAACTTGCCCAGGGTCAAAAGTTTACTTTAGGGTAGACGTGACCAAAGCCTGGTCTCTCATGTTCTCTTTGACTAGTGCTTTGGGGACTTAATCTGCCTTTATCTATTTGATTTTAATTTTCCCACAGTGCTTACCTCATTGAGTTGTTACAAGAATTTTCTGAGATGTAGAGCACTTGGCCCACAGTAGCTATTTACCCAGTGTCTTCTCGTGCCCAGATTGCCCACCAGTGATGATTAGGAACTCGTAAAATCTCTGTTGAATAAATCATATTCTTTCCACACACTCTAATGATGAGGTGATACTTTTAGTGTACCTTTTTAGAAAGTTGTTTCAATGGAAGTCGTCATTTTTTTCAGGGTTGAAATAGTTGTGCGAGGTAGCAAGGATAAGATTCTAGCCAATGCTTCTGATCAAAATAGGTACAATGACTTAAATGAGCCCATGGGATTTCTTTTGCCTTTTACTCATTCAGTTGGTGCAGTTATTCAACAGTAGGTATTAAACTCTTCTAAATGCTGAGCTAGATGGTGCTTTAGTCTGGCATTTATGTCACCATTTAGCTTAGAGCTCATGACATGGTAGGAAAGTTCAAAGCAGTTGGAAATATGTGCAGAGGTAAAGGCCAGCAGAGTACCAGTAAAAGAAAGCGTGCTGAAATGCAATGAAATGACTAATTAAGTTCCTACTTTGTGTCAAAGAAAGAAAAGGACAAACTGCTGAAGAGCTTCTCACTGAAGCAGGAGTGCCGAAAGGTCTGTGGCCTTCACGTACCCCACTCCTCTGCCATCTATCTACCCCAAGATTCACTTCCCCCTGTTGACAGCATGAGCAGCCTCAACCATGCCAGTCATCACTGTCTGTCCCTACAGCTGCACCCTGGGCATAGGTGCCCACCAAAGTGCTCCAGATGGGATCTTTACAAACTTCATAAAGCTATTTGTAAAAGAAAAAAATAAATGTGCTAGATAAGTGATTCATACTTCCTAAAAAAAGTAATGTTTCCTCAATAAAATTTTTTCTGAATGATGAAAATATAATAGATTTATAAAATACACAGACATCAAATCAACCAAAAAAAAAAATCACCTAAAATCTCACTACATTGAGAGAACTCCCACTTAGTATTCCTGCTCTTTTTTGTACCTTGTTATTGAATTGTATGTTTTATAATCTTTTTTGCAATGTTTTAAAGGCTATATTACATTTCATCATATAATCCTTCTGCTTTTGAATATTTTTTAAAAAGTAATCTGTAAGTAAAAGTATAAAGAAATTCTTTGTTCTCTAAGTTATTTTTTTATATTTCAGGTATTTATTTGGCATAGATTTCAACAATTAAACTTTTGCTTACAAAGGATATAAAATTTTAAAACTCCAACTTTAAAACTCCAAAATTTTAAATCACACTGCACAGGGATTTTTCCCCCTCCCAGTGCATTTGGGTTGACTAGTAGTACCATTGGCTGAACATGATTCTCTATTTTACTTCATGCTCACCAGAAGTGAGTGCATTTTAGCTGAAAAACCTGTCCTAAAGCCATTAAGGAGGAAAAAAAGTGTTTGCTATTATTAAAGTTGAAGGTATTTGATTAGCAAATAATTATTCTGATTTTTCATATTATTTGTTAATATCCTTTGTACCTGTAATTGATAATTTTCTTAGCAAATACTTATCAAGTTTTACCATAAGTTTGTCTTTCAAGGAAAAAGCACAACTCTGTCTACTTCAAAGATTGCAGTTTGTCCTTCAAATCCAAGGAAATCACAAATACTGGAGAACAACCCTTGTTCTTTGGAGGAATTTCTTGTGTATCTTAAAGAATGTGGGAATGGAAATGAGCATTTCTACAAATTTCAGTGCTTGTATACTAGAGTTCTCTAGAGGATCAAAATTATCAGAAAATATATGTGGTATGGGTGTGTGTGTGTGTGTGTGTGTCTGTGTGTGTAGTTATAAGAGGGGATTTATTAAATTGGCTTTTGTGATCAGAGGCTAGATGGTCCCACAATGGCCATCTGCAGGTTGGAGAGCAAGAGGAGCAGTAGCTGCTCAGCTCAAGAAGCTGCAGCCTCGGAACCAAAAGGGCCAACAATGCAGCCCCAGACTGAGGCTGAAACCTGGAAGCCCCCTGGATGGTCGCTGGTGCAAGTCCCCATCCTAAGGTTGAAGAATCTGGAGGCTAATGGCCACAGGAATGGCTGCAGCAAAAAATACACCTCCTCAAAAAGAGGCTGGTGTGCTCACATGTGAGCCTCCCCCATCTGCATTTTTTCTTCCATCTAGTCCCCAGCCTATTGAACAGTGCCACCCACATTCAGGGCAGGTTTTTCCCACTCAGTCTGCTGATACACATGCCAATCATCACTAGAAACACCCCGACAGAGCAACCAGACTTGTGCTTTGCCAAATTTTTAGGCATCTTTCAATCCTGTCAAGTTGACAGCCACCCCAGGGTTGTAGGTACCGGAAGCTCAGAGCTGAGCTGCTAAGCTGTTATTCATTACTGGAACAGGTAATTTATTCAAAAATCTAGTTCCCTCAAAATGAAAATGAGTGTGAGTAGGGACTTTCTTGGTCCTTTTATGGTGCCTTAATCCTAACACAACACTGAATTGATAAAAATATATCCAAAAACTTATTAACAATTGTCCTATTTTCTACTGGAATAAAATATGAGCCTCTTGAAAAGAATCTCTTGCCTGCACGGAGACATTTCAAAAGATCTAAAGTTCAACCAACCTTGACAATGGCCTAGCCTGCAAGTGTTACTGCCATTACATGGAAGTATTTTGGGCAATACTTTCTGGAAGCAGGCCTCTCAAATGTTAGTTTTGAGAAAGAAATTCATGGTTCCTGATGAGAAACTTCACGTCCTGAGACAGAGACAGTTGCTATGACTCAGTTAGTAAAAATCCTTAGGTAAAGTGTATCAGGTCTTTAGCTTTGCTGCAAATGTCTCCACCTTTACTCTCGAGAGGGAACAGAATTGCTGATCAAAGCAGGATCTGGTGTCATCCAGTTCTGATGGCATTCTACTTCTTCTCAGTCAAATGGCCAAGTTGTCTTAAATTAGTGAATAAGAAGTCGTTTGAATTTGTAGACCAAGATTAAGTGGGACAGAAGACATGGCAAATGCGAAGGGAAAATGAAAGAGCAGTATTTAAAGAAAATCAAAGACCACTGCCAGAAACTAACTCAGATGTGAAAACCAGAAAAACATGCCAAGGTATCTAAAGAAAAGAGAAATGCAGTAGCACCCTGAACTGAAGCTAAATATAAAGAGCAGAGACTAGGGATGGTTGTGAAGAAAAGTCAAGTAGGGAGAATTTGAGCCACAGTTTTCTCTGAGTTCCTTTCATCTGGGAAGCTGTGCACTTTGTGTGAAAGCAGCCGCTGCATTCAGAAGTGTGTCTAGCAACTAGCTAATACTGTACTAGGTATTATCTGTGATACAACCACAAAAATGTTGCACCAACCAAGTGCAGTGGCTCACGACTGTAGTCTCAGCTGTTCAGGAAGCTGAGGCAGGAGAATTGCTTGAGTCTAGGGGTTCATGGCCAACACGGTCAACATAGCAAGACCCATTTGAAAAGCAAGTGTGAGTATCTTGCAATATCATTAAGTGAGGAAAATATACCACAAAGTTTCAAAGTAGTATATGCCAAACCTTGTAAATTTGCTAGAAGAAAACAAGACATGTGTATGAAGTGTTCATAAGTAAAGTCTGGAAGAGTATTCCAGAAGAGTGAATACCCCAAGTAGAGACTTAGAACATTAGAAGATGAAATGTGCAAGACAGCCAGTGAATTGAAATGACATTAGGGGAATTGTGAGCAGAAGACTCTTCTTAGAGATTTTTAGAAGATCTCAAATGGAAGTAAGTTGGGGACGGGTGAATTGGTTTGAAGAAAGATTACGGGGAGTATGGAATGGGGGAGGTAATCTCTCAGAGATCTCATCACTGAAAATGTCTGTCTGTTTTTATTTAGAGTTCTCTGTATGGTGATACGTAGACATCACGGGGTGCACTCGTTCCTTGCCACCTTTCATCTTATGCTTTTAGTATCACCTGATCATCCTTACCTGAATTATTTCAATGGGATGGTGAAATGATAATTTCCATTTTTTTCTTTCATGTTTATTATGGAAATAGTCTCTCTATAAGAAAGTTATTTTTCATCAGCTGGAGATGAACTTCAGGTTCTCCTAAAAAGGTAGACTAAATATTTAATCTTTTCCAGTCAATTACACAATATTGGAGTTAGGAATTGGGTTCATGTTGGTTCACTGCTAAGAAATGAAAGCTTTCTTTCACCTTTGCTTTGACTATCACTGTGGACCTATGAACTTCGACTGTTTTAATATTTGATAATCATTTAGAGTCATTACTCTTTTTGACACTCCCATTGTTCCCAAATGAGACAACAAGGCTTCTCTGTTCTTGTGAAGTATCCCCACTGGGATCTAAGAGCTTCGTTTTTGAGTGTTCCAGATGTCCAAGGTTCACTGTGTGTTTTTCCTGGAATAATCATTTCTCCAGAGCTCTGCCTTATCTTAAGGAGGAATGGTATCTAGAAACCAAAACTTGGGAGTCAATTGCACTCATTGCTTCCAGGACCTTTTAGTGGTTAGATCCAAGAAATATATATTTTTCAAGAATAATGTTGACATATAATTTTAAATCAAATATTAGAAAGTTATCCTTAGCTTTTTCAATTTTATGTCTGAATCTTGCTGAGATGCTTGATTGCATTTCAATTATGTTTCTAAGATTATCAAATATTAACTCATAAGTACTCCTAGAAATGTGTGATGGAGACACTATTATTTTACTCAAATTACAAATGAAACTAAAACACAAAGAGGTCAAATAACTAGTCAAAAGTCACACATAAGTAGAATTAAATTTTCAAATTACACGATTTCATCTAAACTTCTGGCAAAATGCAGTAATTCTTCCAACAACATGCAGTAATAGGAAGTAACCTAAAAATATATAGACAAGTATTTTCCATTTATTTGAATTAAGAAGATTTAAATGATTTCTACTTGACATGGTAGTTATATTATAATTCTGTATACCTATAGGTATATATGTATCTAATTATATTCATGTAGTGCTAGACAGGCTATTATGCATACTAGGCATAATTTTTTAAACTATTATCGGTAGGCTGATTTCTTGATCCCTTCCATTATAGCCCAGGAATAAATGAGGATTGATGCCACCTAGGAAAGAGGAATATTTAAAGTAGTAAATTGTCCTGAATAGAAAGGAAGATGACAGTAAGAGCTCTTCCATCATACCTGCTGTGGTTTGGAAGTGAGAAGCCCCTTGGAAGTGAGGAGTCCCCCAAAAAGCTCCTGTGTTGATGCAGGATTGTTCAGAGGTGAAATGATTGAATTTTGAGAGCAATGACCTAATTAGTCGATCCTAGTTTGAATGGATTGACTGAGTGGTAACTGTAGGCAGATGGGGTATGGCTAGAGGAGGTGGGTCACTGGGGATGTGCCCTGGAAAGATACATCTTCCTGTGGCATGTTTCTCTCTCTTTCTCTCTCCCTCTCTCTCCCTCTCTCTTTCTCTCTCTCTCTCATTCCGTCCCTCCCTCCCTTCTCTTTCTCTCTCTCTCCACCCTCGTCCTTTCTGCCATGAGTGGAGCAGCTTTCTTCTGCTGGGCCTTTCCCCCATAATGTGCTGCCTCAGCTTGGGCATAGAGGAATGGAGTCAGCCGTCTACAGACTGGGACCTCTCAAACTGTGAGCCCCAAATAAACTTCTCCTCCTCTAAGTTGTTCTTGTCAGGCATTTTAGTCACTGCAATGCAAAAGCTAAATAAAACTACCCCAAGAGACTATGGTGAGGAATGAATCATTGCAAGGAACTACTAAAGAATTCCCTTCTCAAAGATCTAACCCAAAGCAGGGAAAGGCGGTTAAATGGGCAAGAGTCTGTTAACCCCAAGCACTCTCAGATCCTGTATACCTTGGAAGGAATCCAATGGTTTCCACATGAACCAGAGTGTACTCAGAGTGTACAGTTGGAGAGTTCTTTTACTTAGGGATGAACACTTGAAGAAGGGGGATACATATTGGGGCCACAGTAAACCCCACTGGGATTAACAATGATCAGTTTAGCAAAGAGGACCACCAAACCAGAGCATGGGTTAGGTCTGTTGACAATTCGAGCAGTAAACGCCAGCAAAACCCCAAGATGGACCCTTTTGCACCACAGCAGAAAAGATCCAGAATAAATTCAGGGACCAGAAGATCAGGGATCCATCTTCCTCTCTAGTACTGCTGAATCATTATGGAGAGAGCAAAAGAGGGAGGCAAAATTTGTGAATTTGCCAAGCAGGACTCAATCGTGAATGTTCCAATACAAAGATATTTGAGATAGATATTTGAGGTGATACTTACATCAATCTACTTTGATCACAGCAAATTATGTATATGAACTGAAATAATACACTGTGCCCATAAATATATATGAGTATTAGGTGTCAATTATTTTTTTAACTTTAAAAGATGACCATTTCCAAGTAACTTAAATGGGAAAAAACTATGAAATAATGTTCATTAAGTATATTAAAGTTAAGAAGGAAAGCACACAGAAGCACAATTCTCTGCTCTTTGGGGAATTAACTAAAATGGAGGAGGTACTGGGGCAAAGAGTGGGTCATAAATTGACCACATGGTGAAAATAACATGGTGAAAAGCATAAATGTGAGTCAAATATATGAAAGTGCTTTATGATTTTGCCTGGTATGTGGTAGCTGATCAAAAATTACTATTGTCTCCCAATACTGCCATAGCTCCTCTTCTAAAGAATAAGAGTGACCCAAAGGCTTTATTGTATACATTAAAAAGGATGAGTTCCAAATTTATAAAAAATTTGATAATTCAAAAAATAAATCAAGTCTATTATTAAAATATGTAACATAAGTCTTGTAAAAAAAAAGATTTTAAAATTTGAATAATACAACCTAAACAAAAAAGTAGGCTAAATTGTTTTATTAATGATAACATTTAAGATGTCAAATAGTCTTTTACTGCAGAATCATGCCTTAAAAATTATTTTTCATTTTATAGGCATTTGTTGAGGTCTACTACATGCCAATGGATATAATAATAAATAATATGGCAGTTCTATTCTCAAGAATCCTATATTGCACAAGTTAGTCATCATTTATTCATTTATTTAGTGTCTATTTCCAGTTATATCATGGAGTAAAAAAAATCTTGTCATTCTTTATAAAATAGCTGACATCATTACTTTCCTATGTGCACATATATTTATGTGACCAATGTAATTCTACATCATGTAAACCGGAAGAATGAGAAGTTACACTCCATATATGTATGTCAAAATATATTCTACTCTCATGTATAAATTAAAAAGAACAAATAAAAATAGGGAAAAATAAAATAAAACAGGTGTACTTGCATTTATTGACGAATGAGTTTCAGATTATTTATTATTCTTTAACTGTGAAAGTATTAGAAAATGGTAATTCCACATAAGAAATAAACTATTTAGTCACTGATGTTTTAAATATCTCAAAAATATTTTTAATCAAAACATTAAGAGGAAAGAGAAAGCCAATGTGCATTATTAAAAATCCAAATTAAGTAGTTACTAAATGTCATTACTTCTAAGTGTATATAAGTAAAAAACAAGGCAACAATAAATGTTGGCGAGGATGTGGGGAAAAAAGGTACACTCACACATTACTGGTGGGATTGCAATTGGTGCAACTGATCTGGAAAGCAGTATGGATATTCCTTAGAAAACTCGGAATGGAACCACCATTTGACCCAGCCATCGCACTCCTCAGTTTATACCCAAAGGACTTAAAATCAGCATACTACAGTGACACAGCCACGTTAATGTTTATAGTAGCTCAATTCACAGTAGCTAAACTATGGAACCAATATAGGCATCCTTCAATAGATAAATGGATAAAGAACATGTGGTATATATATTCAACGATATATTACTCAGTTTTAATGAAGAATGAAATTACAGCATTTACCGATAAATGGATGGAGTTGGAGAATATGCTAAGCAAAATAAGCCAATCCCCAAAACCAAGGGCTGAATGTTTTCTCTAATATGTGGATGCTAATTCGCAATAAGGAGAGGGCACGAGGGAAGAACAGAGTTACCTTAGATTAGGTACAGGGGAGGAGAGGAAGGGAAGGGAAGGGGATATGGAGATAGGAATGATAGTAGAATGAAGCAGACATTATTACTTTGAGTATATTTATGACTGCATGACCAATGTGATTCTACAACATGTACAATCAGAAAAATGAGAAATTATACCCCAATCTATGTATGATATATCAAAGTGCATACAGGCATTCTAATGTCATGTATATCTAATTAAAACAAATTTTAAAAAATTTAAAAACTTTAACAGCGAGTATTCCCTTAGGTACAATTCTAAAAAACCAAGTACTTTAAGATTTTCAGAGAAACTTAAAATTTAAAGTTTGTCTTAAAAATATTTCTTTGCTATTTGGTCAATGAAACATTCCCCTGTTGATCTCATGTTTTTATATAGAGAATTTTGGGTGTGTTTTTTCTTCCTTCTGGTACCAAGGATTGAACCCAGGGGTGCTTTACCACTGAGCCATATCTTCAGCCTTTTTTATATTTCATTTTAAGACAGGATCTTGCTAAGTTGCTTAGGGCCTCACTAAATTGCTGAGGATGACTTGGAACTTGTGATCCTCTTGCCTCAGCCTCCTGAGTCTCTGGTATTACAGGCATGCGCCACCATGCCTGGCTACGTAAAATTTGTATACACAGCTAGATCTATAATTTTCTTTCTTGCCTGCTTGGAACATGGTTCTGATTTTAACATTTTTAATTATAATTTATATTACTCTAATTAATTTTATTATTAGACTATGACTTTTCAATCTATGATTCTCAAACTCCCTGAATATTACAAATATCAATACAGTTTTTTAAAGTATAAATTACTAGTTCCAATCTAAAGATTGTGATTTAGTAAGTCTGTATCATTATCAGTTGTAATTTAAACCTTCCAAAGTCATTAATAGTTCAATATTACCACTCTAAATTAATGAATTTGTTACTGAATATGCACGCTATTTTCTTCTGGTATACCATTTCAGTGCTATAGTACACAGCTGTGACTCAAGAAATGTCATTTAATTGATTGACTTACAATATTACAGAAAGTCATTTAAAATACAAATTCAAAAGCCCAAATGCACTTTTAGTAAATTAGTCCAAAAAGAATATTATTGATTAAAAGGAAGTTACAATATAAGGAGAAATTGAAGAAACATAACAAAATTCACCATAGTAAAAACAATTGTTATAAATTCTAACATTTTTACATACATTTGTTTAAATTTCCTCCATGTAAAATTCCTGTTCATTATGCATATAATTTATGTACATAGAAATGCAACATTCTGAAATGAAACCGATATATATTAAAATCCAAATGGCTGATTTTAATATAACATTTTATATAAAATCTCATGATGATTTCTGGTGAACAAATGGTCACTTTTTCCATTTGAGGCTATATTATTTGGAACTATAGAACCAAGATCAGATTCTTATAGCTTAGCCACTGCTATTTTAAAGCCAGTTTTAATAATTTTATAAATCCTAATTGTTGATTTCATAAAAGTTGGGGTAATTATTCCATTATCCATGGTCCATGGTGGCATCATGGTAATATAATAATGGCAATGATACAGATTCAGTTCCTATAGAAAAGGTAGATACAATATAAATTCTGGGAAGAAGTCAATGTGGGGAGTAGTTAGAGGTTAATTTGTAGTGGTGACGACTACAGCTTAACAAGTTGGAACAGATTGTTTTGGTGATTGACAGTAGCTCTGTTAAGGTCAACATGTTAATGGCGGCATTTGTGGGTACTGGCGAGGGTGGTTAACACTTATTGTAGACTAAGTAGAAGTTACTGTAGTTGTAGGTTAAGCAGAATCTACAACCATACAGCCATGGGTTTCATTGAAAAGATGGCAGAGGTGAGGATCAGGCTATCAGCTAAGCTTCAGTTGAACTAGCCTTTGGTGCTACGAAGTCATAACAAGAAGTCTGATAAAGTGGCAACAGCTGTTGTTCAACTTCAAAGGGTAGGAGTAGCTGTTGTGGTTTTGAGCTGGGCTGGCAGGGTAGAGACCAAGATTCCATTGAAGTGATAGTTGTGGCTCTTTAACTTATAGCTAAGGGGCCACAGTAGCTATAGCTTTTGTGGAAGTGGTGACAGCTGTGGTTCTTCTTGAAGTTGTGGTGGTGGCTGCTGTGCTTACAGGCTCAGTTGAAGAACTGGTTGTGACTGTTGTGGCTGCAGATTCTGTTGAAGTGGTGGTCACTGTAGGCTGGGAAGTAGTGGAGGTTGTTCCAAGTACCCTAATTACAGCCTCTCCACTGTTTGCGGGTAGCTGGATAACAATGGAGGGATTATTTCCTGGATTATTCACCAGGCATATTATGAGTACTCCAATTGCTGTTGTTATCACACAGGCTAAGAGACAGGCCAGGAAGACTTTCCAGAGAGACCAGTCACTGCAGCTATCTCCTTTCACCTATGAACAGTGTAAATCAAAATATTACTAACAAAGACTTACGATGGATCATCTTTTTGGATTACTTACAACTTAAAATGTACTGTATTAACATTGTTTAAATCACTGTGTGTCTCTGGAGTTAGGCTTAAAATAAATCCAGGTGTTCATCCAGATGGAAGAAATGTCATGTTTTCCTGGCATTAGAAAAAAAGACAAATCTGCCAAAATCTTTTCTCTCATTCTATTTTCCTTCTTTTTAATAGACTTTATATGTCAGAGCTATTTTAGATCCAGGGAAAAACTGGGCAGAGTATACATAGATAACCTATACACACCCTTCCCCTACAGGTACATAACTTCCCCATTATCAGTATCCTGCACTGTGGTTCATTTGTTCTAATTGATGAATCCACAATGGCAGCTAATTATCACTGAGAGTCCATAGTTTATGTTAAGATTCACTTTTGGTGTTGAACACTTTATGGGTTTGGGTAAATATAAATGTGTAATATATAACAACATGTATCCAACATTATACAAAGTAGTTTTACTCTTAAAAATTCCCTATACTCTATTTATTCTTTCCTCTTCCATAACTATCCTTTGTCTTCTTATATGGGTATAAAATATTTTTAAATGGTAAATTCTCTTTCACACACTTGATCCTCCACTCGATATCATTACCCCAAACTGCTCCACTTCCAGTATCAATCACTTCCTCAAGAATTCTCTCCTGCCACCATGTTCTCTCCCTCTAGCTTGTTCAACCAGTAATTCTAAGAGGAACTTTCTTCAGTTTGATTAAAAAACAAAAACAAAAAACTTTGGTCCAGTGGTCAGTACTTCACCACATCTTTCCTTGTCCACCTTTTCTTGCATTATTTAATAACACTCTTGTTAATTCCCTAAAATCTCTTGTATTTCCCTCTTTTCATCTCCTCTAGCTAGCAAATAAATGATGCTTTACTTTCTCTGGACTTTGTCTGGAGCAGTCACACTGTTGGGAAAAGCCAAGCACCTGAGCAGATCCCCTCCTTGAGAGGATTTTTTGCATTGCTCTACCACCCTCTTACAGATCTTGGATTAAGATACTCCCTCAAGTTTCAAGTACTTTCTCAATCTTTTTCTCACTCTTCAAACCTATAACCTCCACCCATCATTCCTCATGCTCAAATTATCCTTCCCCATTCCAGTCAAATGACTTTCCTTTTCCTTCCTCCTACTTCATTGGAAAACTTGAATCCATCAAATGAAACCTCCACCAACTACCAAACCTACAAACCTAAGCTACCTGAACTTTACCTCTTTATCTTTCTTGATTGAGAGAAGAGCTAATCCTCTACCATGTGAAGCTGGTGCTCCAAACTGTCCTTTAGGTTCCATTCTTTGTGCCCCTCCCAGCAGATTTTCTCTTTTTTTTTTTTTTTTTCTTTTCTTTTTCTTTTTTCTTTTTTTGATACTGAGGATTGAACTCAGGGGCACTCGACTACTGAGCCACATCCTCAGCCCTATTTGGTGTTTTATTTGGAGACAGGGTCTCACTGAGTTGCTGAGGCTGGCTTTGAACTTGCAATTCTCCTGTCTCAGCCTCCCAAAGTGCTGGGATTACAGGCGTGCCCCACCGCACCCAGCTAGATTTTTCTCTTTTGATTACCCTTTCTCTTGGATGGAAATACTTCACCACTTTCCACATTTAATCACATTCCAAACAAACTACCAAAGAAATGAAAACCACTTTACAGAAGGAAAGGAAAAAAAAAAGACCTCCTTTGATTCCAATTCTCCCTCCAACAACTCTTTCTCTTTTTCTGAAAAACAGAATTTCTTAAGAGTCATTTGAATGCTGTGTCTCCATTTGCACACCTTCCACCCCAGTCTAGTTGGGCTTCTGTTCCCATCAAGCCACTGAAATAGTCACCAATTATATTTGTTCACTAAAGTCTAAGTAACCTGTTTAAGTGCTCTTCTTACTGAAGTCTTCAGCCACATTTGCCCCTGGCACCATCCCTTCTCCCCTGTTTTGAAGCATCTCTTTCTTTTGCTTCTGAGCCATTCCATTCTCATTAATTTCTTCCAAATTCCCCAGAATCATCTGTTCCTTTGGGAGATCCATGACCCGCTTTCAGCCTTCTTGTTGACTTTCCCAGGTTATTGCCTCTTTTCACTCCTGGTTTGAGATCAACATCTTTTTTCTGTAAGTATCTTCAGCTTGTTAAAGGCTTGGCAGCACCAAGACAGCAGGAGCAGGATGAGGGCCAAGATGTAGGGACCACCAAGGCCAAGTTAGCCGTATGACAAATCACGTCTTATTTATGCTGACTGAAGACATTGAGGGCTTAAGAAAAGGAAATGGTACAAGGCTAATGTACATCAGGTAGGAGCCTCTAATACCACCTTAAACACACTTGAGGACTTTCATGAAATAAATTACACACAAACAATAGAAAACCCAACTTCTCCCGTTTGGGCCCCTTATAACAAAATCTATGTGAGCCGGGCACAATGGCACACGCCTGTAATCCCAGCACTTTGGGAGGCTAAGGCAGGAGAATTGTGAGTTCAAAGCCAGCCTCAGCAATGGTGAGGCACTAAGCAACTCAGTGAGACCCTGTCTCTACATAAAACACAAAATAGGGCTGAGGATGTGGCTCAGTGGTCGAGTGCCCCCCTGAGTTCAATCCCTGGTACCTAAAAAAAAGAAAAAGAAAAAAAACCCCCAAATAAATAAATAGATAAATAAATAAATAAACAAAGCATATGTGGATTCTGGAAGTCTCTTAACTCTCATTGGATACATTTCCCCTCATTGCTTAGTGATGGAATACACCTGCGTCAGTCATTGTTATCACTGGTTGCACATCAGATTCTCCTGAGCAGCTTCTAAAACTATCACTTCATGGACCCCAGCCCCAGAGTTTCTTTTTTAATTGGTCTACTATGGGGCTGAGGCATTGGTATGTCTTCAACAGTTCCCCAGTGATTCTAACACGCAGTTAGGGTTAAGAACCAGCAGACTTTTGTTATCTAAGATAAGTCTTTCAATTCTGTGATTAATATCACTTAAATAACCTCTACAAACATAAAAGAAACATTTTATAATTACATCCCGTTGACTTAATTCATTCTTTCACTTTTCCTCCAAAGCAATATAAATAGTTGATAGTTTTAATCCAGGATCAAGAAAGAAGACTCAAACTCTTCTGAGGCTCTACAGCAAGATTAAGCAGGGATGAGTAGAAATTTTAGTCTGAGTTGGGCGCGGTCACGCATGCCTGTAATCCTAGCACTTTGGGAGACTCAGACAGGAGAATTGCGAGGCAACTCTCAGACAGCCTCAGCAACGGCGAGGCACTAAGCAACACAGTGAGACCCTGTCTCTACATAAAACACAAAATAGGGCTGGGGATGTGGCTCAGTGGTCGAATACCCCAGTACCAAAAAAGAAAAGAAAAGAAAGAAATTTCAGAGTCTGGAGAACTCAACCAAATTGTCTAACCAAGTCAATAATTTATAGTGAAGTTAAGTTGCTATATAAAGGCTGAGAGCACAGATACAGTCATGAGGAAAAGTTAGTTTTGTCAATCAGACATGAGGTTAGGAGGTAAGAAGAGCTCAGCCTGGACTCCAAAGCTGGTGGGAAAGCTTCTGAGAAGATAGGCTTCTAGGTCAAAATCATCACAAAGGTCATATGAGAGTTAAATAACATTCCATACAATAGTTCAGAAGCTGCAACCTGCAACTGTCTATGAAAATAAGTAATAACCAACAGAGGAGTCAGATCCATGAAGCTTTAAATATGACAGATTTCTATCACAGTCTAATTGGTGACTTAAATCCTATAGTACTGATATGTATGTTCCCCTGCCACTTCCAAGCATGCATTTGCACCTCACATATATTTCTTTGATTTTCATATATGTTCTCTATCTATTGTAAATTGAATTCCAGACTAGAACATTAGCTCTTTGAAAACAGAGATTTACCATAAATTGCCTTACAGTGACTTGTAATTATACTGAAAATACAGCAAATGCTTAACATGAATGTAGACAAACAATTAACTTCATTTCCTAGGAAAGGACAGATCAAGTGCATCTCTACATACAGAACATCCCAAACTAAGACCAAGCTCCAACATTACCTGTATATTGGATAATTCTGGGTTTGGACATCCTGAGTGTGCGACGATTCCTGGGCTCACCCAGGCACCAGATAAGTTGGAGGAGACATCACCGGTTACCTCATTAGAAGGTGGACACCAGGATGTGGAACTGTGAGCCTCTTGGTCATTTGGACACGTGCTTGGCTACAGAAATGAAGCATAAGTAAATAGGAAGCCATGGTACTGAATTTCTAAAACTGAACTCTTCTCTCAAAAATAAACAAATGCAACTTTTTTAAGGAATAAATGTTTTCTTAACCTCTGAGAATAAGAACTCCAGATGGATAATCATATATTACATTTTGACTAATTTGTCTAAGTTACCAGTGTTCCAGCTGAGGAACGCACAGCACCCTTTTCCCCTGACCATACTGCATGAATGTAGTAAACATCTTCATGTTGCCAACTGCCATGGGTGGGCATATATATCGCTCTGTAAGCTATAAGATGGGGGAGCTGAAAATTCCTTCAGCTTTTCAGGTACTACCTGCTCAGGTCATTCTGGAAATGGGAATATTGAAGCAAGAGCAGTTGAAGTGATTTGTTATAATGACACAAGAGCACGCACTGGAGCCCAGACCTGCCAGTGTGAAGGCCACGGCGACACTGTAACTTCTCCTCACTCCACTCCAATATACATATATACATATGTACATAATATAAAATATTTTTACAGTATACTATGCTAATGCACTATATATAGCATGTATTATACTTCACTGTACTAGTGAAATATTCTCAAAGCCATTCTTCACATAACTTATAACATACTTCTGTCCAATGGAGCTTGTGATCCCGTGAGAACAACAAGACACTTGTCCTGTTTATGATGTATCTTTACTGGGTTCCTCTTGGGCATAAAGCAGACAGAAAAGACTTCCAAACAATAAAATCTGTATTCACAAGGAACGTATTTGCTCACAGGAAGAGAAGAGAATTTGTGGATGATTAACAAAAGAATAATTATAAAATCCTGTTGAGAGGAAAGGAAGAATAATGGTTGACAATGAGTGAGTTTGTTGGGAAAGATATTGGGAAGAGATGTTTTAAAAGAGAGGAAGAACAAAACAAAGTGAAAACCAGAGAAGGTCTATGCATCTTGAACAAGAGTTTTATTACATCTCAAAAATAATGTAGAATCACCTGGACCTTTTCATCTCATAGGATAACAACATTCACTTCCTAACTGTGAATCAAAGGTATCTTTGCCACTTTTTGCTCCTCTTCAAAAGATTACACACTTGTAATATTACTGGGATGATTAATGAGTAAATAATTACAAAGTGATAAAAGCAATGTTGAGTACACAGTGGCAACTATCATTATTGCCCTTAGTAGCATTAGACTTTTTATTACTTTTGCTACTACCACAAGTAGATTTTGATCATGGTTTAGTAACCCATGACTAAATAGCTAGAGAAGTTGTAAGTCAACCAACCAATGAGTTCCAGTAAAACTGTCAAACTGAAAAAATACCAAACAAACAAGACCATCAAACTAGAATTGTTTGAACTATCATGAAAATACAAAAAATACAATTGTCCTTAAGTATAAATAAGATGAAATACTGTTGGCAGGCAACAATTAGCTAAGTTAAATTTTTCTATAACTATTATATCAATGAAATAAAGATAATAGCTCTGTATCTTAATTTTTAAAAAATTAAATAAAATCCCACCTGTCATTCACTAAGCACATTTGAAGAAGGTTGGACACACGCATGTTAACACTCTTGCCATTTTCCTACAAGCTGATTCTCATTCATTAGTTATATTTAGTTTGTCTATGGTTAGTAGACATTCCAATTCACTTTGTAAATAAAGTAAAACTCAATCACCAGGCAAGTTTTCCAGAGTTTCCTGGCCCTGTCAGAATCCCAGCCCTTTCAAAGAAGGAAGGTAGTGGGTAGGTCTCTACCAAGGGTGGTGATCCTGTGATCTGGGCCCAGCTTTGGAGTGATAATGCAGCCTGTGTTAAGTTGCTCTGGTTGTTAGTATAGGTGGAGTCTTTTAATAAAATTTCTACATGCGGAGAGCTCTGGATAGCGTATAACCAGAAAATCACAATTAACTAATGATAGCCATAGGCAACTGAAATGCATTAACTTCATTTACCAAAGGAAATTCAGTAAGTTATTTCTCCCCCTAACTTTGTAAGAATTCAGATCTCATGTATGCCTAACAGAGAGCCAAAAACACCAAAATTTATGTTGTTTGTTTATAATCTTCAGACAATTTTAAATCCCATTGTTGCATTTGGTCTTAAGAGAAAAATATTTTTGTAACTCTCCCTAGGTATCTATAGTAAAGCAAAACAGTCAGATATCCAGATATACTGTAAAAATGATTTGAGATAATATTTGAAAACAACTGCAAGTTTGCTGTTGTGTACAGAAATTACTGAGATGATGAACACTCTCTGAGTATTTGGCATCTTGAAGATTCAGATAGAGAGTGTTCTATTCAGATAGAGTGAAAAAGAGAACATCCACAGGAGGGTCCCTTGCTTGATGATCCAAAAAGATAAACTCCTGCTCTTGTTTTGAACCTGGAGCGCCCTGCCAGAATTTTTCATTTAACTGTCACTCAGTGGGAAACTGAATTTCCTTCCCTGGTCCACTATCTCTATCTCGGGACAGTGCAGGCTGGTACCACAGCTCCACATGGCAAAAGCAAAGTATTTCATCACATAATTCTCACATATTCTTCGGGCAGTGAAATTTTAACTTCTCGTTCTTAAAATGAGAAGTTAAACTTTCAAAACATGAAAGATTATTTAGCCAGATATAACCAGATAAATATAAGCACTTGTAAAGAATATACAGTGAAGGCTTAGTTCTTGGTATTAAAACATTAAAAAATAAAACAGATCATATAGGGCTGGGGATGTAGCACAGTGATATATTACTTGCCTAAAAAAGTAGATCATATTTTTCCATGAAGCAGGTATTTTTAGAAGATTTATTTCTTAGGCCTAAGCACAATATCTAGGATTAACATCTGGTTTTCCAGTCTATGTAGAAATAAGCATTCTGACAGGTCCAGGAATCATATATAAAAATGTAAGCATCAAATTGAAAAAAATAGAACCTAAAAAAATGACATTTTGGGTTTTATGTTCATATGATAGTGAATGCAGAAAGTTGAATGGATTTAATTGTGTATCACACAGGCATGGAAACATGCCTTATACTTTACATCTATAAATATTTCAAATACTATCAAAATATAATATAGCAAAATATATTGGGAAAGTTGGAGCAGAAAATCTTATACAAGGCTACTCTTCCTTTTGGAAAAGAAAATAAAACTATGGCCCTGCCAATATAGTAATAAAGAGACTAAATAGCTTGTAAATGCTGAAAATGACAGTAAAATGTTGGCAAAACATCAAAATGTAGCAACAATACTCACCGGCTGGTTTCCAGATAGTTCAACATTCACTACATATTTTCCATCCATTCTTGAGCTGCCAGTATCAAAAGCTGAACTGCAAGAATATTTTTCAATTTGTCCATTGCCCTTTATATCCGCAACCTTGAGAAATCATTAATACAACTTCTGGGAAATCACTGTGATGCATTGGTGCAGGTGAGGATTAAACTAGATAATACATAATTATTCACCAAAACAGGATCCACCTCAGAGGAGGAAATGACACAGGAAGATCAATACTGCCTCTGAGAGCTATTGTGACTACCTCTCAAAAACCCTCCTGACGGAAACAAGCTTGTGCAATTCCTCCTTCTCTTCTAGTTGGCCCTTTCAGATACCTGCCTTCTGCTTTAGAACTGACCCAAGTCTGGGGAAAGATCTGAGAGAGAAGTTTGCCACTGTTTTCTGCACCAAGGCACAAATGCCTCCATTTCCCTAGTTGGCAACATCTCTCAGGCATTGTGGCCTTGGGGATGCTTCTTCGTTTCATTTCCTCTGTTGGTCTGTGGAAATCTGCTTGGTCAGTTGCTCAGGCAGCTCACACACATTAAAAAATTTTAGAATCAATTTTCTGGGCCACAATGGCAAAGGAGTGATGAATAGTGAAATGCTTTTGGAAGAGTTTTGTTTTTTTTTTAAATCAGGAAGTCTGCTTTGTTCTACACTGCAAAAGTATTAACTCTTCTGTTGATTCATTCACCCATGTGAGAATACTGAGTTTCCAAAACGTACCAGGTATTTTCCTTCTGCCAAAAATTTCAGTAGCAACACAAAATAAATCATACTATTATCCTTTTTATATGACACTTTTGGATTCTGAATTTCTTTTTTCAAAAGTTTGATCTATTGAAATGTCCCTTATGAATGTATTCAACACCTTCAGCTTAAGGCATTTTACAGGTTCAACTGAAGTCCAATAAACAAGTCTCAGAGCTTAGAGAACATGAGAAACCAGGGAAGAACTGAGCAGCTGGGAAAGGATTTATTCCAAAGAACAGTTAAAAACCAAGGCAGTTGGATGCACTGCGGATGAACCTTAAGGATATTCCACGAAGTGAAATAAGCCAACCACAGAAAGACAAATGCTGTTGAACTCTATTTATATGAGGTATCTCGAATAGACAAATTTACAGGACAGAAAATAGAATGGCAGTTGCCCAAACCTAAAAGAAGAATTATTATTTAATGGGTATAAAGGATGAAAGATACCAGAGATGAATGAGGGTGATGGCTGCACATTAGGAATGTATTTAACACCACTTAACTGTATACTTAAAAATGGTTCAGATGGTAAATTTTATGATGTGTGTTTTACTACAATAAAAAAAGTTGCAAAGAAAAACAAAAACATAATGACTTACCCATGTTGAAACAAAGCCAATTTGTGTGGCCAGAAGGACAAGGGAAACCTGACCTTCAAATAAGAGGGTTTATTTGAAAACCAAGATGATATAATTAGCAAAAAGAATATACAATTGACTATATTTTTTCAAAATATTAAAACTATTACTACAATTTTATTCTGCAGAACCTTTTTTTTTATACCAGGAATTGAAGCCAGGGGCACTTAATCACTGACCCACATCCCCAGCCCATTTTTCGTTAATAGTTCTGTGAATTTTATTTAGAGACAGGATCTCACTAAGTTTCTGAGTCCCTCACTAAATTGTTGAGGCTGGCTTTGAACTCACGATCTTCCTGCCTCAGTCTCCCGAGCTGCTGGGATTACAGGTGTGCATCACCATGCCTGGCTGAGGCATTTGTTTTAATTTGGCAACAGAGCAACATAGCCATGCAAATCCCCATCCCTTTTCAAAGCATTCACATAGTGTGTCAAGAGTGAATGATTTTTTAAAAAATTTATTTATTCTACTTAGATATACATGACAGCAGAATGCATTCTGATTCATTGTACACAAATAAAGCAAAACTTTTCATTTCTCTGGTTGTGCATGATGTAGAGTCACACCATATGTACAGTCATACATGTACCTAGGGCAATTATGTCCATCTCATTCCACCATCTTTCCTGCCCCCATTTCTCTTCTTTCCTTCCACCCTTTGACCAAAGTTTCTCCATTCTTCCCATGCCCTCTCTCCCATTATGGATCAGAATCCACTTACCGGAGAGAACATTCGGCCTTTGGTTTTTTGGGACTGGCTTATAATTCCATCTATTTACCTGCAAATGCCATAACTTTATTCTCTTTTATTCCATTGTGTATATATACCACAGCTTCTTTAACTATCCATTTATTGAAGGGCATCTAGGTTGGTTCCACAGTTTAGCTACTGTGAATTGAGTTGCTATAAACATTGATGTGGCTGTGTCATGGTAGTATGCTGATTTTAAGTCCTTTGGGTATGTGCAGAGGAATGGGATAACTGGGTCAAATGGTGGTTCCATTCCAAGTTTTCTACGGAATCTCTATACTGCTTTCCAGATTGGTTGCACCAATTTGCAGTTCCACTAGCAATGTTTGAGTGTGCCTTTTTCTCCACATGCTCACCAACACTTATTGTTGTTTGTATTCTTGATAACTACCATTCTGACAGGCATGAGATGAAATCTTAGAGTAGTTTTGATTTGAATTTCTCTAATTGCTAGAGATGTTGAACATTTTTTCATATGTTTGTCGATCAGTTGTATATCTTCTTCTGAGAAATGTCTGTTCAGCTCCTTAGCCCATTTATTGATTGGATTGTTGCTGATGGCTTTCTTTTGGGGTAATGAAAAGGCACTAGAATTAGATAATGGGGGGGTAATTGCACCACTTTGTGAATATATTAAAAAACATTTAATTTAAAAAAAGCATGAATGATCACTCCTGCCACTTAAGTCTCACTCTCACAATCTCGGATTGACCAAGAAGTTCTAAGAAGTTCTAAGACCCCCATCACAAAGTTTGGTAGACTTGATTTTGTTCATTTTTGAAAAAGAGTAACAAAAAAATAAAACAACATATTACTCCATAGCTAAATTAATCATGAAGAAATCAGATACTCTATTGTGCAAAGAATATTTCTTAAGCATGCATATTAATAGTTCTGTGAATGTCTCAAACCAAAAATTAGCAGAAAAGCAGAACATACATGGATTGCTACAATGACCAGAGAGCACACATACCTCTCATTGCCCTATCATTATGTCCTGTGAAATGTCTTTGTTCTCAGCAGCAGGATTTCTAGTGAAAAAGAAATCTGAAAGTCTTGACTGACACAGAGCTGAGAGAATATTTGGCTGGCCATAATTAGAGTTAGGAATGAAAAAATGTGGAGCTTGCTTCTCCATTACCTAACAGATAGATGAATTATATTGTCTCAAAGACTAGGTCAAAACTATTTTTAAATTATGTGATGCAAAAAAAAAAAATCTTACCTGAAATTTTTGTATTTTCTGAACAACATTTCTTTAGTTTGTTGGAAATCTGGAAACCAACATGACAGCTTCATCCCTATAACTTTAGGTAATATTTTAGGAAAAAGGATTATTATATCTTATTTTTGGTTGTGTTATTGACATTATAACCAATCAGACACACAGTTTCAAAGCCTAAGTCAAAAATTGACATGCAACCCAATTCAAAAGTATGAAAGATCCCTGTGAAATAAATACTGAAAAATATATTTCCAAAGTTTCCTATCAAAATTATCAAAGTATTTAAAAGCAATTATTAACAAATTTTTAAAAAACCAAAACATACTGAAAATTTTTATATTTTTATGTATGTGGTTGTCATAACACTGTCAAGGATGTTTTTTACCATATTTTTTACAAAGCTGAGCCAATACCAGTAGCAGGTATTGCTCAACTAAATCAAAAGCAATCAAAAGGCATGTAGGCAAATACAATGGGATTATAATAATTAGCCTTGCTCACAATAGAAACTTCAGAAGGAAAAACATACATATCACTGGATTTCCTAATTCCAAATTTAAAGTCTACTCATAAATTTTAAATATGGCTATATTGACAAAATGTGGTCTATCCATTCAATCATTCCTGATTATTTTTTGAGCACCTAACACATACCCAGCTTGTCTGAGACCTGGACATCAAGTTAGCAGAGACTTAGGCTGACAAGATCCCTGCTTATTGAATGTTTAGCTTTCATTTTAATTTTCAAATTTGTTTAAAATATAGTATTTTTATTTAATCAAAGAAAATATCTTTTTTTTTTTGTTTAATATAAAGGTATTTTGTGAATGTTGGGAAAATGAGAGGAAGGACCTTCATGGTAAATATACATCAACTTCAAGGAAATAAAATACATGTGCGTAATTCATCTCCGTTTCACCTCAGAGGGGTCACCAAATTGGTGACTTTTCTAGGGGTTGATATGCAATTTTAGGGTGACTTTCACTGTGGTGAAGTTCATTCCACTGTTAAACCATAATTGTCCTCAGTCCCTTGGCTGAATTATCCCCTGGTCTCACCATCTGGATTCAGGTTATGATTTATGATCTCTGATGCCCAATTCCAAAATTCAAAGGCTTTGAGAACTAAAAACAATTAGGGGGCATTTGTTTGTTCATTTTTATTATGCTAGGAGTCAAACTTAGAGCCTTGCACATGCTAGGCAAGCACCTTACCAATTGAGCCACAACACCAATCCTGAAAACTACTTTTTATGTTTGGCCCAAATTTATTTGGCAGTAAAAATTAATCCAGATCCATCCATAAGGCCATCTTAGTTTTTCATAAATTTAGCACACTTATACATATGTTCAATCATAAATATATTAATGTGTACTGAGTACATACTACCATGTATGCTGGGTATAGTACATGTACCATATTATCTTTACAAAATTTTTAAGAATATGAATTATGAAATATATCTGAGCCAAGGTTTTCATATGAAGGATTATAGGCTTACTGAAATATTATGATTTTTGAGAGACAACTATGTCCCTTTATATTGTTATTTTATTGGTGTGAAAAGCTATTGCATTAAAGATTTCAATTAGTGAAATGACTCTTACAACTGGCATTTTTGAAATATGAATAATAATAAGAAGAAAATGTAGGTGTATCAATTATAAGAAATGTACCCTCCAGTGAAGAATGTTAAGACAAGGAGAGTCTGTATGGGTAGGGGCATCAAAAGTATTTTGACAGATCTAAAATGTATTTTTCTTCTCTATATTTTTCATTCAATTTCTCTATAGATCTGAAATTGCTCTAAAAAATAAAGCCTATTTTTTAAAAATTCATTTAAAAAAAAAAACAACCAGCTTTCCCCATAGTAGTACTGTAGCTAATGGTGCTGACCTTGGGCAGCCTCTGACATAGGTTTGATTTAATTAGTATTATCAGCATTTAGAGATATCGATGCCTACTTCAAAGGGTATACCACAATTCTCATAGCTAATCCTTATAATACCTACAAAAATTAAATATTAACCCCTCTTCTGTGATGAGACGTGCATGCATTCAGTGATATTTTACAAACCTCAAGCTGAGACTGGACCCACTGTGTGGCCCACTGATTTCCCATTCATTCATTACATATAGCAGTGTATTCATTGTTGAATGTGAGCCATGCTGTGTCCTGAGAAGAATAAAGACAAGTTAGAATTTGAGAAGAATAAGAACAAGTTAGAGTTTGTAAAGAGAGTGTGACCATCCAAATTGTAGAGACTCTGGTGACATGTTAAGATGTCCTGGTGAAGTATGGATGTTTACTAGAAGCAAGGCCAGGGTGGAGCTGCCACCTGGAATTAGACCTGCCCAAAGGACAGAGACTGCTGGAATTTAGGCTCCAACCAGCAGCAAGGACTTAGCAGCTCCCAGGATGGAGGCAGGTTTATCATCTGTTGACCCTGCAATTTTTGTCTGAGTGTTGGACAAATTTTAGGATGCTCACCAAGCATGGATGTTGGTAACCAGTTGTGCAGAGCATAACATTTTGAGGACAGCAGAGCCCTAGATCTGGAGCTAAGTCTCACCCACCAAAGGAGACTATCATTTACAGGATGAGCACAAAATATAAGACAGAGACATAGGCCTCATTTTTCAAAATGCATCAAATAAACTGGTTATTAGAATAGAAACCCAAAATGGCAATCTAAGAAAATCTCAGGCAGGAGAAAAAGAAAAAGAAGGCAGGACAAAAAGAAATTGGGGCTTGTAAAGTCCAAACCCAAAACTGAGTTATCAGATCTGGGGCCTACATTGGGGTTAGAGGGCTTAGTAGTGAGACACCATAGCCCTGTTCAGGACTGCAGTGCCCTGGCTCAGGGTATAATGCACAGTCAGAATTCCATCCCAGAATTCAAAGTTAGGACTTTTGCAACCTCACTTGGGATAGAGGATGAGAGCTGTAGAGCCGGAATAGGAGCAGCACATGGAACTCCTACCTTAGCTTTGCAACTAGGCAGTGATGGGAACTGAGCCAGGACCTGAGGAGGCTGAGTGAATTCAGGTTGAGGAGCTGGTGGGGAGGAGCAGTGAGGCAGGGCAGTGAGGCAAAATGAGAATAAACCATTGAAGTGGTGTTTAAAACCTTGGGAAAGCAAAGGAAGTGATCATCAAGGAATAAAGCTGGTTGTGGTTTGGAAAAGGTAAGTTTGGGTCCAGACCTTAAAGGTCCTCAATGTAGGTGGATGGGTGAAGGGAAGAAAGGGTTTGAAATTGTGGACAAGAGCAGCAGACACCAACGTGGAGTGGCCTAAAGAGGCTAGGTGTGCAGGTGAAGTAAGCCATGCAAGATTAACAGGGTGGCTTAGACAAGGGGAAAAGATGAAGTATCAAGATATCAACTTTAAAATATGAATTGAGAAATGAACTAGAAATAGTCTTTGGTGCAAGAAAATAAATGGAAATTACATTTGGGGTGACTAATTTTGTAGCCACACTACCAATAAAAAAGGAAAGACCACGAATATCACTATATTCATTCCAACTATAATACTATTATCCATTCTGTTGACTGCTTCTTCTGCTGAATACCAATAATGATCACCACCCCTGAGAAGGACCAAACATAATGGGTCTCATGTTTGCCAGACTCATCTTCACAAGGTAGCCAGAAAGTTCTTCCAAAATGCCCGCCTATTTATATGACTATCTTGTCAAAATCCCTAAATGGTGTCCTATACCCCTTAGGGCAAATGCCAAGCTCTTTCCATGGGCTAAAAGTCTCAGAACTTTCTGGCTCTGTTGCCTTTCTGCATATTCATCCTGCACTATTTTACACATCAGGTACCACATCCCTTCTACCCTGTTTTTAAAAAGTGGGTTAAGAAACATTTCAAATATACAGATATGTATTTCTCCTTATGAAGAATAATCTAGTAAATAAACAAATTCCATTACCCAGCTTAAGAGAGAACAGTTTTATGTATGAAGAATTTTTATATATAAAGAGTTTTATATATAATAAGAGCTACCATGTTAGCTATTCCTAAACATATTGCTCTCCTGACTTCTCACAGCTAATTGCTCTCCTTAATGTGATGTTTATATTTCACATGATTTTATGTTTTAGCAAATTCCAGAAATATAAAATACTTGTGTGTTTTAAAACTCATTTGGTGTTCAACATCTCTAGCAATTAGAGAAATGCAAATTAAAACTACAATGAGATTCCACCTCACTTCAGTCAGAATGGCAATTATCAAAAATATAAGCACTCATATTTTGCTAGTAGGACAGCAAATTGGTGCAACTACTCTGGAAAGCAGCATGGAGATTACTCAGAAAACTTGAAATGGAATCACCATTTGACCCAGTTATCCCACTCCTTGGATTATACCCAAGGACTTAAAAGCAGCATACTATAGTGACAAAGCCACATCAATGTTTATAGCAACTCAATTCATAATAGCTAAGCTATGGAACCAATCTAGGTGCCCTTCAACAGATAAATGGATAAAGAAAATGTGGTATATATATATACACCATGGAATATTGTTCAGTCATAAAAAGAATGATTTTATAACTTTTGCCAGTAAATGGATGGAACTGGAGACTATCATGCTAAGTGAAATAAGCCAATACCCCCCAAACCAAAGGCTGAACATTCTCTTTGATATGCTGATGCTAACACGCAATAAGGCAGGGACAGGGATAGAAGTTCATTGGATTAGACAAAGGGGAATGAAGGGAAGGGAGGGGGAACTGGAATAGGAAAGACAGTAGAACAAATTGGACATAACTTTCCTACGTTCATATATGAATTCACCACCAGTGAAACTCCACATCATACAACCACAAGAATGGAATCCTAATTAGAATAAGTTATACACCATACATGTATAATATGTCAAAATACACCATACTGCCATGTAGATCTAAAAATAACAAATAAAAAATTAAAAGCAATTTTTAAAAATAAATACATAAATAAAAGTAAACATATTGGAATTCTACTATATTATATTTTCTATAATATAGGGAGTTGGCCAGACCACGTTTAAAAAAACTTGATGACATGGATACTCTATTTCATTTTTTCAGTTGAAGACATCACAATAGTAATCTATTCTCCCATTGACAGAAATTGAGTTTGGTTCCTTTTTTGCTATTGTGAACAGTGGTACTGTGAATACTCTATACACACCTTCTGGGGAATAAATATGAAAATAATTAAGAGTGAAATTTCTGGATCATCAAGTGTTTTTGTCAATGTTACACATATTCCCAAAATTGTTTCCAAGGTTATATGAATATTTGCTTCCACACAAGTATACTCACGTTTTTACAAGTACTCCCAGCATTGTGAAAATTTTAACTTTACTAATGTATATGGTATAAAAAATACTCAGCTCGTTTCACTTTTTTTTTTTCACTCTGATTATATGGAAGTTGGAGTTTGTAAGACTTCTTTATATTTGCATTACAAAACAGTTATTGTTGTGAGAAATGTTTATGCCCATATTTTTGTATGTATGTGAGTGAGGGCATTTCAGAAATGAGTATGGAGAGATTCAGAATTAGAGAGCTGTTTTCATACTGCAGGGGTCAGAAAGCTTTTGTCTTTCTGTCTCACTTTTTTTGAGTTCTGATCACATTATACACACACACACACATACACTTACCAGCATCCTCTTTTTCACTTAGCATTTTAATATATGCATTGTTCTAGTAATTTAAAATTTTTTAAACAACAGCACATTTAATGCTGATGCAATCATATCATGTAGGGTGTGACATAGTTGAGCCAACCTCTCCTCTAGTAACTGCCTGTCTGGGTTGTTGTATGTCTTCAGTTATGAGTCAAGCTAGAGGGTGTTACTATCTCTATTCAAAGCTATTTTCCAGTAATCCATTCCTAGAAAGTGGGATCACCCAGTTTCAGGGTATGGGTATTTTATCACACTTCATACAAACTACTTTCCAAAATGCTGTACATTTTTTGATTTGCTAAAAATTATTAAGCACATATTTAAATACATGATTAGAAGGGTTGAGTAAATATTTAAATGTACCTAGTACTAATTAAATAAGAGTGAAATTGTGTGTTTTACTATTGAGTCAGAGCACATCTTCATAGCTTTGTAAATAATTGTGTTTCGCATGATTTTGCTCAGCTAAGGAATTTTTTTCCCTCTGGGGAGACAGCCGACATTTTGATTGGCAGTACTAGTTCTCCCTCCCTTCTGTGCAGTGCTCTGTACACTAAGAACTAAAGTCCTGGAAACTATATCCCAGGACCCCAGGCTCTGCCAGTAAGACTCACTCACATGAGATTTGTAAAATCCAAAGGAAAGGCAAGTATTTCTCACCCTAGCCGTGAGGCTGTCATGTGAGCTTTAATACAGAGTGGCTACTACTGTGCCTTTTGCCCCTTGACTTTGGAGCTACAGGAAACTGTGACTTGACTTTAGTTTCCTAACATGGCAAATCAGGAAACATCTACAAAGAGCCTACTATCTTTATTCCTACAAGAATTCTAATAGTTGTGTAAGTCCCTGATAACTATATTCCTTTCTGCTTAAACTACTTAAATTAATTTCTCTTTTCCTAAAGTATAGCTAGAACAAAAGATTAATCACAGAAAACAAAGCTTCAAAGAGGAGACTCTTGGATTGGTTATCTGCTGCTGGACTTGGGTGAGTTTGAAGCATGATGACCTCATCCTCAGTTGAGAATGAAAAACCTTCAGTCCGTGGCATGAACAGTGTTGGAAGACAAAGTGGTACCTGGCACCGGTCCCCATGGTGATAAAGAGGACAACAAGACTGATTAGAATGGGATGGTTCTTTCCAGCCTTGAGAACATAAAGAAAGAAATGATCCACAACTAAAACTCCACGTGATGTAAACTCGACAGACCAATCAACCCTCTTGACTAAGTTTGGATCTATAACATTATAATTCAGTAAGGTGAGCTTGTTTGACATAATGACCACAAAATAAAATAGTACAACTATAGACTAAAAAAAAAGGAAAACAACAACCTCAAGAATAAAATCCTAAGCTTACAACAAGAAAATGAAGAAGCTTTCTGTTTACCCAGAAAGAAGCTTTTGTATCTTATAGATTCAACCCTTATTATATAACCAAAATTCTGATCCTTCAAGTTGAATCACACAAAAGTTAAACTCATTGACCTCCATTTGATGTACTTAATTGTGTGTCAACTGGACTGGACCTAAATATTTAGTCAAACATTATTCTGGGTGTTTCTCTGAGGGTGCTTTTGGATAAATGTAACATTTAAATCAATAGACTGAGTATAGCAGTTGGCTTTCCCTAATGTGGGTGGGCCTTGTTCAACCAGGTAAAGGTCAAAATAGGAAAAAATGGCTGACTCTGCCTGTATAAGGATTCCTCTTGCCTGTCTGTTTTTGAGCTGCTACAAGTTTTCCTCTGCCTTAAGATTCACACCCAAACATTTGCTTTTCCTGATTCTTGAGCATGCCAGCCCACAGACTAGAAGTACACCAGTCAACTATCCTGGGTCTTCAGCTTGCCGACTGCAGGTCTTAAGACTTGTCAGTCTCCATAATTGTGTGAGCTAATTTCTTACAATAAATCAGTCTTCCTCTTTCTCCTCTTTCCAGTTCTCTATATATCCTTTTGTTCTGTTTCTCTGAAGAACCCTAACTAATACACCAGTTAATCTTGAGGATAGAATGTCAGTCATAACTGCCTCCAGACTTATAGAGTCTTTTGTCCCAAAAGAGAAATCTGGATCACAAGAAAATATTTGCAATATTTTGCTGCATAATATTTGACAGGAGCATGGGAAATATGCATAGGAGTATATTCCCAGAGCGCTATTCCAGAAAGAAAGGATCATAGCATTAGATTGTGTGAGGTGTGTTGATACAGGTACTCCTGCTCAAGACTCTGATTTAATGTATTAGTTTGAGGAGCTTGGAGTAGCTTTAATAGTTGCTTCTTCAGTTGCATGAAACCTGGACAGTGTTGATTACAATTAATGGAGATGAAACAATAAAACTTCTTTGATAAAATTTAAAAAAATAAATTAAATAGTGAAAGGCTCAAAAATAGATACATTGCACTGGATTCTTCCCGGGTGAGATTCTCACCCACCCCATCATCATTTCCCTCAGGAGACCCAGAGAAACACCCTTTCATCACACAATGTGGATAGCACTGCCCTGGATGCTCTGCAGACGCTCTCCTCTGAAGGCTGGGGAAACGCACAGTAGAAAACAGTCTAAAAAGAGGAGGCCAGTTACTTTACCTTTTACCCTCCATGTCCACAGTCAGGGGCACATTGCTTGGTGGGCCTTTTTGAATTTTGGAGGCTATATAAACATTTTTTAATGTGTCGTTCTAACTCATCTACCAAGTAACCCATTTGGGTGCCAGTTGAGTAGATGTTATCTGGTCCACCAAGTCACTGATGTTGGGTGGGCTTATAGTACATACTTTGAAGAAAGCTACAACTACAACTGTACCAGAAAGTGAATAGTTACTTGAGGAATGGGATATAGTTTATTCCAAAACTCTGTGGTTCTCCACTTGGGGTTTACCAGAGGTTAGATTCTGCATCTCAGTCTCCTACAGCCTGCTGGAGCTCCACTGCATCTGCTGGGTCATGAGAACACATGGCCTCACTAATTTTTCTGAATTCTGGCTATAGCAGCTATTGAATAATCTTTTAAATTTTACTTGAAAATATTTTTCCTTTTTGTAAGAGACTATATACCTTCTAGCAATCTTTTTTTAATGGATTGGATTAAAGTTAATATTATTATTATTTTTTCATTATTTTCTCACTTGTCTTACAATTGTTTTTTTTCCTTTTTATGATTTAAAATGTATTTTATACCTTGTATCAATTTCACCAAACCCACTAGTAAGAATTAACATGTCAGAATGCTTTCCTTGGCTTATTGATTGGATTCATAACTCAAAACCTTTCTCTGCATTTGGATTAACTGTGGAGGTGTTTATAAAAGTACATTACTCCTGGTCTACTCTTGCTGATTCTGAAACCATAAGCCTGGGGAGAGCCAAAGCAGTATCAAACGCAGTTTAGACCTCTGTTCATACCCAGGAATTTTAAACAAAAAGTGAGTGTTCAAATTAATTATTATTATTATTATTTTTTTTTTTTTTGGTACCGGAGATTGAACTCAGGGGCACTCGACCACCGAGCCACATCCCCAGCCCTATTTTGTGTTTTATGTAGAGACAGGGTCTCACTGAGTTGCTTAGCGCCTCGCCATTGCTGAGGCTGGCTTTGAACTCGCAATTCTCCTGTCTCAGCCTCCCTAAGTGCTGGGATTACAGGCTTGAGCCACCACACCCGGCTTCAAATTAATTATAATAGTAATTTCCCTGCATTGCAATTTCTTCTGCATATCCTTCAGTGTCTTGGAAGACTGAAACTTAGCAAATGGCTTACATTTAACTAAATGACTTTAAGGTTACCTAAAGAATAGCAAACAATTGTGGTGTTAAGCAGCAAAATCATCTGAAGAAAAATCATGAAAATAATGTTACACATAAAGACAACAAAATGTGGTACTTAAAAGTTATTCTGTGTAGGTTTAAAATACATAGCATTTGGATTCAATACTATTAGTAAAGAACAAGACTGCCATTCCCACTGGTGGACTGCTTAATCTTATCAAAGCAACATAATGTTAGAAATGAATACCAACAAATATTAATAAGAATTTGCCTGTGAGGTTCTTTGTTAATTAATGTTGATTTTTTCATGTTTTTAGTATTTTGCAATCATCCCTAAATTTGAGTTATTTTTCTGGGGGAAGCTAAATGATCTAAAACTTCAGAGGAATTATCAAAGTCTTACAAAACAAACTATTATCAGTCCTAATGCAAAGAAAATCTAATAGGGACAGAATACAATGAGGTGGAATTGGGTGTCATTTTGGCACTGGCACATGGGTGACAAACTAAATTATTAATGTTGGTATGGTTTTAGTGTCAATCACTACAGAATCCAATGGGGTCTTTCTACCTAGCCAACAAATCACCGTTGATAACATTTGTAGATTCAAATATGGGGTAGGTTAGAGGTGGCATAACCCAGGTAGTCATTAGAGGTGTGGCTGCTGTGGAGGAAGTCATTGCACGGCTGGAGTTTCTGTGAGAAGGGTGATATCAGCACTCACATGATGTGGCTTCGCTTTAGGCATGGCTCCTGGTTGTGCTGGCTGTAGATTCAGCAAATGGGCTGGTTCATCTTGTGAATGTGCATTCTGTGGGCATGATGTTAGCTGTGGAAATTGCAGGCTCAGCTGAAATGGCAGTGGGTAGCTTAATTTGACGTAACAATAGTCACAGATTCAGTAGACATTGATAGTGATTTCGGAAGCTGTAGAAGGTTCACTTGAACTACTGGTATGAGATGGTTGAATTGACATGACAGTGATCACGGCAGCTGCGTAGTAGCAGGATCAGCAGCAGTTATTGTTATGAATAACAATATTTCACTGAAATTATGTTTCTTAATGTGATTACAAGATCAGTGGAGAGTGTTCCTGTTGTGGCTGTAAACTTATTTGAAATGGTACTAACTCTTGTGGTAATGGATTTTTTCTTGTTTTTATTAGTGCATTCTAGTTATACAAAATAGCTGGTTCATTTTGATATATTCATAAATGCATGTAACGTAATTTATTCCATTTCAATCCTCAGTACTACTCTCCTCTCCTCCCTCCCCCTGATCCCTTTCCTCTATTCCACTGGTCTTCCTTCTGTTTATTGTTTTTCATTTGCACATTATATTTATATATAAAAGTGGAATTTCTTGTGTTATGCTCATACATGCTAATTTGATCACTTTCATTTCATAGTTCCTCGCTGATCCCATCCCTTCTCCCTCTCCCTGGATCCCCTTCCTTTTTTCCACTATTCTCCCGTCTATTTTCATGAGATTCCCCTTTTAAGGATTCCTTATTTCTCTGTAGTTTCCACATATGAGAGGGAAAAAAAATTTGAACCTTGATTTCTGAGTCTGGCTTATTTCACTTAGCATGATGCTCTCTAGTTCCATTCATTTACCAGCAAATAACAGAATTCATTCTTATTTATGGCTAAGTAAAACTCCATAGTGTATATATACCACATTTTCTGTATCTATTTGTCTGATGACAGACACCTGCACTGGTTCCATAACTTGGCCATTAGGAATTGTGCACTAATTACTCTAACATTGGTATGCATGGATCACTATAGTATAATGATTTGGATAGGGTATGGGTTTCAATTATGTGGCAATGAAGTTATGGTGGCTACTGTGGTTGTAGTTTTAGTTAAGGGCATTGCTGTTATTATTTTGGCCATGTATCCAGTAGGTATCATGGTGATTTTTAGTAGTGCAGTTGGAGCTGTGTGGAATGCTGCAGTCAGAGTTCAGCTGAAGGAGTTCTCATGGATATTATAGCTGTCAGCTCATTAGAAATTGAAATTTGTAGGTTTCATTGAAGTTTTGGTGGCTGGAATGGTTAGCATCCCAGAAGAAATTATAGCATTTATAGTTTAAGTAAAATAAAGCTACTTGTAGTTTTAGTTAACCTATTGGTAACTGTGGTGGCCCTATGTTCAGTTGATATGGTAGTCATAGCCATTGTGGTAGTACATTTGGGGGGATGCCTGTTGTGCCAGTCAATTCAGTTGTTAGTGGTCATTGGTTCAGGTGAAAGTGGTGGTTCTTCTGGTAGTTGTAGTTTCAGTGAGGCAGTAGTAATGTTAGGTATAATCCAAGTGGCTCCTCTGTTGATGCAGTGCTACCTTCAGATTTAATTGGCATATAGTGATTGTTACAAGGTTATAATTTCAGCTGATGTGGTGGTAGTGGAGACTGTAATGGGTATGGTTAAAGTATGGTTAGTGTTCTGTATGATAGTAGGTGAGTGGGAAATCGCAGTGGTAGTGATAACTATTATGACTTCATATTCAGTAGAAGATGCAGTGATTACAGATTTTTTTAAGTAGCTGTTGCAGTTTCCACAGAGATGGGACTGTTTGCAGGTTTGCTTATCCATTGGTCACACTACCCCAAATTAATCGCTACCAACATTGAACTGACAATCAATTAAACTTGAACTCAACTGAAGTGGTAGTGGTAGTGTTGTGGCAGCGTGTCTGATGGGGTGTCTGATGAGTATAGCGGTGGCATGTTAGAGGTCTTTGTAGTTATAGGCAAAGGTACAGTCGTTGTTCCTACTTTTGGTTACAGACTGAGATGTAATGCAACTATGCACTAGTTCAGTTATTGTAGTGGCAATTGTTGTATTAATTTGTTTAGTTGCAATGGGGCTAGTGGTGTCCATTATAGCTGTTAAGTTCAGCAGACATTTTGTAGCCTGCTCAGGTTAAGAGATCCTAGTTGTTGCTAAAAGTTGACATAGTGCTGCCTTTAATTTTCTGTTCAGCTGGTGTGGGTTTCCTGACTATTCTAACTGTAGGGCTGGCTGCAGTGGAGAAGTAGGCTGTGGAGCTCAGTGTCAGTGCAGGTGTTGTGGCTGTTGTAGCGAGTTTGATTGTGGTAGTGGTCACTCTAGGTTCAGGAGTAATTATTCCAGGCTTGGCATCGCTGGTGAGTATATGGATAACAACTGACCCAGGGTTATTTCCCCCTTTATGCACCAGGCACAACTTGAGTACTCTGATTTTGGTTGTAATTCCATGCTAAGAAGGCAAGCCAGGAATATTTTCCACAGAAAGTAGACACTTAAGAAATTATATTTCACCTATGAGGGATATGAAGGAAAACAAGCAGCATGGATTCAAACATTTCAAAGAAAATTTATTCTTTGTCTATGTTACTGAAAGTGTAATTAACCAGAAAAATATATAAACATCAATACAGATTGGAGAATTTTCTAGTAATATATATATATTAGGGTTAATACCTAAGCTTCCATCCTAGGAAAAGATTGGTCTTATGCTTTGCCTAACTTTAGGAGGAAATGTCCACCAACTTCTCAGATATTCTTATATCTGGACTGCCAAATTAAAAATTAACAAAGAAAGAGTTGATAGAAATTGGTTAAACATTTATATGTACCCAACGTGAAGTCAGGAAATGGGCAGGGGACTCCCTATATCTGACAAACTCCAGAAGAGTAACAAAACACTTTCCCTTCTGATCCTGATAGTACCTGAAAGTGCTTGTTAATAGGTCCCCTTAGAGCCTCCCAGCACTGTGCATTTTAATGGGATTAGGTGTTGTTCCCAGCATGTTCTCTGGCTTAGTGTTTCAACTCAGATTACTCTTTAATTGCATGACAGTGAGTTGAGACTGCTCCTGTAGGAGTCTAGTTCCTGTGAGCTATTTTCACTTGGAGAATTGGAGAATTGCTCAACCTCTGTTTTCTTATCTGAAAGATGCTGATAATAAAAACAAATGACTTACAGAAATCATATAAAGATTAGTGTAAATAGAATAGCTTGTGATTTATGAAGCACTGTGAAGGGTATGGCTAGAGCTAGTTGATGGACACTAAGCCATACCATTGAGGGAGGCTTTTAATTAATGTCCCTGACACTAGGAGTTCTCATCCATATGCTTGGGATGATGGCCGAACTTACACCACAGGGTTTTTGTAAGGCTTAAACAAGACTATGCCTGCAAAGTGGGTGGAACATACCTCTTCCCTATAGTCAATTCTCTATAAATATTTGTGAGATGATGCTGATAATGTAAATACAAGTTATTGGATTTATTGGACAAGTAGCATGAACTAGAAAAAGGAATGTGTCTTTGAAGTCAGATGAACAAGAGTTTCAATTCCAAACCTGTAAGATCTAAAGTGAGTTTCCTAACTCCTATGAGTCTTCAATCTCCTTAATCTTAATGTGGTAGTCCTACAGAAAGATTTTTAAAGATATTGTAATTTTACCTCATTTTGGCCTTAATTAGAACAGTACAGCATAGTGATCAGAAATTTGGATTCTGACAGTTCAAGATGGAATATTTTGTCTTATTTTGTAAGCAGATCAATAGCTGGCAATTTCCTTAACATATGAAACCTCTATTTGTTTGTAAGAAAAAATATCCTATGTCAAAGGATAACTATAAGGATTAAGCCAGAGGATAATGTCCATAAGGCACTTGGTGCAATGCTTGACATTTAGTTTTTAAAAAAAATTACTGACAAGCTCATAGGCACTCATTCCTTCATGAGTTCAGGGCAATAAGAAAGGGGAATGAAAACTGATACATTCAAGAAGAATGGGGTACATCTTACTGCTAGAAAATATGAGTGCTAGTCTTGGGACACCCTGTTTGTTGTCCAGAGTGGTAGCTCTTGGAAGTCAGGGTTGGAAGCAGACATTGATCAACAAGGCCAGGGAAACAAGGGGCATCAGTGGGCACCAAGTGTTACTTCCTGTGCCTTAACAAAAGGAAGCTTTTAGCAAGAGCACAATAAGCACTGTCCCTACAACTCAATATAAGCAGTATTTTCATTTGAGTGTTTGTCAAAAACAGAAATAGGGTGGAGAGCAGGCAGGTTGGAACCTTGAAACACAACTGAGCTCCCAGGCTGAGTCCACCACTAACTAGACATGTGAATTTGTGTGAAAATATGGACCTTCCAGAAGGATATTTTCTCCATCTGTTAAACACTGGAAGACCAGATGGTAACTACAATATCCTGCTCAGCAGTAAATGAAATTTGCAAACAAGAACACTTTAACTAACTCCACCAGATCAAGGTCATTCTTTACTTCTCTTATATATGAAACATAAGAGTTTTTACATTATATCAAGAGCTAAGCTCAGGTCCTCCTTAATGAGCCTCGAAGCAGGGATGGAACAGATAGTATGGTCAATGCTGGAGCCCAGAGCACTCAACTAAACCTCCAGGCACTATGAGCAAGCAGTCAAAATCATATTTCTCCCTGGATGCAAGGACTCGGAGATAAGGATATGAGTGAGGGCATTATGTGGTCAGGAACACAGATCTGAATCCAGCACCAAGCCAAGGGGTAAAAATGGATGAGAGGGAGAAACAAGGCAGGAGTCCTAAAGGATGAAAGAGAAAGACAACAGCAAGGCTCAGAAGTGGGAGGGAAGAACAGATCCCCACAGAGCAGGGATCTGGGGACTGACAATGTTGTCTTCCACCTGAGTCTCATTTGAGAGCCCTGCCAGGTTATTTGCCACATCCTCCAACTCACCCTGTCTGAAATGAGAACCTTGGGCTTGACCTTTTACCTTTTTGATTACTGTATCTTTCTCTAGCTGTGTACATGAGCTTTGATTTTTCCAAGCACAACTTTGGCTCCTTGAAGCTAGGCTCCCACAATTACCATGGCTTCTCTCTCTGTGACTTGAACTGAAAACTAATTAAATAGTTTTTTGCACAGAAATGTTGGACACATGTAGCCCCAAACCTAACCTGTATGTGACAAAAGTCTCTCTTGGGGCATTGTGAGCATCCAAGAGTTCCCAGGTTGATACAAGCACCAGCAACATCCATACTGTATCACCAACAGTACCAGTTGATGGTGGAAACTGACATATTGATCTGTGGGCTGCCTGGTCACTGGGACTTGGGAAAGGCTGCAGGGAGAAGACTCTGGGAAAACAGGAGACCCACTGAGCTAAACTGTAGTAACTCTTACCAACATTATAACCTATATTTTAATATAATCTATATTTACTCATTGAACCAAGTAATTCTTCATGAAAACAAGTTTTCTTAGTTCTATATTGTGAAGATCACTACTATATGATCATTATTGTAACACAAGAACAAAAATGCAAAGAGTTTTCCTCCCAAATGATAAAATATGGTCAAATATATATTATGTATACAAATGCGATAATAAAATATATATTGGCAAGGAAGAATTAAGCCTTGAAAAGTCTTCATAGGGCTGGGATTATAGCTCAGTGGTAGAGCGCTTGCCTGGCATGCGTGAGGCCCTGGGTTCGATCCTCAGCACCACATACAAAGCAATAAAATAAAGACATTGTGTCCATCTACAATTAAAAAATATTTAAAAAAAAAAAAAGAAAAGTCTTCATAGAGTTGTCTTTCTTGATGCTCAGTCATTCAGCAAAATTCATTGAGCAATTTGACTTTCTTCCTTGATCTCTCACATGGATGGAGAAAAATATTTCTCTGACATTTTTTCATTATTCTTTAAATAGTTCATTTCAAATTACAATTTCATGTTTGTATCTTTTATCAAGGCAACTATAAATACTAAGCAAGAAGATGGTTCTTGAGTATGAAAAATACAATTAGCAAAATGATGTCTACATATGAACCGGGATTTCTTGATTTGCTGTGTATACAGAGTGTATTTAAAATTAATTTCTTAAATATGAAAAAAAAGAAGAAAAAAAAAGAAATTGTCACAAAACATATGAAAATGACACTCAACATCATTGATAATTAATACAATACAAATTAAAGCTACAAGATATCATTTCCCACTGATAAGATGCACATGCATTCAATAAAAATAAATAAAATTAATTTCTGATTTTCAAAGACATTAGAGTTACATGAGTACTGAAGATTCTAGAATTTATATCAAAAATCTATAAATAACACACCAAAACCTTGACATCAAACTTAAAAAAATACATTTTTAAAGCAGCTGGAGCCAGGATTGCATACTTAACAACTGTGTGTTATTATTTTTGTTTGTTATTAAATTGTATTTCAAAAAACTAATATTTTAGGCTAATAAATGCATAGAATAAATTTTAACCATGTTTTTAGTACCATAGGGCACAAAAATAAAAGATCAAGAGTTGGAAGGTTAATTCAGTGCTTTTCCCTCAACAATCATTACACATTTTTTGAGATGAATACATAAGCATTACCTCTCTGATGTTATAAGAAAATCCATAGGGTTTCCTCTTAAAACCAGAAATGGATCCACATAGGCACGATATGAAAATGTAACAGATACTCACAAACTGGTTTCTGGAGGGCTCAGTATGTACATGGTACCCACATTTCCACTCCACTCTTGAGCTGCCAGTATCCAAAGTTTAACTTCAGCACTATTTTTCATTTTGGTTGTTCCCTTTATAGTTCCAACCCTGAGTGATATTTGAGTTGAATGATGGCAAACTGACCAAAATGTATCATGTAAGCAATTGCATTACAAATTGATATTTAAAATTACATTTTAAATATCAGTCCCAACAGAGGACCCATCATAAGTCAGAAGCATTCATTACCTACACTAAGAAACAAGAAATCCAATCCTGCCCTTGCGAGGTGTAGTCAGCAACCTACCTCACAGAAGCAAATTGTGCTCATCTTAATACTTCCTTCTCTCCCCTGTGGCCATCATTCTTCAGACAGAATGAAGAACTTCAGAAGTTCTTCAAACTTCCTTGAGTTTGGGGCCAATATGTGATAGAATACTGAAGTCAGTGAAGTTTTCAGTTGCTTCTTTTCAAAATTAAGATGACCAATCTCTCCCTGCTTGCTGGTACCACCTCCTGAGACATGCATGGCCCTATAGCAGCCTTGACTCAAGCAGCTCCTAATACTCTGAACTTCCCAGTCCTGCGGTCCCAGCAGTTAGCAAAGAAAAATTCCTTGTGTATGCTTTCTTAGATCCAACTCTTTTCTAAAGGGAGAGCGTCATAGCCAAATAAATCAATAACTACTAATACATTTGTGAAGTTTCTCTTTTTTAAAAAACCCAACCCTTTAGTTTTTTGGTGAACTTTTGGCATTTAAAAAGTATGTAGTTAGGGGCTGGGGTTGTAGCTCAGTGGCAGAGTGCTTGCCTAGCACACGTGAGGCACTGGGTTCAATCCTCAGCACCACATAAAAAAAATAAAAAAAAAATAAAAGCATGTTGTCCATCTACAACTACAGAAATTTTTTTTAAATATATTTTTTAATCTTTATTTATTTATGTTTATGTGGTGCTGAGGATCGAACCCAGTGCCTCACGCATGCAAGGCAAGCGTTCTACCGCTGAGCCACAATCCCAGCCCCCAGAAATTTTTTTAAAGTATATATTTAAAGGACATTTGGGCAGGTATTCATTCCAAATTTTTCTTTTTATTGCAGAACCTTTGTATTCCTCTTTGAAAAAAATTTTTATTGAGAAATTTTAGGAATTAAGAAATAAACCAAGTATTAAACTGAAAATCTACCTGACAGAATCAAACACAAATGTCCAAAAAGACCCTACATAAAACTAGTGCAAAAATGTTTTTTTCAAGAATAACATTAGTATATTTTAAAGTTTTCCGAAAAATCATCTATGTAATAAAAAATAATACTATGCAAATGAAGCAATCAAGACAAATTAGTTTTGTTCTTTTTGTAAAGTGCTTCTGTCAGTATCATTCATTATCTAGACATCCATCAAACTTGTCAGATCAAAATTACTCCCTGACAGGCTAAAATGAAAAGATTGACGCTGCAAGTGTTGGTGAGATGTGTATCAAATGGAGCGCCCATGAATTCTGGTGGGAGTGGAGAATGGAAAGCCGTTTGGCAGTTTCTGCTAGTGTTATAGATACACCTGCCCTGCAGCCTAGCAATTCCACTCTTAAGTGTGTATACACAAGTGACTGAGTGTATAGAAAGACATGCACAAGAATATTCACATCCTTATTCTTAATATTCACAAACTACAAATGATCTAAACTCCTACAGTGGAAAAGTGAACTTTGGCATACTCATAGAATAGAATGCTAAATGATACTAAATAAATAAAAGGGACACACATACCACTTAAATATCAGCTATTACTATGGACAATATGGTGCATGGTCATTCACTATGTCTAGTGAAACAATCAGACACAGGGATGAGGCCAATACATGAAGTTCAAAAATGAGCAAAAGTAACCAGATGATAGTTGAGGTCAGAATAGTTGTTTATGTCAGAAGGAGAGGGAGCAGTTTATGGGAAGAAACTTGAAAGGATATCTGAAGTACTGGAAGTGTTCCATGTCATGATCTGGGTGATAGTTTTGGATGTGTTTGTGCAGGTGTACGTGTTGAGTTAATGCACTTTATGGATGTCAGCCCTCAATAAAAAAGAAAAGAAAGAAGACTGAACAGTTGGAAGTGAAATTGAAATGAGTAACCTGAAGTTTAGGAAAGAAAAGGAACACCAACCGTTTTGTTTATCTTTTTCATTGTTGTGACCAAAACACCCAACAAGAAAAAGTTTATTTAGAACTTGCAGATTCAGAGGACTCAGTCCATTAGATGGCCAACTCCATTGCTCTGAGCTCAAGGTGAGGCAACATATCAGCTCATGCCAAGGTCAGAAAGGAGAGAGAGAGAGAAAAAGAGAGAGAGAGAGAGACAGGCTGCAGGAAAGATGCACCCTTCCAGGGCATGTTACCAGTGACCCACCTCCTCTAACCATGTCCTACCTGCCTACAATTACCACCTATTCAATCCATTTAAACTAGGATGGACCAAATAAGTTGTAGCTCTCCCAATACAATCATTTTACCTCTGAATATTCTTGCATTAACAGGAACTTTTTAGTGCCACCTCATATCCAAACCATAACATTACCCATGTATTGTGAATCCTTGTTGAGTGTATCCTGTCTTTTTTAAAAACTATTTTTTCTATATTGATTTGTTTTGGTTAATTATACATAACAATAGAATCTGTTTTGATATATTTAGACAAGCAAGGAATATATCATATTCTAATTAGGATCTAAGTCTTATAGATGTACATGATGTTGAGATTCACTGTGGTATATGTAATTATGTACATAGGAAAGTTATGTCAGATTCATTCCACTGTCTTTCCTATTCCTATCCCCCCTCCATTCCTTTTATTTCCCTTTGTCTATTTTTCCCCTCCCCTGTCCTTTATTGTGAGTTAGCATCCATATATCAGAGAGAACATTCGACCTTTGGGTTTTTGGTCTAGCTCCCTTCCCATACCTCTTATCTTATGAGAGATCAAAGAGAATGGATATCAGTATCAATAACAGGTCCTTTGGAAAACAAGAAAGCAAGAATTAAATTCTCAGCATTGGAAAATATCCCAGCTAGCGGTCACTCTTAGTGGAGATTTCTGTTCATATCCCAAACTTAATGCATCTGAGGTTAAATCTGAGGTTGGAGTTTGGGAAAAGAAACTTAGGTGATAATTATACATCAAGATCTGAGACAACCTCAAGTGAAAATGCTTAGGTGAGTTGAACTCCCTAAAAGATATTTCAAGAGAAATGTTTTAATAAAGCTAATTTTTATTAAATTTAGAATCAGTTAACCATTTTAAATTAGTTAATTATTTAAAAAATTATTTACAGTCTATACATCATGCTGATTTATAAATGTTCAGTAATAAACAAAGAGATGACATCCCTACCCTGCTGGAACATTATATTACATATTGTTCAAATATACTCTATAAATTTATACTCTGCCTTAGCTTAAGGAATACCACTGGAACAAATGAAAACAAAACAGCATATTTTGGAGCCTCTAAAATAGTAAATGGTTCTCAAAATGGGAAAGGTTCCCAAGGGATATATGGCAACTAATATTTTTTTTGATTGTCACAACTGAAGGGACAAGTAAAGAATGCCACTAAATATTCTCCAGCAACAAAGCTCAAAATGTTAATAGTGCCCAGATTGAGAACGCCTGCTCTTGAATATGACGACCATGGAAAATATGTGGAAAGAGGAAGAAGGTGGGGAAGGACTTCCAAGGTACAGTAAAAACTTGATCCAGCTCAGAAATAAAATAAGGCCAATGGAGCTGGTGTGTGTCCTGAGAGAGAGGGAACTGTGAGGGGCTCAACTGATAAGAAAGTTTCAGTAGTCATAAACATGAACATTGCATTTAACCGATTCACATGAAAATCCATATATTCTTATAAGCCACAAAACTTAAGGACCTCAAATAGAAGAGAAATCAAACTGAACTTTCTTAAATTTTTGACTAAATATTTTAAAAATACAAGTTATCCTAAATAACCATTATTTTCTTTACCCTCATGGTAAAAGAACCCCCACATTTTTAGTTGGACACAGAGATACCCATAATAAATGTTGCATTTGCTCCCCCTGTGGATGCTAGGTGTGACCATATAACTTGAGTTTTCTACAAAGGGCTATTAGCCTAAGTTATGTAGGCAACTTCAAAGTTAATCATTTAAAAGAAAGGATCTCTTTCCTTTTTTTAATTCTTATGTTTTTGTACTCTAGTGGTCTTTTCTATTTATGTATAGATTTTTAAAATTAGTGCATTATGCATATACATAAGGGTGATTGAAATTCACTGTGGCACATTCATATACGTACATAGGAAAGTTTGGTCACATTCGTTCCACCATTCCTCCCTTTCACTTGCTCACAGCTGGAATGAAGATGAGGTGGTGCACAATCTGTAGCCATGTGTGTAAAGACAGCATCCTAAGGAGGATGGAGCAAGAGGAGGCAAGATGAGGAAGAGTCTGGACCCATTCCATTCAGCAAAACTCAAAGGCAGCCTAAAATATTGCTGTACCATGATACTAAGATATGCATATTAATTTGGTAGTAAGAGGCCATATCCATAGAGTAATTGAGATTCCATAAGCATTTGGTTGCACCTATGTGCTGTTTTTGTTTGTTTGTTTGTTTGTTTTTTGGTACCAGGGACGGGAACAGAAAGATATATCAAATTATTATAGGGAAATAGAAATTAAATGATAGTAGCAGTCCTTTGATATCTTATACAAAAGTGATGAACTAAACCACTACATTTTGAGCTGGAAAATAAAGTCAAAATTATATTTAGGTAATTAAAAATGCTTATCCACAAATAAATGTCATGAGCACTTTGTTAAGTGAAAAAAGCCATATTCAGAAGAATACATACTATATCATTACACTAATGTAAAGATAAGGGACAGACAAAGCTAATCCATGGTGACAGAATTCATAATAATGGCTACCTCTGATGATGACATCATCAAAATTTATATAATATAAAATTGATGTCATAACAGCAGCAAACAAATGACATTGCGCTGGAAATAACATATTGGGCTTTTCTTCGAGGCTGGCTACATATGTGTCATGCGGCTAATCATCCCTAATCATTCTCCCCTTCGTTCTCATAGAAGGTAAACTCTTAAGATGTTTACTGGATGCAAGGCTCACCAAGGATAACGGTTACATTGCCCAGCCTCGTAAGTAACGAGCTGTGGCCACATAACTAAGGTCTAGCCCTTGGCATGAAGGAGAAAGGTATGTATGCGTGAAATTTCCAGATTGTGCCCCTGGGAACAAGGAGGCAGGCCCTTACTTTCCTTTTTGCTTGAATGCAAAAGAGGAAAGGGAGTGGGTGAACCATCCCTGACATAGAAAGAAGGGCAACATCCTAGGAACAGCAGGGCAGAAGAAGCTTGGACCTCAAAAACCCTGGGAACTACTGCAGCACCCAACTCTTCTGCAACAGCTGAATCACATCCTTAGTAATATACTGTCTTATGATGGCACAGAGATACTATCTTAATTTGGCCCTGGAGCACCATAACCACAGTGTAGATAAAATTTCACAGGCATTCATTTGCATTATACCTTATTTTAATAGCCTACAGAGGAATAAATGATTTCTGATATCTGTGCAATAAATCAAATGTTCCACTTTCAAAATGCCTAATTGATAGAATCATCGCAAGACCTAATTACAAAGTACTAAAAATGCATATTATTGTAAAATTCTTATGATCCTTAGTTTGTCAAAGAACACTTTTTGCAGCTTATACTACATTGCTCAACAAAACAAAGTAGAACACACCCAAATTAATAAAATGTGCAACAAATGCATGGGTAAATGCAGGATTATCAATTCACCCAAAACTGTGGGCACATTTTGCACCCTACATTTGTGAAAAGAGTGCCCTTGCAGTTGCGTATCTTCCAGTCTTCACTGTCATATACTCTCCCTCCAATGGCCTTTTAGCCAAATGAATTTGCAAAAATTGCTAATTAATAAAGTGCTTAGTTTAACCATTCTTAATCCAAAAGAACGTGGTGGTCTCTTTCAGATTTATCTATTAGTGCTATGTAAAAGCACACACACACAAGAAAAACACTCCTTAGCTGAAATCAATAGACTATGATCTAATGATAATTATAATACCTTCGATTCATTGATTGGTTGAACCAGTATGTCAACTCCATTTCCCTGATTTTTGACAATTTTAAGGCAAAGAGGTTGCACTGCTTGACTGACACAGTAACTAATAAGTCAGACAAGAAGTTTAAATATATATTGAAGTTAATGATAATTATATTTCCAGTATCACTTGATTAATTTAAATGCACAAAGTCATTATAAAAATACACAGAAGATGCTAAGAAATTTTCAAAAGTCTTATCAGAATTGGTATTAATTCAATTAGTGCACTGAATAAAATCATTAAATGGAGAGAGAAAAAATGAAAAATTTTACATTCTGTTATGTAATTATCATAAAAGATGAGTGGTTATTTTACTCAATTTAATTTCCAATATCTATGATAGAATTAATTTCAACAGATTAAAATTAATGAAGCATTAGTTAGATAATATCTTACAATAGTAATAATTAGTCCTACTCAAAATAGAAATAAGCAGCTGAAAACTGCATTTAGATACATGTCAGTGATTTTACAAACCATGTTACACTATATTCCATTCTAGGTCTACTAAAAATGCCAAATGTATTTTTATCAGTAGAATTTTATCTTGTTTCATTCATTTAGTAAACACCAGACATTTTTCAGGGCAATGGGGATCTACACAGCAATAAAGAGCTAGGTGCTTGTCCTGTTGGAGTTTACATCTTGGTTTTATTGCAGTTGTTAATACTGTTTTATTTGCCTTTTGGTGATAATTGTTTAAATCAATTTAAATAGTAATAGTTGTGTTTTGCTTATGGATCATATTCATCGCATTTGTAAATGTATACAGTTACATTTGAGATGCAAGGACTGAAGACACTGAGGTTAAACCTCAGTGAGTGAAAGTGAATTCTACCCTTCAGCTTCGGTGTGCAACTTACACAAAGAAGTGGCCATGAGTCCTTCACTCCTTAAGGTTCAACATTCCCTGTGAGGCTTCTCTGTGTTGAATCAAAGGTTTTTCTTGGTAACTTTGACCTGGTTACCCTGGTTCTGTTTTTCTAGAGAGACTCAGAAAGTAAATCAAATTCTTCTTCTAAATAATAGTTGTTTATTATCTTGCCATCACAAATAAGTCCCTCGATATTCAAGACTTAAACACAGGGGGAAAGGCAAGGGGGATCTCCTTCTTAAAAGCTTAGCTGTTTTACTCTTACTTGAGTCTGATCATCACTTTTAATAGGAGACAGGTGAGAAAAACAAATAGCCCCATCTGTTGTCGCAAAGCGTCACTGCAGCCTCCTACATGGCTCCCAGCCCTGGGCAACACCTGCCAAATACTGCTACCAACTCTCCACCTGGCCAAATACTGTTACCAATACTCCCTGTGCAGAGGTATGTGCTCTATCAGTGGTGGCGCCCCTCTGATCATCATTTAATCTTCAAAAACCCTCTAAGAAATAAGAGGAGTTATCCAAATGTCTTGATGAGACCACAAATCTTAAAGAAACAAAGAGTTCACAGCAAAGTCTAGTGTGTGTCTCAGATTGCCCAGTCACTAGCCCAACAATCATTGATTAAGGTCATTCTATAATTATTTAATAATAATAGGATAAGAGAAGTTGTATGCTTTAAATTGGAAAAGTTTATAATATGTGGCTTATATTTCAATAAAACTATTATTCAAGAAAAACGATATTTAGAAATCAGCCATTAAAAGAGACTGAAAAAAAAAACATTGAAAAGGATTAAAAACACAAGTAATAACTCAGAATGTTAACAAGACTGGGCACCTCTGGATGTTGTGGCACATGCCTATAATCCCAGCAACTTGGGAGTCTGAGGCTGGGGGATCACAAGTTCAAGGCCACCCTCAGCAATTTAGCAAGACCTTAAGGGCTGGGAATGTGTCTCAGTGGTTAAGCACCCAGGATTCAATCCTCAGAGCCAAAGACCAGGCAGCAAGATGGGTGGGTGTCAAGGACTGAAAACAAACTATCCATTGGGGCATAGGTGAGGGAGTCCACACTCTAGGTAACAGCAACAATTGAACAAATCCAGTTGAGGATGCCAGGCATCCAATCCAAGCAAATGCTACAATCTCTGACTGGGATTTAGATAGATGATCAGCACTAAAATATTTTCAACGGAGAAGCCCATTTTCCCACTGATTACAGGAATCAAGAATCCACTAAGACCTCTGCTATTTTGCACTTTGTCAAGGTCTGCCAGAAGTCCATGGGACCTTAGGCCCTGGAGTTAGTTTATGAAAAAGACTCCATCTCCAGAGATAAGGCCTGAAAATAACAGAGTAAGATTTCAAGCACTACTGGGAAATAAAGAGGAATCAAATAGATACTGAACTCATCAGTAACATAAAATGGATCCTCAAACTATCAGAGGCTATAAAGTAGCTCACAGATAAGGGCTTGTAAATTACAGGGCTATGATGGAGTTGTCAGATTTGGGGATTCTCTGGGAGTTGGGGTGAGCCCTATGCTGTAACCATTGTGAAGGCTCAGGGTCAGCATGGGCACACCAAACTCTCACTCAAAGCTGCAGAAAGGAAGGTTCCAAGCAGAGTGATCGGTTCAGGACTGTCCTGTTTGGAGTGGTCAGAGCTTGGGACTTGCTTACTTGCTCACCTCAGCTGGGTTGAAGTTACCAAAAGATGAAAGTAGGAAGTAACCCTGCCCAGCACCAGAAGATAAGGGGATGGAGCCCTGAAAAGATTGTTTTCTCTAACGTCATTAGGACTGAGACTGGAGCAGCCAGTGGGGCAAGATAAAGGTTTCAGATGAGTGGGTTTATGCCTTCAATGTTGGAGACTATTTTAGTCAGCTCTTCATTGCTGTGACAAAAATATCTGACAAGAACGACTAAGAGGAAAAGTTTATTTTGGCTCATAGTTTCAGAGGTTCAGATCATTGCTGACTGTCTATATTGCTCTAGGGCTGAGGTGAGGCAGGGCATCATAGCAGGTCGTGGATTAGGAAAACTGCACAACACTTGGCATCCAGGAAGCAGAGAGAGGAAGAGGATCCAGGAAACAAGATAGTATTCCCAAAGTTATGCACCAAATAATCTCCCTCCTCTAGCCGTACCCTGCCTGCTTACATTACCACTCAGTAGTCATTTCAAATTATTAATCTATTAAATGGATTAATCCACTGATTAGTTTACAGCTCTCACAATCTAATCATTTCACCTATTGTTACACTGTCTCATGAACTTTTGGGGCACACTCCATATTCAAATCATAACAAGGACCTACAAGTGACTCAAGCAGAGTTTAAGATTGGGGTTGAAAATAAACATTTGGAGTGATGGTTTTCAAAGCATTAAAAAATAATGTAATTTCTGAATGAAGAAGCTGGTCACGGCGTGGAGAAAATCAGATCTTGGAGAACATCATTCACATGGATTAGGAGAGTGGAGGAAGGAGAACATTAGAGAAGGTAGGAGCAGCTGCAACAGATGCCAAAAGGAGTCCCCTTTGATTCAATAGATTGGTAGAGACTGGTGCAGGTATACTGAAGCTGCCATTAGAATATAGAGAAACTCAGCCGGGCGCGGTGGCTCAAGCCTGTAATCCCAGCACTTAGGGAGGCTGAGACAGGAGAATCGCGAGTTCAAAGCCAGCCTCAGCCACGATGAGGCGCTAAGCAACTCAATGAGACGCTGTCTCTACATAAAACACAAAATAGGGCTGGGGATGTGGCTCAGTGGTCGAGTGCCCCTGAGTTCAATCCCCAGTACCAAAAAAAAAAAAAAAAGAATATAGAGAAACTCTATCAAACATATAAAGTGAGGAAGTTGATGAGAACTTTGAATTTATAACTAGAAGAGATAAGACAACTTCAAGAAAACAATGTGATGATTGTATTTGAAAGAAACATTGGTGTGGGGGTTCCACTCTCAGGAAAGGAGAACTTATAGTGTATCCCTGAAATCATCTGATCAGTAAGAACAATATTCATGGTATTGTTTACTTACCACCTAGCCTACCATCACTTTGTACCAAACCATTATAAAAATCTCCCAACTGTCCTCCCCATTTCTACTTTCACAGTACCCCAAGCCCCCTTTCTCAAAGCATTTGCATTGAGAAATTTCCATCTCAAACTAGAGTGCACATACCACTCTCCTGCTCACAACTCCTCAGTGGTATTTCCTCGCTAGAGAGGAAACTCACTGAACTTGAGGATGACCTAGGAGACCTAAAGTGAGTTAGCCTCCATTTACTTCTCAAGCTCCATCATGCACTCATTATGCAACATTTGCTCTGCCTCAACCATGTTGTCTTCTAAACATTAAGAAATATTTCAAATATACAAAGACTTATAGACAATGTTACATTTAACCCAATGAAAGATTATAATGTAACTACGATTGTATTTGCTGGGTCAAAGTGTATGAGCATCTTCAACTTTACCCCATATTGCCAAATTGATCTCCAAATTTGTACCAGGTTGTATTCTTGTGATGATGTTCCCAGTTTTAGACCTACTTGCCAAAATTAGCTATTTTCAGATTTTGAATGTTGTCAGTTAATTGTGTAAAATGACTTCCCCTTTTCTCTTGAATTTGTTCATTCACTCTTCCATTTGTTCATGCAGGAAGTTCATTAATTCATTTACTAGGGACTACTTACTGTCTTCCAGGCCCTGGGAACAATGGACAAAATACCAGATTCCTGTCCTCATAAAGTTTTTGATCTCGGTCCTGCATACCAAAAAGGAAGGGTCCTCCCCCAAAATGTAGGTATTTATTTGGGATACAAAGGATGACATCTGGCTAGGGTAAAGATGAACTGGAAACATATTGACCCTCACAAAGAGGTAAATTCATGTTTGAGTGATCTCTTCCCCTCACTGAATTAAAGTGAACTATTCCTAACTCAGCTGCCTGCCAGAAGCAGATGTGAATCATTTTTTAAAGATTCCCTAATTATTTCTGTAATTTTTCATGAAAAACGTTAGGTATCCTAACAAAAATTGTTAGGCATGTAAGAAAAAAATATTTGTAGGAAAAATAAGAGAAAAGAAATAAACATCAAAACAAATTCACAGGAATAGAAGTATCAGAATATTAAGAAATGGACTTTAAAAAAATCTATGATAAACATTTTTGGGAAATGAAGGACACAAGGTGGATTTGGTAGAAATATGAAACTATATTTTTAATTCTAAAATTAGAAATAGAATAATTGCTATTAAAAATCAATGGAGTGCTTCATAGACAAAGTAAACACAGTTAAGGAGAGAAATTGAGCTCAAAGACACATCATCAGTAAAAGAATGAAACAAAAAGAGACAAAAGTTAGGGGAACATTATGAATCTAAAAGAATGTGATCTAAATCTATCTTTCCTATAAGAGAGGAGAAAGAGAATGAGTAGAAGCAATATTTAAAAATATAATAGGAAGCCAGGCGCAGTGGCTCAAGCCTGTAATCCCAGCACTTAGGGAGGCTGAGACAGGAGAATCACAAGTTCAAAGCCAGCCTCAGCAATGGCGAGGTGCTAAACAACTCAGTGAGACCCTGTCTCTACATAAAGCACAAAATAGGGTTGGGGATGTGGCTTAGTGGTCGAGTACCCCTGAGTTCAATCCCTAGTACCAAAAAAAAAAAAAAAAAAAAATATATATATATATATATATATATATATATATTAGAGATACTAAGCCAAAGATTCAAAGGTATTGAAAAATAAACCAAATCTATATATTATAATATATAGATTATAATAAACCAAATATATATATTATATGTAATATATATATATTAGGAGATACTAAGCCAAAGATTCAAAAGTATTGAAAAATAAACCAAATCTAGATTACTGAGTGTGTTAGTCAGCCTTCTATTACTGTAACAAATACCTGAGAGGAAATCAATTTATAAAGAGAAAAAGTTTATTTTGGCTAATAGTTTCCAAGGTTCCAGTCTATAATCAGCTGGCTGGGTTGCTTCAGGGCCCGGGGCAAGAAAGCACATCATGATGGAGAGTGCTTGGAATAGCAAAGCCACTCACTTCATGGCCAGGACACATCAAAGAATGGCAAAGGATGTAGCTTGGGTCTCACTAATCCTTCAAGGGCATGCCTCCAGTGGCCCAAAAGCCTTCTACTAGGCCCCACCTCTTAAAAGTTCCACAACCTCCTGAGAGCACCAAGCAGTGCCTAAACTTTTAGCATATGGACATTTGGGGGACAGTATAGATCCAATTTATCACACCAGATAAATGCAAATAAAATACTAACATTTAGGCATATCACATTTAAACTTTAAGAAATGAAAGATAAGATAAAAATCTTAAATGGAAAAGATATATTTCTTTCAAAGTAGAGAAAATGGATTGACAATTTCCTTGTCAATAGGAAAACTTTTGCTCTAAATGTGTGTGGCAAAAAGTAAGACAACCTCAAATGTATGGTACATTGTGCCAGCCTTCTTTTTTTTTTCTTTCTTTCTTTTTTTCTCCTTCCTCCCATTTCTGAATAATTTGCTACTAAAATCCATTAAGTAGGACAGAAAAAATCATGCATATGTTCCGGAATTGAGAGGAGCCACAGTGTTTCTGAGGGGACAGAGGGAGAAGGTAAGGAGGACATCATATAGGACAGTCTCCATGCTGAGCTTTTAGTTTAAGGGGGGTGAAAAGTCATCTGTGTTGGGAAGGCATGGTAACTAGGATGGGTCCTTAGTTACACCCAGAGAGAATTTGTCAAACAAGTCAATTAATTAAAGACAATAGGAGTCAAGTTTTTATCTGTTGGAAAATGGTCTTCAAAATAAATGACACAGGACTTTGTGATCTTGAATGCCCACAAGAGAAAATAAATGAATGGTGATCAATACCTAACATTCCATAAAATACAATTCCATTTGGATCAAAATTGTAATGTGAAAAGCAAAACAATAAACTTCATAAAATCACATTGGAAAAGGTATTCATGATCTCAGAGTCACAAACAGAGGACACAGAGAGCACCCACAGAGTGGAAGAAAAAATTCGCAATTCATGTAATTGACCACAAACAGATTTTTAATATAAATCAATAAGAACAACTCATGCAGCCAATTGAAAAGTAGCCAAAAGATTTACATAAGCACTTCAAATCAGAGGATAATCAAATGCATGGCAAGTAGATTAAAATACAATCAGCCTCATGAGTAATCAAAAAAATGAAATTAAAAGCATCATGAGATGACTACTGCACATCCATCAGAATGCCAAGGTTAAAAAGGGTGTCAAAACTGTATTGGTGAGAATATGCTGTAACCAAGATTCTCAAATAATGCTAGTGGGCATGTAGATTGTTGGAAATTCCTTTGCAAAATTATTTGGAAATATTTTTTAACTTTGAACATCCTCTTAACTTTTGACTCTGCAAATGTTCTCTAGTAAAAGCCTAATGTGTAATATGTGTATTCAAACATAAAATAATGTTTCACCAAGCAGCAAATGTTGTAATATCCAAAACTGAAAACACCCAGATGTCTATCAACAAATTGAGGTTTAAGGTGATGTTTTAGTTAAATCAGAAAACAGACAAGATTCAGTCACTGAGGTCAAGATAGCTATTGCAGGGAGTGTGAATTCAGTTGATGAGAAGTTATCAGTTCCTGACGATTCTGTTAATGTGATAATAATTTGTAGGCTCATTTAAATGGGAGTAACTTGGGTTGAAGGTGGATGATCTGTATATATTTGAAGTTCTATTGGTACCTTCAGTAGTGGCAGACTTCATGGTGGTGGCAGTGGCTGTGGTTGCTGCAGGCACTGTAGTGGCGGACTTCATGGTGGCAAAGGTGGCCATGGCTGCTGCAGGTGCAGTGGTGGCAGGCTTCATGGTGGCAGCGAGAGTGGTGGTTGCTTCAAGTGTAGTGGAGGCAGCCTTGGTGGATTCAGTGGGGGCCGATGTTTCTGCAGCTGCAGTGGTGGCTAGCTTTGTGGTGGTAGCAGAGGCCAAAGTTGCTACAGGTGCTGTAGTGGAAGCCTTCGTGGTGGTGGTGGGGGCCATGGTTGCTGCAGCTGTGTTGGTGGCAGCCTTGGTGTTGGCGGAATGGGCAGTTTTTGCTGCAGGTGTTGTGGTGGCAACTTTTGTGGTGGCACCCGGGGCTGTGGTGGCTGCAGCTACGGTGATGGTGAGCTTCATGGTGGTGGAGGGGGTCGTAGTTGCTGCAGGTTCATTGGTGGCACCAGAGGCCGTGGTTGATTCAGGCGCCATAGTGGCAGGCTTCCTGGTGGTGGCTGTGAAAGTGGTTGCTACAGTTGAAGTGGTGGCAGGCTGCATGGTGGTTGGAGGGGAGCTTGTTCCTGCAGGTGCTGTGGTGGCGGCATTGATGGTGTCAGGGGCGTTTGGTGCTGAAGCTGTGGTGGTAGTGGGCTTTGTGGTGATGCTAGTGGTGGTGGTTGCAGCAGCTGCAGTGGTGGAAGGCTTTGTCTTGGCAGCAAGGGTGGTGGTTGCTTTAGGTGCAGTGGTTGCATCCCTCTTGATGGCACTGGGAGCCATGGTTTCTGCAGCTGCCATGGTGGCAGGCTTCATGGTGGCAGTAGGGGCCAAAGTTACTGCAGGTGCTGTAGTGATGGCATTCGTGGTGGCTGCAGTGGCTGTGGTAGCTGCAGGTGCGGTGGTGGCAGCCGTGGTGGTAGCTGCAGGAGCCATGGTTGTTGCAGCTGAGCTGGTGGTGGTCTTCGTGGTGGCAGCAGGGGTGATGGTTGTTGCAGATGCGGTGGTAGCAGGTTTGCCGGTGGTGGTGGATGTTGTTGCAGGTGCGGTGGTGGCAGGCTTAGTGGTGGTGGCAGGGATGGTAACTTCTGAAGGTCCAGTAGTGGTGGGCTTTGTGGTGGCAGTGGGGGCTGTGGTTTCTGCAGCTGTGGTGGTGGCGGGCTTCGTGGTGGTGGCAGTGGTGGTGGTTGCTGCATGTGTGGGGGTGGCAGTTTTCGTGGTGGCAGCGGGGGCCGTGGTTGTTGCTGCTGAAGTGGTGGCAGCCCTGGTATTTTCAGCAGGGATGGTTGTTGCAGTTGCAGTGGTGGCAGGCTTGGTTGTGGCAGCAGAGGTGGTGGTTGCTGCAGGTGCGGTGGCGGCAGGCTTTGTGGTGGCAGCGGGGGTGGTGGCCGCTACAGGTGCCTCATTGGCAGCAGGGGCCATGGTTACTGCAGGTGCTGTAGTGGCATGTTTCCTAGTGGTGGCCAGGGCAGTGGTTGCTGCAGCTACAGTGGTGGCAGGTTTCGTGGAGGCGGCAGGGGCAGTTCTTACTGCAGGTGATGTGGTGGCAAGCTTTGTGGTGGTGGTGGCTTTGGTGGTTGCAGCAGGGGCCACTGTTACTGCAGGTGCTGTGTTCATGAGTTTCATGGTGACTGTGGGGGCAGAGGTTGCTGCAGATGCAGTAGTGGCAAGCTTCATAGTGGCAGTAGGGGCTGAAGTCACTGCGGGTGCTGTAGTGGCCACCTTGGTGATGGCAGCAGAGGTGGTGGTTGCTGCAGCTGCAGTGGTTGCAGGTTTCATGGTGGCAGCTGAGTTGGTTATTACTGCAGGTGCTGTGTTACTGCCTGCAGTTGCTACTGCAGGTCCAATGGTGGCAGGCTTCATGGAGGAAGCCGGGGTGGTGCTTGGTTCGGGTGCAGAGGAGGTGGCCTTGGTGGTAGCAGCCAGGGCTGTGGTTGTTGCTGCTGTGGTGGTGACAGGCTTCATAGTGGCAGAGGTGGCTGTAGTAGCAGGGGTCATTGTTGATTGGGGTGCCAGAGTGGCAGGTTTCCTTGTAGTGGTCGGAGAAGTGGTTGCTGCCGCGGATGTAGTGGAAGGTTTCATGGTGGCTGTAGGGGCAGTTGTTACTGCACGTGCTGTGGTGGCGGGCTTTGTGGTGGCAGCAGGGCCAGTGGTTCCTGAAGCTATGTGCTGGTGGCCTTGGTGGTGGCAACAGGGACATTTGTTGCTGAAGCTGTGGTGGAAACAGGCTTCGTGGTAGCAGTGAGTGTGGCAGTTGCAGCAGCTGGAATGGTGGCTGTCTTTGGGGTGGCAGCAGGGGCTGAGGTTGCTACAGGTGCTGTAGTGACAGCATTTGTGGTGGTGGTGGGGGCTGTGGTTGCCTCAGGTGGGGTTGTGGTGGCCTTGGTGCTGGTGCTTGTGGTCTTGGTGGTGGTGTCAAGGGCGTTTCTTGCTGAAGCTGTGGTGGTGGCAGGCTTTGTAGTGGTGGCAAGGGTGGAGGGTGCGTTAGACGCAGTGGTTGCATCCTTTATGATGAAACTTGGAGCTGTGGTTTCTGCAGCTGCCATGGTGGCAGGCTTAGAGTTGGTGACAGGGGTGATATTTTCTGAAAGTGCAGTAGTGGCGGGCTTCATGGTGGCAGTGGGGGCTGTGGTTTCTGCAGCTGTGGTGAGGGGTGACTTGGTGGTGGTGGTTGCTGCGTGTGCAGTGGTGGCGGGCTTCACGGTGGCAGCGAGGGCCATGATTGTTGCTCCCGAAGTAGTGGCAGCTCTGGTATTGGTGGCAGGGATGGTTGTTGCAATTGCATTGGTGGCGGGCTTTGTTGTGTCAGCAGGGGCGGTGGTTGCTGCAGCTGCATTGGTTTCAGGTTTCATGGTGGCAGCACTGGTTATTATTCCTGCAGTTGCAGTGGTGGCAGGCTTGGTTGTGGCAACAGGGCTGGTGGTTTCTGCAGCTGCAGTGGTGGCTGGCTTTGTGGTGGTGGCAGGGGCCAAAGTTGCTACACGTGCTATACTGGTGGCCTTTGTGGTGGCGGCAGTGGTCATGGTTGCTTCACCTGCGATGGTGGCATGTTTTGTGGTGGCAGCAAAGGTGTTTATTTCTGCAGGTGCTGTTGTGGTGGGCTTTGTGGTGACAGCCAGGGCCGTTTTTGCTGCAGGTGCTGTAGTAGTGGCCTTGGTGTTGGCAGCGGGCATGGTGGTTGTTGCAACTGGAATGGTAGTGGCCTTCCTGGTAGCTGCAGGGGCAAAGGTTGTTGCAGGTGTGGTGATGGCAGGTGTCCTGGTGGTTGTGGCAGGAGCGGTTGTTACTGCAGGTGCTGTGGTGGCAGGGATCATGGTGGTGGCGAGGTTGGTAGTTTCTGCAGGTGCAGTGTTGGCAGCGGGAGCAGTGGATGTTGCTGCTGAGGTTGTGCCATCCATGGTAGTGGTGGCAGGGGTGGTTGTTTCTGCAGGTATGGTGATGGCAGGCTTTGTGTTGGTGGTGGGGACAGTGGTCCCTGCAGGTGTGGTGGTGTCTGCCTTGGTGGTGGCGGGAGGGGCAGTTGTTGCTGCAGGTGTGGTGGTGGTGGCCTTCCTGGTGGCAGCTGGGACTGTGGTTGCTATAGCTATGGTGGTGGCGGGCTTTGTGGTGGCAGAGGGTGTCGTAGTTGCTGCACGTTCATTGGTGGCACCAAAGGCTGTGGTTGATTCAGGTGCCATAGTGGCAGGCTTCCTGGTGGCAGCCAGGGAAGTAGTTGCTGCAGTTGAAGTGGTGGCAGGTTGCATGGTAGCTTTAGGGGCGGTTGTTCCTGCAGGTACTCTGGTGGCAGCATTGGTGGTGGTGTCAAGGGCGTTTCTTGCTGAAGCTGTGGTGGTGGCAGGCATTGTGGTGATGGTGGGGTTGGGGGTTGCAGCAGCTGCAGTGGTGGCAGGCTTTGTGGTGGCAGCAAGGGTGGCGGGTGCTTTAGATGCAGTGGTTGCATTCTTCTTGATGTAACTGGGAGCTGTGTTTTCTGCAGCTGCAGTGGTGGTGGGCCTTGTTTTGGTGGCAGGGACCAAAGTTGCTATAGGTTTTGTACTGGAGGCCTTCGTGGTGACTGCAGGGGTGATGGTTGTTGAAGGTGTGGTTGTGGCAGGTTTCCTGATGGTGGTGGTGGCTGTTGTAGCTGCAAATGAGGTGCTGGCAGGCTTAGTGGTGGTATCAGAAGTGGTAGTTTCTGCAGATGTGGTGGTGGTGGCCTTTACTGTAACAGCCAGGGCTGTGGTTGTTGCAACTAGGGTGGTGGTGGGCTTCATAATTGGGGAGGTGGCCATAGTGGCTGAAGGGGCAGTGGTGGCAGCAGGGGCCATGGTTAATTGGGGTGACGTAGTGGCAGGCTGCCTTGTGGTGGCTCGAGAAGTGGTTGCTGCCGCGGATGTGGTGGAAGGTTTCATGGTGGCTGTAGGGGCAGTTGTTACTGCACGTGCTGTGGTGGCGGGCTTTGTGGTGGCAGCAGGGCCAGTGGTTCCTGAAGCTGTGGTGCTGGTGGCCTTGGTGGTGGCAGCAGGGACATTTGTTGCTGAAGCTGTGGTGGAAACAGGCTTCGTGGTAGCGGCAAGGGTGGCAGTTGCAGCAGCTGGAATGGTGGCTGTCTTTGGGGTGGCAGCAGGGGCTGAGGTTGCTACAGGTGCTGTAGTGACAGTATTTGTGGTGGCGGTGGGGGCTGTGGTTGCCTCAGGTGGGGTTGTGGTGGCCTTGGTGCTGGTGATGGGGGCCGTGGTTGCTACAGCTGCACTGGTGGTGGCCTTGGTGGTGGTTGCAGGGACATTTGTTGCTGAACCTGTGGTTCTGGCAGATTTCATGGTGTCAGTGGAGACAGTGGTCTCTGCAGCTGCTGTGGTGGCTGGCTTTGTGGTGGTGGCAGGGGCCAAAGTTGCTACACGTGCTATAGTGGTGGCCTTTGTGGTGGTGACAGTGGCTGTGGTTGCTTCACCTGTGGTGGTGGCGTGTTTCGTTGTGGAAGCGAGTGTGTTTATTTCTGCAGGTGCTGTTGTGGCGGGCTTTGTGGTGACAGCAGAGGCTGTTGTTACTGTAGGTGTTGTAGTAGTGGCCTTGGTGGTAGCAGCGGGGACGGTGGTTGTTGCAACTGAGCTGGTGGTGGTCTTCCTGGTAGCTGCATGGGCAATGGTTGTTGCAGGTGTGGTGATGGCAGGTGTCCTGGTGGCTACGGCAGAGGCGGTTGTTACTGCAGGTGCTGTGGTGACAGGCTTAGTTGTGGAGGCGAGGTTGGTAGTTTCTGCAGGTGCAGTGGTGGCAGCAGGAACGGTGGATGTTGCTGCTGAAGTTGTGGCATCCCTGGCAGTGGTGGCAGGGTTAGTTGTTGCTGCAGGTGTGGTGGTGGCAGGCTTTGTGTTGGTGGTGGGGATGGTGGTCCCCGCAGGTGTGGTGGTGGCTGCCTTGGAGGCGGCAGGAGGGGCGGTTGTTGCTGCAGGTGTGGTGGTGGCAGCCTTCATGGTGGCAGCTGGGACTGTGGTTGCTGCAGCTACAGTGGTGGTGGGCTTCGTGGTGGCAGAGGGTGTCATAGTTGCTGCAGGTTCATTGGTGGCACCAGGGGCCATGGGTGCTTCAGGTGCCATAGAGGCAGGCTTCCTGGTTGTGGCCAGGGATGTGGTTGCTGCAGTTGAAGTAGTGGCAGGTTGCATGATAGATGTAGGGGTGGCTGTTCCTGCAGGTGCTCTGGTGGCAGCCTTGGTGCTGGTGTCAGGAGTGTTTCTTGCTGAAGCTGTGGTGGTAGCGGGCATTGTGGTGATGGTGGGGGTAGAGGTTGCAGCAATTGCAGTGGTGGCAGGCTTTGTGGTGGCAGCAAGGTTGGTGGGTGCTTTCGGTGCAGTGGTTGCATCCTTCGTGATGAAACTGGGAGCTGTGGTTTCTGCAGCTGCCATGGTGGCAGACCTTGTTGTGGCAGCAGGGGCCAGATTTGCTATAGGTATTGTAATGGATGCCTTCATGGTGGCTGCAGGGGCGATGGTTGTTGAAGGTGCGGTTGTGGCAGTTTTCCTGATAGAGGTGGTGGATATTGTAGTTGCAACTGAGGAGGTGGTGGGCTTCGTGGTGGCAACCAGGGTTCTGGTTGTTGCAACTAGGGTGGTGGTGGGCTTCGTGGTGGTGGAGGTGACCATAGTTGCTGAAGGGGCAGTGTTGGCAGCAGGGGCCATGGTTGATTGGGGTGCCGTAGTGGCAGGCTTCCTTGTGGTGGTCGGAGAAGTGGTTGCTGCAGCTGTTGTGGTAGAAGGTTTTATGGTGGCTGTAGGGGCAGTTGTTGCTGCACGTGCTGTGGTGGTGGGCTTTGTGGTGGCAGCAGGGCCAGTGGTTCCTGAAGCTGTGGTGCTAGTGGCCTTGGTGGCAGTGGCAGTGGTCGTGGTTGCTTCACCTGCGGTGGTGGCATGTTTTGTGGTGGCAGCAAGGGTGTTTATTTCTGCAGGTAATGTTGTGTTGGGCTTCATGGTGACAGCCAGGGCCATTGTTGCTATAGGTGCTGTAGTAGTGGCCTTGGTGGTAGCAGCGGGGACGGTGGTTGTTGCAACTGAGCTGGTGGTGGTCTTCCTGGTAGCTGCACGGGCAATGGTTGTTGCAGGTGTGGTGATGGCAGGTGTCCTGGTGGCTGCGGCAGGGGCGGTTGTTACTGCAGGTGCTGTGGTGATAGGCTTAGTGGTGGTAATGAGGTTGGTATTCTC